>OY744547.1:47969751-47977251 GCA_963556195.1 Sepiola atlantica | reverse complement strand
CTCAGATTAAAATAAATTAATTTATTTTACACTACACATTGTTATGGGTTTAAAAAAGAATAATACTATTACGAAACAATGCTTTCAAAAATATGTCTAAATACACTTTCTAATTCAAATTGGCGTAGCCTCGCTTACAGACATAACGTGATTTTCTGAACCAAAAGTCCATTACCATCGGACGATGGAGAAAAAATAAAGAAAAACACTGCTTTGACAAGGAGAATTGTATTACTCGAAAGTTACGATTAAAATAAATTTTATTTATTTTAACACTACACATAGTTATGTTTTTTCCAAGAAAAATATTATATATATATGTTTATATATATATATATATATATATGTATATATATGTATATATATATATTTATATATATATATATATATATATATGTGTATATATATATATATATATATATATATATATATATATATATATATATATGAATATGTACGGTTTCAAAGTGAATTCACTAAGTATAGTGACTGAAATTGCGTGTATATATATGTATGCAGATGACCAGTAAGTGTTTACTGTCTGGATGTATGATTTGCTTTAGTTAATAAAAGGGATTAACTGTGAATATGTCACATCCTTGACTATATTGGTGAAACGAAATTGACACACATTTGAAAGGAACAACTGAATTATTTACCTCTTCAGGAGGTAAAACACAACATCAGGTGTTAAGTTTAAAAGTAAGGGTACTAGGATGAGCGCACTTTGACCTACAAACATTTCGGAGAAGCCCGCATGAAAAGACGAAAATAAAACATTCTTTCAGTAATTAGGATTGGTAAAGCGAACTGATTTCGCATATATCGACGACTGGAACTTATCTGAATTGAAATTGATAGAGTGTATATGCTGCTGATGAAAATCATTAAAGTTGTTCTAGCTTTTCACCGATGTAATAGTGGCAAAAAATGATTTTTGAAACGCACGTACATATGTTAAGTAAAGATTTTCGGAGCTTGATTATAATCTTTATAATTCTAATTAATTATGTTATAAATTTTATAACCAACCAAATTGGAATTATATATATATATATATATATATATATATGTATATATATATATATATATATATATATATATATATATATATATATATATATATATATATATATATAAGATAACACAGGAAGTAAGTCGAAAGCTCAATAGCTAGTAAAATACTAGAGCTCAAAATATAATAAGTGATTAGTGTCCGACTCTTCAGTTTTAGAGCATTTAATATTTCGCGGACAATTGAAATGAAATCATACATTTTCATACATTTTCTTGTTTCGCACAAAAAAACACAAGATATGTTCAATCAGTCTCATTTTCATTTCTAAAATCGAATTTTTAAATCAAAAGACAATGAATATTTTAAAAAGTATTATTCTTTTTTCTCAAAACGGTCTGTTCTAGAAATGAATCGTTTTGAAAATGTAATACTATTTATGACATTAGAACTAATTTTGTATAAATAAAATTATTTTAATCTGTTTACAAAATGATTGGATGTAAACAACTTCCCAAACATTCAATACGTTACAATGTTGTCGTGTGGTCTACACTCTCGCTTTTTTTGTTCCATTTTGTTTCATTTAAAACTTGACATTTAAAGAAATAAACAATAAGAATAGAAATCATAATATGTGATTCTGGGCTTGGAGCATGTGTGCACGAGTGTCGTAATTCTTTCCCGCGAAACACGGCGGTCCTCGAGAGATTTTAGAACTACACATTTACCAAAGAGTATTGAAATACACGTCATTGCACTCCAACCGAATTCAAGAGAACATACTGAGAAAATACTTGGGCCCTACCCTAAAAGTGTAATATCAAATGTAAAAAAATAAGACTGCAACGATTATATGGTGTTATTTGATTTAAGCCAACAATATACATTCACAAGTTGTTTTTTAAAACAAAACCAATAATCATGAAGTTCATCTTTTGACTTAGGTATGAAGTCCGAAGCGTTTTCTTTCAATAGCCATCCAATTTTTTCAAAAACTGTTGGACTTACCCTACGCTATAAACTCTCACCAAAATACCATATTCACTCTGTGGCGTGATCATACTTAGATGATCCCCAATTTGTTTTAAAGGGATTTTATTTACAAAAACATCATCGTGGAGAGTTGGGCAACATTTACAAATATTTTTTTTTAATGTAGGTTAGGGTTAGGGTCCTCCCAAACCTCTACTAAGTGTTAGGCCGCCCACTGTTTCCTCCGTGCTCAAAAAAGAAGCAGGTCGGTCTCTAGACGGGAGTAGGTGACTATGGGATGTCAAAAATAAACAGATCGAGGTGGAATATGGGAATGTATGGTGTTATGTGCTGGGCACAAAATGACGTACGGTTCTTTGGCCTTTTGGCTGAGAGCAAAGTGTAGTATATGTTCTGATACATACTTCATCTTTTATGTCTTCGGTCGGTGAAGGAGAAATCCTATACTTCGGTAATTTTTATTTTTGTCCCAATCTAGAGTTCTCCTTTTGGGGAAGCTGAATTATTCCATTAAAAACCGACCTTGTGTCCAACGCTGCCTTCGTGGGGAGGCAAGTAAATAGAGACATGGCGTTCTTAATTCAATCCCGGACATTACCAGTTATTTCTTGCTAGTTGTAAATGCAAGTTGATGCACGATTGATGTGGGTACCGATTAGCTTATCATGTTGGGATCAGACGCTTGTTGGTTCGAGTTCGTGAAAGGCAGGCGGTGGGGATTATTCGGGCACCCCCAAAGAGACGACTAGAACGAATCCGGTTGAAAGGCGGCGCGTTCGACTGTGGGAGATTCCACTCAGAATTCACTTCGCGTAAACGTGGCGCTGGGAAAAATCGCTATTCTTTCTCAACATTATTCAACACCTGACGACATTTTGGATTTAATTTTATATATATTTTTTTTGTTTTCGTATGAAGATAAAAGGACAAAACACTTTTACTTTATGCAAATTTCTCCAACTTTTAAATTTCATTTTTCTTTGGCGATATTCATTTTTCTTTCTTTCTGTTTTCTTTTCTTCTAAGAAAGGAGATCTATTGTTTTGGTTTGATATATTTGTAAACTCATTCTTTTACTTATTATTTCTTTTCTTCTTTCCTGTTTGTTTATTACTTCTTTGTTTCTTCATTCAATTTCTTCTTTATCATTCATTCATTTCTTCTTCATTCACTCATTTTTTCTTCATTCATTTCTTCTTCATGCATTCCTTTTTTTTTCATTCATTTCTTCTTCATTCATTCATTTTTTCTTCATTCATTTCTTCTTCATTCATTCATTTTTCCTTCATTCATTTCTTCTTCATTCATTAATTTTTTCTTCATTCAATTCTTCTACATTCATTAATTCTTCTTAATTCATTCGTTTCGTTTTATTCCTTTTTAATCATGTTTTCATTCATTAATTAATTTATTTTTATTCTATTCATTCTTCTTCATTCATTAATTCATTCTTCTTCATTTATTAATTATTATTCATCATTCATTCTACTTTATTCATAATTTCTTCTTCTGCGTTTATGCTTCTACATTCATGTCTTCCTTTTCCCCCTTTTCTTTATTTCCTTTTCTCTACTTTCATTCTTCTATGCACTTCCTCTTTTGTTGTATCTCTTCTTCATCCTCCTTCTCCTTCTCTTCCTCCTCTTATTCTCCTCACTCATCTTCCTTCCCATCTCGTTCTTCTCATCCTCTTTCTTCAACTCTTTTTTGGTTCTCGCCTTTTATCAACTCCACCTTATTTTGTTATCCTCCTCTCCCTTATTTATTATTCTCGCGATCTTCTTTCATCCTTCTTTATTAACAACAACCATCACCTCCCACTTCGTTTGTATTATCTCCTCTTCCTCTCCATATTATCTTCCGTACTTATTTTTCGCACCCATCTTTTAACTCTTCCTCCTACTCCTACTTTCAATTAACTTCTTACTTGTATCGTCTAATTTCCACCCTTTCCACTTATTATTTCCACGCTCTTCCTTCGTTCCATTCTCTTTCATAACAACTATCAGCCCTTCTTCTTCTTCTTCTTCTTCTTCTTCTTCTTCTTCTATTACTCCGCCCCTTGCTTCCATCACCCTTCGTTCTTCTCTTCTTCCTACACTTCCCTTCATTTTTTTCGTTAGTTTTTAACTTCTTCCTCATCGTAATCTTCCTGTACTCATAGTATACGTGCTCGACACTCAGTCCAACAGTTTCTATGAGTTGAGGTATGGTTCTGTTCAGTCCTAGGCGGTCACCCTCATAGGCTTTAGCTTATCTTTGAGAACGTGTTAATTTATTACTAATAACCTGAAGCGCCCCTACCAGAGAATGCCAACGGGACTGCTCAGGTATTTTTTGTAGGTCAGAGTTCACTTCACCAAGTGTGTTTGATTTTTAAAATGTCGCCTGACGTTATTTTACAACCTCCCGCAGAAGGGGTAAATAAACGTATTTCTTCATTCCTTTTTCTTTTTCTATTTCTATTGTCCTAATTTCCTCCCACTCCGCTTTTCTTCTTCTTCTTTTTCTTCCTCTTTTTCTTCTTCGTCTTCTTCTTCTTCTTCTTCTTCTTCTTCTTCTAGTATCCGATCGACGCAGATCAAAACGAACAGCCCATGACTGTTCGTTGTCGATGCAGATTTGTAGCCAGCCTTCGTCTCGCAATACCACTATGAATCGGTTTTACATACAGAGCCTGGTATTCTTTTACTATTGAGTCACATCTTATCATGGCCAAGAGCCACTAGAGGATAAGGGTTAACGAGACTGAAATAATTCCCAGCCGAAAGATGAGGAAGACTTTGGAAGTACTAATACTGATCAATGGTATGAACTGCGTGTAGTTAGTTATGGGGCGGTTTAAGACGAGAATTTGTTGACATCGGATTTGAAGACTACCAAGTTATAATCAACAGGGAAGCAATCTCGCCGTAATGTGTTTCACATGCAGGAAGGCCCTACCAACACTCTGTCGCTAGGCACATGAAGGGAGAAAGAACAATGTTGTTCTACTGTGACAGCAATACGAGTTTTTACTGTGAATATATTTCATGGACGAACCAAAGATTGGAGCTAAGTCAAGCAAATTCCATGTATGAGTAATTACAGGTATTGCTTTATTTTTGACACCCGTTTCGCAGACATGACGGAGAGATAGGTGACATTTTTCGAACAAATAAATCAAGAATTGAAAAAATAACACACTTTTATATCACAATAAAATATATTTACTATTAAACAATGAACTATTTACATCTGTGAGTATGCTTGCAACGGCCAGGGGTGATTAGGATTGGCATGCCAGTTGTCTGTTTGACTGGAGCATCGACCTTTTTGATTGTAGAGGCCAATGCAGAAGGAACAGGCTCTACAGCAAAGGTCGCCTGTGTGATCTGCTCCTTGTCCGCTTGAGTCAACACTTTACTTTCCGCGGATCCACCTTTTGATGTATTTGGTCAAGGTTCATCTCTATTTAGATCGAGTGGCTTCCAGATGTCCAGTCTTAATATCGCGCTTCACAACATAACAATACGTCGAATGTGACCGCCCAGTGTGTCCCATTCCAGAGGCCAGCTCTCCATACAAAGATGCAGTTCACTGGCATACGATGGATAGGGCCTACCAACGTAATCTGCGCTGTCTGGTCAGTGTGCACATTCATATATTTTTTATGGAAATCGCTCCAGACAAGGCATGAAGGCACTTCGTGTTAAGAGCTAACAAGAGTAGATATGATGATCGCAAAGACAGGATATACCTATTGGGCTTAGTCTTCAAAAGACCAAGGTTATAGGTAGGAAGGAAACAGTCAGCAGAAAGAGAGTTCCACTAGCCTGCGGTTCTTGGAAAGAAGCTACTAGAATAGGAAGCTGTATTACAATCATGTATCAAAACAGCGAATTGATTGAGACCACTTGACCAACGAGCCAAACGATCTGGAACAAAAGAAGCGGGGAATAGATCAAACAATTCTGAAAAACACATAATAGTATTTATAGAAAATACTGAGACTAGCAACATCACGTCTCTGAGAGAGAGGGTGCAGAGAAGAAGACAGGTTAGGCCCAATAAAATTACAGACACAGTTCTGCACCTTATTAGTCACCCTCAAATGGGACAGAGATTCACCAGCCCAAATATGAAAACAGTACTCCATACATATGTATAATTGTAGATTTGTAGAGATAGAGAATAGCTTCATGTGTGAGAAAGTGTTTGAAGCGATAGAGAGAACAGACTTTACGAGAAGCAGACGGAGCAATGGATCTAATGTATAAACTCAAAGAAATATTTGATGTAAAAAAAGACCGAGAAGTTTCAGAGTCGATTTCTCCTCAAGAGCATCTCAGGAAGAAAAGGGGCACATCTACGATTGAAAGCCACAGGCTGAGTCTTAACTGGATTAAATAAAACAAGCCACTTCGTAACCCAATCCACTACTAAACCCATATTTCGATTGATCCGATGGAGATGGGCGAGAAGCAACACCAGAATAGAGAGTAGATATTAATTTTCTGAAAAATATTCTCTGGAAGATCATTAATATGGAGAAGAAACAGTGTTGAACCTAGAATAGAGCCCTAGGGAACACCAGCATTGATGGGAAACGAGAATGAAGAGAAACGGCCCAAAGTCACGCGCAAGCTTCGATCAGAAAGAAAGTACCTAATAATGTCAAGACACCCACCGCCAACACAATGACCCTGAAGTTGGTGTAGAAGACCAAAATGTCACACTCCGTCAAACGCCTTCGAAATGTCAAGCGCAATGGCTCTTCCCGGTCCTGAATTATCCATTAACCAACAGATCCGCTCAGTTACAACAGTTAAAAGATCAGCAGTTGAACGAGAACCACGAAAGCTATACTGAACATCAGTAAAGAGGCCCAGACTTTCAAGAAAATGAATAAGCTTTCCGTTGACCAACCTTTCAAAAATCTTGCTAATAAAAGAGAGGAGACTAACAGGACGATACTTAGTTGAGGGCAGACCGATCGCCAGCATTTTTAAAGACAGAGACAAAAAAGGACTCCTTCTAAAACGAAGGGAAACAGAACTTAAACAAACATAGATTGAATGATTTAGAGAGGGTACAATAAAGTGCAGGGAGCACAACGTTTGAGAAAAACAACAGGAATTGAATCAGGATTGGAAGCCGTAGACTGGTCAAGATCAGAAAAAACCTAACGACCATCTTTGGAGTGATGATAACACAATCAAGAGACTGATCAGCTTTCAAAGGAAAATCAACAAGGACAGCACCAGAAGAATTGAAGAGAAGAATTGTCAGCAAAAAGACGAGCAAATAGATCAGCCATATCCTTAGAAGATGAAATAACCTGATGACTATTAAACAAGGAAGAATAGCAGACTTGATAATCCTTATTGTAGATTCTCAGAAAATAACGAGAGCCAACCCTTTGATATGAGATAGATTTGCATCATACTCACGAATATTAGCTTCATACAAATTGCCATGTATTAATAATTTATATCAAGCGACCACAC
>OY744547.1:47937251-47964751 GCA_963556195.1 Sepiola atlantica | reverse complement strand
TGCAGTATAGTATATGTTCCTTCGTCATATATACTAACCAAACTATGCGACCGGATCTTTTGCTGCTGCTGCTGATGATGATGCTGCTACTGCTGCTGCTGCTGCTGCTGCTGCTGCTGATGATGATGATGATGATGATGATGATGATGATGATGATGATGATGATTCACAGAGTGAAGATCAAAGAAACGGAAAAATGAAGCAAGTACACAGAACTAGCCAGACAACTGAAAGGAATATTGAGCATGAAGAAAGTGAGTATAACACCAATAGTCGTCGGAGAACAAGGAGCAATCCCAAAAACCTGGAGAAAAGACTGGGAGAAATTGAATCAATGGGACGATCGAAACAATACAAAAAACGGCAATGATCAAAGCAGCTGCAATATTAAGAAAAATCATTGAATGCGGAACCCAACCAGCATAAGCTACAAAAAGGCAACAATTCACAAGGAATTTACAACAGGTAGAAAGCAAAATTACACGAAGAACACCACAACACGAACCAAAGAACGGAAACTGCAAGAAACATCACTTCATAATCCCCCCTAATAGATTACACCGGCCCTAGCTAACACCACACAAAAATGAATCAAGGAACAGAAATTTCAAGAAACACTATGAGCTTTCCCCCTTCTCTTCACCCCCATCTCCTCAAATAAAATAAAATAAAATAAATTAAAAAATAAAATAAATAAAATAATAAAATGAAAAATAAATAAATACATATTTAAAAAAAAAGATGCCTGCCTAGGCTGACACCAAACAAAAAAATTGTAGAGGGTCGAGGAGGATGAGAAGACCTAGGAGGGACAGCACAAACCAGACCTCCAATTGAAGAGTACGGAGAGTGCTCGGACCTTGGAAAGGCTTATTGCCACTAAAATCCCAGAGAAGACCAATGGTCCTTACCAGCGAGAAATCAATGGTAAAAAGCTGTTGCGATACTGCAAGGTTATTTGCGGTGATTATCGAAAAAAAGGTGAAGAATACTGGAAATCTTAGGAGGTTTGTTGTCACTCAGACACGAGGAACTCCCACTAGTTGTTGTCGGTGAGCAATCATTGACGATGATCTGAGTGGGAACTTTTAGTGAGTATAAATAATAATAATCATAATATATTTTTACGCAGAAAACATAAAGGCTAGTCACTGCAGCAAGAGACATCGTCCCAATGAACAACTCTAGAAGCACCCAAACCAGAAACAAAAATATTTTTTGTATTATGATAATCATCAGGTGTTCAAACAAGGATTTAAATAAAATATGAAAAATGACCTTTAATCCATGGATTTTAAAAGAATAACTCTTATCCTCAGAATACTATAATTTGCTAATTATTGGAAACTATTAATTTAAATAAAAAGGACAACTTATGCTTGAAGCAAACATAGTCCAAAAATGTTTCAATAATGAGCAGGAAGTTTGTAGGAGTGAATGTATCAGTCTGTTATATACAATGGATTATATACTAATTTTTCATAGAGTTTTGACTTTTGAATCGTTCCTGAATGTTATTGGAATCCATTACCCTTCACTATACGTGAATGGATTTCAGTAAAAATTTTATATATTAAGAATCATCATGCCACGAGTAAGACTTTTTTGGCATGGGAAGTAAATATGGTGTGTTTAATTCAACTGATGAATATAAATAGAAAAATATGGACAATAAATATATTTTTGAAAATCCATCGATTAAATTTGATTCCAATATTTTTTTTATTCCTCTACACCTTTGTTTGTACCTTTACATTTGTTTCAGTATTTGAATATCTCATATATATATATATATATATATATATATATATATATATATATATATATATTCTCTCAATTGTCTTCTCCAACTTAAACGATTTCCTCCCTCATATCCTATTCGATGTTCTTAGTTTTTAATTCATCATGCTGACGTTTCCTCTTAGAGGGTCAGACGATAAGGCCTTAATGACCATTTTAGCAATTTCTTTTTTTTTCACCCGCCCGTTTCATCGATTAAAAAAATGTTCCATCTGAAATTCATCCTACGATGTTGTTGTACGCGAAATTTACTTATATATATATATATATATATATATATATATATATATATATATATATATATATATATATATATATATATATATATATATATATGTGTGTGTAGAGAGAGAGAGAGAGAGAGACCGAGAGAGTCAGATAGATAGATAGATAGATAGATAGATAGATAGATAGATAGATAGATAGAGAAAGAGAGTATTGATCTCTGCAGTGTTTTGAGTATATAATGTCATAAATTTTACTCACCCTCAATTGTCTGCAAGGCTCGGTTAACTACTTGTCAATTTATACTCTACTTATTTTTTTTTTTACTTTCCAATCTTATATATGATATATTTATATACGCATATGTTTGATTATAGATTACCAAGAATTTTATCGGATGATTAAAATAAATGATGCAAAGTAATAAATGAATACTAAATCCTGCATCGTATCTATTAGTAACCAATACAAAGTTTACTTCAGTAAGTCATTGCCCTCATCACGAACTATGTTTCCAGACTATTTAAGATGACGCTTAATGATCATGGACTTAATAGGTAACCTTCCTCATCTCAGCAAGACCTTCGTGTCGAAAACAAAAGGTTTTCAAGAGATTAAAAGACCTGCATACAAACAAAGAGACTCCGTACTGACCTACATGCGTAAAAACAAACATGTAAATAATTGTGAAAGAATTAGGCTATCTTCAATAGAATGTTTAACTTTCGTTCCGTCTGTCTCGCTATTAAACAAAGGAATCATACTTGAATGAGTTACGTTTTCGCTTACCGAGCCGTGTATAAATTATACACCCGTCGTTGTCGTCGTGCAGAACAAAGAATCTTGATCGACTGTGGATATAATCACTCGAACGCCGATGTTTAGTTTTTATAAGAAGTTTATTAATACAGACAACTTGGAACATCCACAAAATGGATGAGACAAATGTGGACTTTAACAAGTGTGGCCTGCCCTTCGGAAAAAGAGAGAAAGAAAGAGGGAGAGAGGCAGATAGATAGGCATATAGATAGCTTGTCTCGTTAGCTCTAGCTACATTGTGCGCGACCACCCCCACCCTCACTTGGGTTCTTCCGTGAATGGCCATGTTAAGCAACATACTGCTTAAGTTGTCAGCACAAGAGAGAAAGATATCTCTTACCGAAGGCACTTAGTTTCGCCACCTTTCTTAAACTAAACGTTAAATTCTTACCCTTATCCTTCAATATCTCCTCCATTCAACTATGCGTTTCGTTTTGTTACATATGTATATCTAATATATAAAGTAGAGACGTGTTTCCCCTGTACGTTCTCGGAGTATAGGAAAATAACCACATGCATCACAGGCTACTAAACTCATCACTATACTACACTTATTCACTCGACCGTGTTTTAGTAATTTTTTTATTATTTTTTGTACATAAAACTAAATATTACATTTGGCCCACCATCCACGTCTCTCTGAAAAACCAACTCCATATATGTGGTAGCAAAACCTTTTCTACCTAACAATGCTGTACCGTCACTCTACTCATCGACACCGGGAACTAATAAGCACAGTTTAATTTTCACAAAACACCCAGTACTTATTTATTATTTGGCTGGTATTAATTTACTACATAATATAAAGTAATACGCAAAGACTTAATGACCGCTCCCGTTCACTCTGATGATTTTCCGCGAATATCAGATTACGTTATTTCAAATTCTACCTATGACTTTATATTCATTTCGGAATTAAGCGAATGAAATTAACGAACACAGTTCCTGCAACATTTATTCATTCAACATGGCGGCTACAATTTCTTGATCGAATCGACTTCCTATTAAATTCAATAAGCACCAATATACTAGTAGACCCCGATACATTTGCATTTTCCAAATCATACACCTTTAACACGCATATTATAGAAAACTTGCCCACATCCAGTCATTTTGATCATCTACAAATGACATAAACCGTGTCATTGCTGAATCTTAACATAACACGCATGCCCATGATCAAGCTTAGCTTAATTGACCTATTTTCACATCAATGTTTAACTCAAAACGGTGGCCCAGTCGTTAGGAAGGCAGGTTTCATGATCGCCAGTTTCAGCGTTCGATCCCATTCTACTCTACCACTTTTTTCTTTTTTTTTAATTCATAAAATTCGCCAACATGGTAGAAGGCGGGGGGGGGGAGAGAAACAACAATAGGCCGTTTCTTTTTTTATTCGACGTCATGCAGTAGGTAGTACTTTCTCCCGTGCAACGCCGGGCGACGGGTTCCGCTAGTATTACATATATTAATGTAGAAGTGGTGCGGCCTGTTGCTATTGGATCCTGAGTTTAAGTTATGTCTCGGTTATTAGGTTACATTTTCGGACAACTTTCGGAAATGCATGATTATATAACCCTTTCTTTTAGCAATGGACGAAATAGTAAGGTAGAACACACCTTTAAATCTAATTTGTGCAACTAATCTAGGAGAATGAACACTCTTAAATAACGTTGTTACTATTCATTGCTTATAAAACATCGTTTTTGGTCGCTTTTAATTTCTCCACTCTTTGGTAATGTCTAGTTGAAAAGAACAGGTGCAGTTAGTAAATGTGCAACACTTGCTTCACTAAAAGCTCATCATGCAGATATTGTTATGAGGTTCTATCTTCCAAACCCTTATTCTATCTTCAAAATCCAGGCGCTGTATGTAGAATGACGGCGACATTTCTCTGCAAAAAATGGCAGAACAACGTTTGTCATCTCCCTTTGCCGAGATACACATGCAACTAGTGATCGCTTGTGGGTTTCATAGTCCATAGAAACTTCCTCTTTCTGAAGAAGCTGGTTCAACCCGCCCAGGGTAAATCGCCGCACCATGACGACTAAGAGTTTGCTAAATATAATACGAATTGCTTACCAAGATAAAATACGCATACACCGCTTAAGTTTAAATAGAAATAAGTTTTCCAAAGAATAATTCGAATTGACCGCTTTAAAATAGAGACGCAATCCCTTATAACATCCCCGAAATACATTGTTTTAGTGTAAGTACATTACATTATTTAGTTTTGTATATGTAATTTGTAATGCTGTCATGTGTATTTACATCTTTGTCAAGATAAGCGTCAACAGAAGCTGACTTGAAGTATTAGTATTGTTTCCTCTTATCAACAAGATTTCAACTCTTTTTCCAAGTGATATTTAATTGTATAACTTATATGTAATGGTAAGCATTACTATTACCGACATACATGATTTTAAATCATTAGTTAAAAATAGTTATTTTGCGTTAGCGACTCATTTGTGACCTATTTGCGTCAAACATTTTTATATTTAATAGTTAAAAGAAGTTTAAAGCAATTTAATTTGCCGTGAATAGTGACCGAGTAAAATAATCCGTGTTCAGTCATTACAGGAAGTAAGTACCTAACCGGATCATTTTACTCCCCGTCTCTATTTACGACAAACTAAATTGCTTAAAACTTATTTATAATAGTAAACATTAATTTTTAACGCAAATAGCTCATAAATTAGTAGGTAAAGCAAAATAAATTGTTTTTCACTAATTTCCCAACAGATTTTCCTTAAAAATAATTCATGTCAGTTAAAGTAATGATTACCTATGTAATTTACTTATACTACTAGTCGCCCCTCTCTGTTTATCACTTCTTTTCTTTCTTTGAGTATATTGAAGCGGGTAGCTCCCAAAAAGCTGCCATATTGTGCAAATATGAATATTTTTTCTGATTTCTGCATATTTTCTACTGTGCAAATTATCCCTCGTATTCTTTATTGGATACGCCAATATTATAATGTTTGATTTGTAATATATTTCAATTTCCCTTTTTAATAAAACAATGTTTGATATTATTATAAGTTTCTTACAAGCCCAAAAAATATTTTCTTTACCCTTATCACTAACCCTACGTACGGGTGGCAACGCCCCCCCCTCCCCCCCAAAAAATAGGCTTAGTGGTAGGGATGTTTTTTGTTTTTTTGTTGAAAAACACTAATCTTTAGTCATAATTCGGGATATTTGCACCATTTTTTTTTTTAAATCAAAAAAAAAAAAAAATCAGCCAAAATCAGAAAACAAATGAATATTTACAAACTTGTGTCGACACTTTTGCGCCGTCGTCAGTGACAGAATCGGCAACAAACCCTGGGCATGCAGCAGCCTCAACAGAGAATCGCAAGCATCAACATATGCCTTCTGTCTTCTTAATGGATTGGTGTTCCAACAAAGGCGATCCATAATACAGGCCTGGCAAACACGCGACTGGGGTCCACAACTGGTGGCGGCCATGTGAAAACTCAAATTACTGCTAAATAATAATTACCAAGAAAAGTTTTCGTAAGACATTTCTTAGTAATCTCCGGTAATTAGCAAATATACATATTATTAGGAAGCATCTTACAATAATTGATTTATTTCCATCAAATCGAATGTAAAAGGTACAAAAATATAAAAGAAAACCATTTACAAAATATCAATTCATTCACCATGAATTAGACACATTTTTGATATTTCAAAAATCATGAGTCGATTTGATGATATTGACTAGTTGATTGCAGAAAATATAATCACATAATACAATGAGAAAGCAAATTCAACATTTTACAAAATCAAATACTTTATGAACAAAATAATGTTCGGAGAAACAATTTTGACAATTGTTACAAAATTAGTGGGGTTCGATACATATACGAGTTGTTTTTACAGAAGATAAAGAAAATTCCCATTTCTTCATGACACAATTATCAAAGTTATACACAGTCTTAATAATAAAATCAACTTACATTAACCAGAACATAAAACCAATAAAATATATGTAAAAAGGGGGAAATGTAAAACATATCTGATTACTGCTTGGAAAATTGTGCATTAAAAATGTGATTCTAATGTTTAGATGAGTACGTGTGAACACCTTGCAAAACCTAGCAGAATGAAGAAAAAACAATCGGCTAGAATTTAGAGTGAGGGATAAATTTCGCATATATAAATTTAACGTAAAATAATTCTCCATTTCATGACCATTCTAGCGTTTAAGGCATTAACCAATTTTTTTTCTATGAGAGATAAATCTTGTGCGTTTTTTTAGGGAGCCAATAGTTTTTCTACTTTTTTAAGCGATTGTGTGGTTTCACGACCTTGCCACTCGGACTTAGAGTTATGGGTAAAAATCTTTCAGTTGACTACTATATAAAACGAGAATGGCCCGGAAATAGTTGATCATTTTACGTTAATTTTATATGCTAAAAAAAAACCATTCCAAATTCTTAAATAATTGTTTGTTTGTTTTATCTTCTTTCCGCCAGACTTTTCAGTGTATCCACACGTACTCGTCTAAACAAATTAAAATGTTTTGTTTTTTTCACATTTAAGTAACAGAGCAGAGCACAGACATCTTCAATTATAAAATAGTCAAACAAGAGTAATTGTTGCCAACAAATAACTGAAAAAGAGCTTGTTAAAAAAGACATTTCAAATTCAATTATAAAATAGTCAAACAAGAGTAATTGTTGTTAACAAATAACTGAAAAAGAGCTTGTTAAAAAAGAAATTTCAAATTCAATTATAAAATAGTCAAACAAGAGTAATTGTTGCTAACAAATAACTGAAAAAGAGCTTGTTAAAAACGAAATTTCAAACTCAATTATAAAATAGTCAAACAAGAGTAATTGTTGCTAACAAATAACTGAAAAAGAGCTTGTTAAAAAAGAAATTTCAAATTCAATTATAAAATAGTCAAACAAGAGTAATTGTTGCTAACAAATAACTGAAAAAGAGCTTGTTAAAAAAGAAATTTCAAATTCAATTATAAAATAGTCAAACAAGAGTAATTGTTGCTAACAAATAACTGAAAAAGAGCTTGTTAAAAAAGACATTTCAAATTCAATTATAAAATAGTCAAACAAGAGTAATTGTTGCTAACAAATAACTGAAAAAGAGCTTGTTAAAAAAGAAATTTCAAACTCAATTATAAAATAGTCAAACAAGAGTAATTGTTGCTAACAAATAACTGAAAAAGAGCTTGTTAAAAAAGAAATTTCAAATTCAATTATAAAATAGTCAAACAAGAGTAATTGTTGCTAACAAATAACTGAAAAAGAGCTTGTTAAAAAAGAAATTTCAAATTCAATTATAAAATAGTCAAACAAGAGTAATTGTTGCTAACAAATAACTGAAAAAGAGCTTGTTAAAAAAGAAATTTCAAATTCAATTATAAAATAGTCAAACAAGAGTAATTGTTGTTAACAAATAACTGAAAAAGAGCTTGTTAAAAAAGAAATTTCAAATTCAATTATAAAATAGTCAAACAAGAGTAATTGTTGCTAACAAATAACTGAAAAAGAGCTTGTTAAAAAAGAAATTTCAAACTCAATTATAAAATAGTCAAACAAGAGTAATTGTTGTTAACAAATAACTGAAAAAAGCTTGTTAAAAAAGAAATGTCAAATTCAGTCATAAAATAGTCAAACAAGAGTAATTGTTGCTAACAAATAACTGAAAAAGAGCTTGTTAAAAAAGAAATTTCAAATTCAAAAGTACCATTTTAGACCGAACCAAAAATCAATTGTATCCAACATTTGGGCGAATACGAAGCAACATGGGCAATAAAATTCGACAATCTTCATAGTACAATTGAAGCTTAAAAAGTATTTAAACTTGTCAATTTAATTATATTTGAGTGATTTTGCACGGTGGAATGTATTTACTTGTCTCCTCACAAGGGCATAAACAAGGTCGGTTTTTAATGTGGGGAAAATATAGCTCCCAAAATTGAGGGAACTCTGGATTGGGTCAAAAAATAATATTTGCCTCAGTCTAGAAAGAGTTCTCTTTCACCAACCGAGGACAGAAAAGATGAAGTGTAGTATCAGAACAGATATTTGCTCCTCACTGCTGCGAAGAACAAGCAAAACTAGTTGATAATATGTGGCAGCTTCATTGGGAACTAACCACTTCAATATACCCCTTTATATCTATCTATCTATCTATCTATCTATCTGTTTGTCCGGGTTAAATTGAAACTATCGCTTACAGACTATAATGCGGTATTTTGGTTAGAGTGTTTAGCGTAGGGTATTGATTTACTCCTCTCTAAGAGTTAGGCACAAGGCCAGTTTTTATCTAACTCCCACAAGTAAGATGTGACCTAAGCTCGGGTCGGGAAAGTGGGTTGTAAAAATTGGCTGGGCAGCCCCGTCGGGATTCCCCGGTAGGGACGCCTCAGACAGTAAGCAATAAACTTACTCTTCCCCAAAGAGGGGAGGCGAAGCCTGGGAGGGTGGATCTCCTCGAACTGCACAGGACAGACCCATAGACCGGCGTAAATCAAGCCCCGAAGGCCAAGACAATACCAGTCTATGGGGGGCAGTATCCATCGGAACAGATACTACACTTTGATATTAGCCAAAAGGCCGTTATTTAACACCTATCCACAATAGGAGTATGTGACACAAGGTCGGAAAGTGGGATTTGAAAAGCCAGCGCCCGCGAAGATGAGCGCTCTGGCCATTAAAAATTGCCTGTGCAGCCCCGTCGGCATTCCCCGGTAGGCGCGCCTCAGGCAGCAAGCAATTAACCCACTCCTCCTCAAAGAGGGGAGGTAAAGCCTGGGAGGGTGGACCCCCTAGAACTGCACAGGACAGATCAAAATCAAGCCCCCGAAGGCCAAGACAACACCGATCCATGAAGTGCAGCACCCATCGGAACAGACACTACACCCTGATCTCAGCCAAAAGGCCAAGTCCAGAAGGTATTTGGCAAAATTGATAACATCCCCCCCCCCATTCTTCTTAAAACGATTCGGGTGTATGCTTAAGGCAAATGTTTAATTTGTTGTCATTGTTGCTTTTTAAAAAACTTTTGTTATGAACGTAAATTTTTTGTTTAAATAAAATCGCTTACAAAACAAAAGTATCTACTAACCAATCATCTACAAAAAATTAATCTACTAACCAATCATCTACAAAACATATGCACGGTTTCGGCCTAAAATGAGTCAGCAATGGTTGATATGCCGTAAATCTAAACATCAGTTTTCTCTCCCTTTCCTTTATTTGCGCGTTTCCTGGCGGCTTTCTAACTTTCCTAGTTTCTCTTTTCCTTTCATTTTCTTCTTTATTCTCTTAATGTATTTCTCTTTCTCTTTCTCATAACTTAAAACTCTCTCTTTTATTCCGTCTCTTGTCTTTTCTTCCTTTTCTGTCTTTTCCTCCCCTCTCTTCTCTCTAACCACGTCTTTGTAGCCAAGGTCAAACCAACCCTCCTGCATTTTAATTGTTTACTTTTCTTTTTGTAATTATTTCATTTAATTGTTTGAATAATGACGAAACTGGCTGACAGGCGGATAGTAATCCCATACATTTATGAAAGACAACAAGAAAAAGAAGAAAAAAGATATGACATAAAGATACGTCGCTTTGAACGTTGTTGGTGGGTAAGGGTTAGGGTTGGGGTTAGGGTTTGGGTTATGTCGTTGATAATAGTTAATGGTTGTCTTGTTTCAGACACTTTCAGGTCGACACAGTTTATTTAAGCAGACAATATATTTAATTTGGCAAACCACCTTCGCCCTTGGCTCCACTCTACCGCAGACAACCATTTTATTTCTCGTATATCACGTTATAATCTTTATTAAGACGATTAATAAAGCAATTATAACGCATGGTCGACAATTCATATATTTTTTCTTTATTATATTTTATATAAATTCTTTTAGATTCACACACACGTTGGGATAGTAGCTCAATAGTGTATACACTACCAGAGCTCAAATATACACTAATAATATATTAGTAAATGTTTCGAGTTTGTTTCAAAAAACATTTTAATTTAAACAATTGTTTCTGCCCATTCAAAAACAGACCTTCTCTTGATAATTTTTATTTCGATTATTCATACTACTGTTCTCATCTTGGATGCTATTCTCAAAACGTTTCGACCTTCGTCTTGTCGAACTCAAGAATTTTTGTACTTTTTCTGTGTGATTAAAATATATTTTTTAAAAAGTCTTAGGAAAACAAACGTTGATTAACTTAGCTTTAGTATAATAATTATAATAATACAAGCCCCCTGAACAGGTAAAATAAATTCCTCGAACAGAACAGTTTTGCACCACATTTATGCCTTTTTTACGAATATAAAAATAAAGATATAATTATACTAAACCTTATCTCTAGAATCTTTATTTCAATTTTGATCAAAATACATTACATGATTTTTATCCCTGAAACAGGTCTAACAGTTTAGGCTTAAGCTTAAAGGGTCTTCAGATGAAAATTAAAGTTCAGGGAATCTGGTTTATAGGTGTCTAATGACTACGGATAAAATTGAATGCAAACCTGAAATATTGGGATTTTCAAATAGGAGTTTGTATCCATATTATGTCCCCTAAAACGCCTTTAAAACACTCCCACAACATTTAGGGACTATTT
Source organism: Sepiola atlantica (assembly GCA_963556195.1). Classification (NCBI taxonomy): domain Eukaryota; kingdom Metazoa; phylum Mollusca; class Cephalopoda; order Sepiida; family Sepiolidae; genus Sepiola; species Sepiola atlantica. The sequence goes on along the minus strand of OY744547.1, from coordinate 47,953,301 downwards.
ATTAATAGATGTCTAATACCTATTGTTAACATTTCACAATCGGATGTATCTGAATTTTCACGAAGGGCTGCCACCCCTTCTAAAACTTTCATGAAACTAAATACAACTAAATATAGCCTAAATTTTGATCAGTTACACCGAGCAGCTGTATTCCAAAATTCATAATGATCGGTTAATTAGTTTAGGAGTGAATCATGTACATAGAAATATACCTGAATTATATAGAGATAGATTCGCATCGTTACACGCGTTGATTGGATAGACCGCTCTTAAGGATACTCGTGCTTGTTTATTCAACAAGCTATTCCAAAGTACACGCGGAAGACATCAAGTCTGCAATGTAAAGTTTTGTTCACTAGGAGAAATTGAAGTGTTCCTCGCGCCGCGACAATTGCTATAATTACTTAGACTGTTACTAAGACAATATCGAATGTTTCATTCACTCATTGAGTAACCGACAAATGTCGAGGCTTTTAAATACTCTGACCGCAATTATTCGTTAATCACTGCCACCGACAAAAACAGCGACCACTAATTGTGGTGGCTTATAATAGATAACTAGCTTTGCACAGAGGCTATTCAGACCAGTAGAGGATACGTCCTCGGCAATCATTCCGACAATGTCTGGGTCATTTTGAAGCTAGGTCTTCTGTCGGTCTGGGTATGATTCTGTTCAGTTCTAGGGTGTCCACTCTCCGAGGCTTTACCTTTTTACGTATTGACAAGGGAGTAGTTTACTGCTTATCGCATGAGGGGCCCCTTTCCGAGGAATGCCGACGGGGCTGCCCATGCAATGTTTAATGGCCAGAGTGCTCACCTCTCGGGCGCTGGCTTTTCAAACCCCACTTCCCGACCCGACCTTGGGTCACATCTTACTTGTGGGAGTAAGATAAAGCTGGCCTTGTGCCTAACTTCCTGGAGAGGAGGTAAATAAATACATCTTCCTTCGGTTGCATGGAGGTAAAAAAAAAAGTACAGTAAATTCCTATGAATCAGAATGGTACAACTTTGTTGACCGGCTTCATTCGGTTGTCAGCATTCTTGCAGCAGAGATAACGTAATGGTTGCCAACATCCCTAAGTTAAAGTGGTATTATTAAATCGACTGGATTCGAACTTGGCACACCAAATTCGTAGCATGGCGGTAAATACAAGCTGTGCCTATCTGACGTTGCCGATTAGTTTGTTTTTTTTACTTGTAATTTATTTATTTTTAAAATATTCCCGTTTTTTACTAAAGTATTTTTCCAAGAAAAGGCAAATAACTCTATATTGACAGAGTTACGCCCCTTTTTGAAGCGTCCGTATAAAAATAATTCCGACCCGGTCAAATTATTTTCGGAAATAAATTAAATCGAATAACCAACAAATGTCGAGGATATTAAAGACTCCTACCACGATTATTCTAGAATCACTCCCACTGACAAAAAAGCAGGGACAACAAATATTTCGAAGCGTTCTGATAAGAACTAGCTGTAACTATGTAGAGATGCTCGGTAGTATTTTTTAAACTATGACGTTTGTTATATTATTTTTGTTCCAAACGAAGGGAAGTAACACTGCATTTACGAATACAGAGTTACATCGTTTTTACTTTAAGACGATGTCAATATGAAAATAGTTTCGACTAAAGAGAATATTATTTTCTGAAGGGGATTAAATCGAGTTAAAATCTATTATTCTTAATTACATACTTCAACTAGCCATGCAAAGAACTAACGAACCAGAATAGAATATTACGTTTGTAGGAAAAACGTTACCGATGTAAACACCAATAAATTTACTGACTTCATTTCATATATTAAAAGATAAACGTTAATCTTAAGAATAACGCGATGACTGGATGCTTTTCATGATTGTTAGCTCGTATTGTAAATCTGGTTTATCTTTGAGTTCACTATTATTTTGTCCTTATACCAGACTAATGTGTATTGAACCGAAATGAAAATCTGCAAGTGAGCAATAAATAGTAAACATAAAAGGCAGTCAGTGTCTGTGTGCGTTCACTGCACAGGCCGTGATCGTCCATTTTTTTGTCTTGGTCTGAATTCGCTGCTTGACCCCGACACCCACCGCGGTGTCAATCGTGTGGTCTCTGTCTCCGCTGTAAGAAAAAAATTATCCCCAAACAAAATAACAACTCCAGTTTAAAACAAGTAATGATATTTTATTTTAGAGGTTACAGTGACACTTCTCAACCGGACGAGAAACTTGAAATCAGAACTCTGGGCCTGACCGAATCAAAACATGCCAAACCGAGCATAAGCAGTCCTTCAGCTTAAGGCTCAAAGCCCGATCTGTCTCTGAGAACCCCACATTCGCTGCTTGATTCTGACACCGACCGCAGTGTCAATTTCTAAAAGCAGTCCAAATATACACATGCTAGCATGTAAAACGAACACCATTACTACTACTATTACTACTACTACTACTACTGGAATCATGTGGGTAAGTTACCTAGTTTTGATTATCGGCTGATATTTTTGTTCGCTAGTATTGAAAACTTTCAAGGGCGATAAGCTAATTGGCGAGCTCAAGAGTTAAGATGATTAGAGAAATTAGAAACGTGAAAACAGAAGTGTAGACATGGGAGGTAGGAAGTGAGGTGATAAGAAAAAAGAAAGAGCGTTTTGTTTAAGTTAAAGCAGCGCAAGTGCGGAAGCTATAATTGACAGACGTATAAAAATATGAGCTAACAGATAGGGCGAATTAAGAACTACGTTCGTCTCTTTCTCTCCCCCCATCTCTCTCTCTCTATTTATCTATCTATCTATCTATCTATCTATCTCTCATTGCAAGACAATTTACTTTACATCTCAATAAGCTGACATCTTTTTCGAAGAAAGATCGCGACATTGCTGATTCCTTCTTGTCTTTTGAAAAAAAAAAATTAAAAAAGCTATTGAAGGACTTCGTTTCAGTTTCATGGACGTCTTCACAATAAAATTAGCAAATGGCACCCGGCACGACAGAGCCCAGATTAAACGACGAAACAAACACCCGTAATAAAGGTATGGAAATTTAAGATGGCAAATTAAGAACGCAATCCACGATATAACATTACAACAACAAATAACAACAATAACAACAACAACTAATAATAATAATAATGATAATAATAACAGCAACAGCAACAACAACAGCAACAACAACAGCAACAAATAATAATAATGATAATGATAATAATAATAACGACGACGACGACGACGACGATGATGGTGATGATAATGCTGCTGCTGCTGCTGCTGCTGCTGCTGCTGCTGATGATGATGATGATGATGATGATGATGATGATGATGATGATGATGATGATGATGATGAGAACAGTCCAGAAAAAAATTAGACAAAGACTAGAAGAAATTGGAATAAAAAGGAAAATTGAGAGCATACAACAAACGGGAAAGATGAAAACAGCTTAAATATTAAGGAAAATCCTTGAATGCGGAAACAAACCCGCATAACCCAGAAATGTTTAGCAGCCACAGATAAATGATAAAAAACACATCCACGTGTTATTGTAGCAGCCTCGCTTGATATCACACACACTTGTTGTGAAATGTCAAGGAGGATGGAAAGATCAAAACGGGTAAGCACCAACCACTGGGACGGTCCGAGAGTACTTGAACTTTGAGGAGGTTAATTGTCACTCAAATTCCAGAGAAGACCAACGTTGTTTTCTAGCGAGAAATTGATGGTAAACGGTTGTTACGAGAACGCAAGATAAGTTTAAAAGTGTATCCAAAGCGGTGGAGAGTGCTGGAAATCTAAGGAGAATTGCTGTCACTTAGACTCCAGAGGAAGACCACTGGCGATAATGACTACTACTGAGTAAAATAATTATACACCTAGGTAACAGCAAATGTAGACACTGTAGACAAAGCTACGAAACAGTAAATCACATAAGTGAATACAGCAAACTAGCCCCAAAAGAATACAAAAACAGATCGCCGACTGCAACCCCATGCAGAGTAGTAACCCCCCCCTCTCCGAAAACGGGGTCATCTGTTGGCTGTGGGAAGCGACCCGTGATGTCGTAGGACTTGATTCTGGTAGCTAGCCATTTGTCCACTTCAGCCCTTACTTTGGCTTGACGTGGTGTCGGAGAGGCTCGATCCGACTTATCAGCTTGTTACGTCAAGCCCTTTAAGTTCGACCCCAACCGTATTATTTGATGTGATTGTTCAAAAAATAAAAACCTTATTTCTTCTTTATATTTTTCTCTCCAAATAGTACAAGTCGGTGGCTGAGGATCAATCATATTGAGAAAAAAGAAGAGTGTTAATGCCAAAAAGTAATGTTTTCAAAGAGTAATGTTTTCAAAGAGTAATGTTTTCAAAGAAGTGTGTTTTTTTCTAGGAGTAAAGGTTTATTCGGAGTGGTGTTTTCTGAGAGTAATGCTTCTCACTCTCAGTAACATTCCCTTCTAAGTGTAATGTTTCAGCTTTCACTGCGAAATTTCCTTCTACAAGTAATGTATTCTAAGAGCAATGTATTCTGGGAGCAAGGTAGTCTGAGACCAATGTTATCTGGTATCCTACAAGCAATGTATTCTTATGTTCTAAGAGCAATGTATTCGCTAGGAATATAAATAATTACCCTACCTAAAGAATTATATTTGACAACCTTATTCGGCATTAGATAACCATAGATGTTTCGTAAAATAAACCAAAAACAGACACGACTGAATATAGATGGCAGTCTATACAAATTGTGAACTTTGAACATTCAAATAAATAGTACAGACACTAACCAGTGACACTCTTGGAAAGTGAAAAACACAACATTCTCGTTAACCTGGAGATAAAAGAAAACAAACTAATCCAAGCAAAGAGACCAGAACTGATAATAGTCAACAATGAAGAAAAAACGGACAAATCACGGATTTCGCCGTCCCAGCAGTTCACATGTGAAGATCAAGGTAATAAAAAAATAGCAAATGCATGGTACTAGTCAGGGAACTCGAAGAAATATGAAACATAGAGAGAATTACTATGATACCAATAATTGTAAGAGCGCTCAGAAGAGGCCTGAACAAAAATGAGGAAAAAGCTTAGGAGAAATTGGAATAAAAGACACCATACAACGCACGATAATGATGAAAACAGCTGAAATTTTGAAGAAAACTCCTCGAATGCGAAAACCAACCCACATAACCGATGAACGTTCACACTTATGTAAGGGGTACGGTTAGGGTATAGGTGAGTGTTTGACTGTACAAATTGGAGAATAAACGCCAATGTGGAACTCATCGCCGAATGGATGACAGCTATTTGTACGTTAAAGTTGAGGACAACATTAAAAAATAACTATCTTTTCATGCAAAAAAATCAATGATAAAGATATATTCAATCAACTTGAGTAAGTAAGAAAACTTTTATTTAATGGAACCAGTATGACAAGTGTATTATGTTAGGACTCTTAAAAAAGGAGCAAGAATGATAAATTTCTGGATATGGTATGGTGGTTGAGAGTTGAATCGCTCGTCCAAGTGTATCCGAGGTCGTTTACTGTCGTGCCCGGGTCCAGATTTCTAGATATCCCCAAGTGAATAAAAATAGTTGTTTTATTTAACAAGTACAATAGAAAAGAAAAGAATGGCGGAGAGAGAAAAAAAACGGTCAATTAATGAAAGATGAATAGTAAATAAAAGAAGTATAAAGCGTCGATAATGAAGAAATGAAGTCAATTAATCTGAAACAAGAGTCTGAGAAGTACGATTTGCATTTGAAACGAAGCTGGTCGCTCCCGAAACAATAAAACCGGAAAAAGAAGAACGGAAAATGAAAAGACTGGAAAGACAAAAGAAAGGGAGAAAATGAGAAATTTCCAATGAGAAATGAATCAAATGAGACACCGGAAATAGAAAATAAAATCTGAGAGAATGACGGAAACGCATAATTGAATTGTATTCACTAATAAAAGACACACCAAAAAGTCGAACATGAATATCAAATATGAAGCCGACAAGAGTAACAAAACCGACGTTTATAACTGACGAATCTTCATTTGACTTACAAATTAATTATTGTGCGTTTTGTAAAAACTGAAATGTAAAGAAACATAAGATTTACCCACGCATAGTATATATATATATATATATATATATATATATATATATATATATATATATATATATATATATATATATATATATATACATCAAGCAAACTACAATCTCCTTATATATATATATATATATATATATATATATATATATATATATATATATATGGCGGAAAGATTAATTTTCCTGAGTCATATATATATATATATATATATATTTGAAGGTAAAATACACGATATCTCGTAAAAATTAAATGCCGTGAAAGACAAGATGTGTGAAAAAAAGACAAACGGAAAAAACAAGTTTTAAATACAGGAAAAATTAATAAAGGAAACAAGAGATTTTACCGGTTTCCTTCGGATCAACGAACGTTTTCAGAGAAAGTGAAGATTTTTAATTGTTTAGATATTTATTTGCTTTAATATGTTTCTACAATACTATTATAACCGAAAATCTTATTTCCATGTTAAAGAATTACGATAATCTGTCACGCTCAAGTTTAAAATAGTATTTTCGATAATCTGCTACGTTGAATTTTAAATAGTATTTTCGATGATCTGTCACGCTCAAGTTTAAAACAGTATTATCAATGGTGTGTCAGCCTCAAGTTATAAATAGTATTTTCGATGATTTTTCACGCTCAAGAATTAAATAATATTGTCAATAATCTGTCATGCTGACTTTTTAATTAATATTTGCGATGATCTGTCACGCTGAGTTTTTTTTAATAGGATTTTCCATGATCTGTGACGCTAAAGTTTGAAATAATAGTTTCGACGATCTGTAACGCTAAAGTTTTAAATATGATTTTCGATGATCTTTCATGCTCAAGTTTGAAATAGTATTTTCGACGATCTGTAACGCTAAACTTTTAAATATGATTTTCGATGATCTTTCATGCTCAAGTTTGAAATAATATTTTCGACGATCTATAACGCTACAGTTTTAAATATAATTTTCGATGATCTTTCATGCTCAAGTTTGAAATAATATTTTCGACGATCTGTAACGCTAAAGATTTAAATATAATTTTCGATGATCTTCCATGCTCAAGTTTGAAATAATATTTTCGACGATCTGTAACGCTACAGTTTTAAATATAATTTTCGATGATCTTTCATGCTCAAGTTTGAAATAGTATTTTCGATGATCTATCATGTTGAAGTTTCAAATAGTATTTTCGATGATCTGTCACGCTACATGTCTTGTTAAATAGAATTCTCGATGATTTTTTACGCTGAAGTTTCAAATAGTATTTTCAATGATCTGTCACGCTCAAGTTTAAAATAATTTTAATACTTGCCCAATCTTTTTACCTTTGACTTTTAATAAGCACAAATAGAGAGAGAGAGAGAGAGAGAGAGAGAGGGGGGGGAGAAGGAGAGAGTGACGTTAGCGAAAGTGATAGAGAGCGCATAAAATAAAATGGGGGGGTCAACCAAATTATAATGTGATGGTAATAAAGTGATAGACAGAAAAATGTTAAAAGGTGCGTTACTTGGTGAGCTATTGTTAAATTATATCTGATTAGAACACTTAGTATTTTTCGCAAACATTACTCAAAATTAAGGCATATTTAACATATAGTTTCGGTACTTCTGCAGTTTACGGACAGTGCTATTTTTTTAGATAGGATTTTCAAGTTAACTTACAATTTTACGGTATCTTTGTTTATTAAATTTATAGGTGAAAGTACAGAATAGCTAACAAAGTCCCCCATGACAATGTTAAAAATGCGTTTCTAAATAATAACGCTATTATTTCAGCACGGTTTGTAAACTGCAGAAGTACCATATAATATATAAGGGAAAGGTCTTAGAGAAACACACACAGATTTATATAATCTTTAAAATCAATAAGGCACTTAATAGTACTGACCCTGAGAGATAATCATTATTTCAAAAGGAATATTATTATCAATAGTAAATTATACAGATTGATGTAGAAATCACCGTGGAATTTCCACGAGTTCCCGCTAGTAATAGATTAGCATTGTTAAACGTGTCGATTGAATGGGCGTTTTTTAAGAATACTCATTCTTATTGTCGGATCTCTGAGACTCTTTTGCTAACTTTAATTCCATTCTTAAAGTTTTTTTTTTTTTAATTCTGTTTAAATCGTTTCTCTTAGTTTCTAATTTTTTTTATTAGTTTTACGTTAAAATGTCACGATAAGAGATATAGCATTCTCTGAATATGGCAGGTAGGAAGCCAGCCAGACATACTTAGTTCAAAATCGTGATGTCCCCATACAAAATAATAATAACCTATTTTCACTTACGGCGGGAAGTGGAACGAATCATTTGGCCAGAATAAACAGGCGACATGACTAAAGATACCAAAAAGCCGAGAAGTGTGGCACAAACGCAATTGTTTTATTCTATCAAAAGACGGGAATTGCACCCCATACGTGTTTTCTACCCAGGAAACTTTTCGCTTTTAAAGAAATAAAAAAGGCATTTTGCGTGACAACATACATTAATCGGGAGACACAATCACCTTATAAAATACAAGAGAGAAAAACGATGATATGAATATAATATTTATAAAAGACTGATAATTTAAGCAATCTCGTTATATGAATTAGGTATGCGTATATGTTAATATATTTCTTATAATAAGATGTAGTTCTAAACTAATTAACCGATCATTTATATTTTGAAAATATTTAGATTTTTGAATGGAAAGTTATGCCTATATTATACCCCCCCCCCCAGAAAATCCTTTAAAATACTGCAAAGAAACGGAGATTTTAAGAATAGTTATTAATTGATGACTAATACATATTGTTAAAATTTCACAAGAATGGAACGTATCTGAATGTTTACGTAGTGTGTCCACTTTGCATAAAATTAAATGAGACTAAATAGATCCCAAATTACGAACGCTTACGCCTAGCAGTTGTGGCCTCAAATTCATAATGATCGGTTTATTAGTTTAGGAGTGAATCTGCTACATAGAAGCATATGAACAACCTCTTATTTGAAATTTCAAATATTTCATTGCCTTGTCGGCGGAGCCCTGAATTCGCCGACTGCAACCGCATGCAGAGGCGTACCCCCCCCCCCCCCCGAAAACGGCGGTCCTGGTGGCTAGTAATTCGTTCATTACGGCCCTTACTTCGGCTAGACGAAGGTCACAAAGGCCCGATCAATCGGCTGGTCACGTCATGCTCTAGTATCTGTAAGTTAACCCTGAACTGATTCTTTAAGAAATCCGATTCTTTAAAAGATAACACTTTATTTCTCGTTGAGAACAAAGAAGATTACAAATGTCAAAGAGTAATGTTTTCAAAGAGTAATGTTTTAAAAGAGTAATGTTTTCAAGTAAGTCATTTTTTCTGGGGGTGGTGTTTTTTGGGAGTAATGTCCCTCTCTCAGTAGAATTCTCTTCAAGGCGTAATGCTTCCACGTTCACTGTGAAATTTTCTTTCTATTAATAATGTATTCTAAGAGCAGTGTATTCTAGGAATATGAATAATTATCCTACCTCTGATCAATAGTCATGAGACACCAAGGAAGCAATATTCCTTGAATTGCAATCTCTTCTTAAGACCCCTTGAGCCTTAAATTGTATGAATTTTCTAAAATAAAAATAATGGAATGGGGAATCTGGACATATGGTTTAGTATCATTATATCTTGATTTGAATTTTATTAAGGGGACATAAATGTTGTGCTAATCTGGTCTGTTCGGTAAATTAATTTCAAACGCCATGGGACGGGTATTCTTCTAGTAATATTCATATGAAACAGAATAAACATTTAGAGGTGAGGGGCGTCGTATGGTGGAACAACTTTTTCCTGCGCAGGTGGAAATAATCAATTGAACAGAGTACCAGAAAAATAAACTGATATAATTTTGATTCTATCCTTAAGTTTATCTTCGTTGCTCTGGTACAAACTAATGTGAAATCGCGGAGTGTCTGTGTTTGATCAATTCTGGCACAGTCGGTGAAGAAGGAGAATGCTAGCGTTTATTTTATTTTCTTCTTTTGATCGCTTGATTCAACACGTACTCGTTTTAGTTTTGTGATGAAAGTGAGGGTGAACGAGATGATTTGAACAGTGTCCCAGTGATAACGGACACAACCTCGATCGATAACTACTCTTAATGTCTTTATATTAAATTTATGGGACAGGGCAGGCGAGACTGGTTTGGGTTATACAAAAAAAATATTCCTGGCGGCATACAGAATTATTTGAATACGTCGTTTTTTTGTTGTTTTTGTTTTTCAGTACAATAAAAATAAGTATAATTTACTATTTGGGATAATTAGTTTGCTGGACGCGATGCCCTTAAGACAGTAAATACAGAGAAAGTGTATTTACGGTTTACGTGTGTTGAAGTTCCGGATTAAATGTTATTTTTGCGATGTATGTCTGCTGCCAGTTGGAAGATGTTGCTTTTCTTTAACTCAATATGGATACGAACCTTTAAAATAACGATATTTTAACGTTTTAGGCGCTGTTTATTTTGGTGGATCTTGTTTGCGGTTGCGTTGGCGTCAAGTTGCAAGCAATACATTAATCAATTTGCAATTTTTCATCCTTTTACATCCCCTTGACATGCGCTCATGAATACTATTACCTGCGTCATTTTGGTATAATCTCACCGGTTGCGAATGCTCTCTTCACTGCATGCCTTTTATAACAGTATAGTCCCACTTTAATAATATTCCGAGTGTCGGTTGCAAGCATACAAACACAATGGCTTCATTATAGTAGGGATTTCGCACATAGTTGCATATGGAGGTTAGGGTTTGGTTTGATAAGTACTTAGGGCGGAGTTTCACTCTAGACCTGAAACGTGAGACTTCATCACGTATGTGGCTACGGTCACTGGAAATTGGTTAGTTAATTCTACGGCTTCATAAAGTACCTCACTCTTGATACACTCCTCTACCTGATGCCACTTTAAATGGAATACTGCTGCCATATATGAAGAGATACCGCTCATAGCACTATTTCTAGCTTTGACATATTATAAAATCCACTTCGCAATGTAGTGGTGGATGATATCTTCCCTTCCGTACAGTCTCTTTCTCACATATGAGACGTTATCAGTGTTTACTCTATTCTATCGTTTATTCCATTGTAAGTGATCGACTGAGCTCTACTCTCTGTTTCCATCTGTAAAGCATTCACAGTAAAAACTCTTTATATAACACCCACTGCAAATAACTTTTCTGTTTCCCTCTGTTTACCTAACACAAAACGACATTTTTATGAACAAAGTTTGTTTTCGAGAACTTCCCTATCTGTGAAACACATTACGATGGTATTGTATCTTTACAGATTACGACATGATAGTCCAATGCCAATTCATACTAGTCGAGCCGTCCTATTGAATTTTGCGCATTTTATTAATATTTTCCAATCCTCTCGTAGTACTGTTCATCATCGAACTGAAAATCTCATTAACCTTTATCCTCAAGTGGATGTTTGCATTGGTATGTGGTGAGTCATTAGTATACAACATTTCCATTAGTGTTGAAATTTCGCACACGGGTTCACAGGCAGGTTCGGGTTTGCGTGTGAACCAAGTGGTTCATCATCAGTAGCGTAGGAGCAGACATACTCATCTACTCCCATTATAAATTAAGCAATGCTGTTATAAACCTGCGTGTTGTACACTTCAAGCATTTCTACTCAATTCTTCCCAATTCTGAGAAAGAAAAAAAAAGGACAAATGGCCCCATAATACCAACCCTCGACTTTTCTAGACAACGAAAAATACCTAGAGAATATACATGAACATAAAAACGAAACAAAAAAAAAAGAAAGCAAACACTGAAACAAAGTCATAAACAGAAACAAAATATAAAACCATCTTAAAAGAAGCCATAACTGGCATTACTATCGCGCCATTGCCGATTGAATCGAGCCGACGCATCTTAAGTGCGGATATACGCTAGCATTATCCATTCTATATCCGTGGTAGCTATTAGGGTCATCAACCGTCACTGGTTTTAGCACTTTTCAAAATTCCACAATTTTGGCCACGGCTTGAGTGTTCTGGATATATATATATATATATATATATATATATATATGTATATATATATATATATATGTATATATATATATATATATATATATATATATATGTATATATATATATATATATGTATATATATATATATATATATATATATATATATATATATATATATATATATATATATATATATATATATATAAGTGTCCATCACGCGACTCGAAGTAGAACTATGGCTGACCTGATAATGTATTATACTTGTGAAACTATCTCTGAGGCATTGTGTGTGTGTATATTGTTTATTTATCTCCTCTGTAGGAGGTTGACACAGGGTTAGGTGGGTTTTTTAAAAGCCAGCCCAGTAAGTGAATTTTATTCCGGCCTACAAATAAATGCCTGAGCTACCCCATCGCATTACCCAGTAGGAGCGCCTCAATGATTATCAATACATTAACTTCTTCTTAGATAAATGTTAAAGATTATGAGGATGGAACTCATAGGACTGTATGTATGCATCTTTGTTCGCATGTGTGTATTTGAGTATATATCTATCTATGTGTACATATGTATCTGTGTGAATCTGTATGTGTGGGCATGCTTTTGTGTCTTTCCATGTATATGTATGTATATTAGTGAATACGAATGTAAATATACTAGTAACATTTATAAAACAAAAACATATTTAAGCCAACCTATATTTCGGTCGTAGAAACGACTTTAATTTGTGGTGAAAAGGTTTTATTGGACTAGTTATACCCTTTCTAACCTAATAATGTCGAAGATTATCCGGAGGGAGAGTGAAAGGTGTAGTATTGAGTTCAGAGAACAATGAAAGAGAGAGAGAGATAGAGAGAGAGAGAGAGTAAGTGGAAAGAAGCCCGTTACTCTTAAGTTGATACTACATTTTACCTCACTCTCAAGATTTTCTTTGACATTTTCCTGTACAAAAAGGCATTCTTTTTCCAGTTAAGCCCTTTTCTTACATAGATTAGTGTCAGTTCCACGACCGTCATATCGGTTGGGTTTAAGATTTGTTCGTGCTATTTGTTTTACTAGTCTGCTGACATGCTTATCAACTAATTCAATACATTAACCATTCCATTTAGTCTGAAATTTCTTTTTATGATTTAAACTTCCCTATACGCGTGAATCTGTGCGTGTATGCATACTAATATGTGTATGCATATGTACGTATAATATGTAAAAACGCATATGTATTAAGCCCTTTCTAAGAACATGCATGCCTTTCCCATATGTACTCATACCTTTCCTGGTGTTACTCATATCTTTCCTAATATTATTCATACTTTTCCTAATGTTAGTCATATCTTTCCCAATAGTATTTATACTTTTCCCAATGGAATTCATATACTTCTTACTGGTATTCATACTTTTTACAATAGTATTCATACCTTTCCTGCAGGTATTCATGCCTTTCCTAATAGTATAATACCTTTCCCAATAGTATTTATACATTACCTAATGACATTAATATATTTTCTAATATAATTCATACGTTTCCCATTGGTATTCATATATTTCATAATGGTATTCGTAGTTTTTTCAGTGGTTATCATAGCTTTTCTAATAGTGTTTATACATTTCCCAATAGTATTCATACCTCTCCGAATGCTATTCATACATTCTCTAATGGTATTTGTATTTTTATAAATGACATTAATATATCACCCAATGATATTCATACCTTTCGCAATAGAAGTCATACCGTTTCTAATGGTATTCATATATTGCCAAATGGTATTCATACATTTTACAATGGTATTCATACTTTTCCCAATGGTATTCATGCCTTTTTGAATGTTAGTCATACTTTTCCTGATGCTATACATAGCTTTTAATCGTATTTATACCTTTCCCAATGGAAATCATACGTTTATCAATAGTATTCATATATTTCCCAAAGTGTATGCACACTTTTTACAATGGTATTCATACCATTGGAAAAGGTATGAATGTAAGTGAACGAATGACAAATTTGACTTGATTGAATCTAGCTTTACTGACTGCCAAATCTAAATCGGTAATCATGACGTCACTTTCATTTTTATTAGAATATGATCGGCATGAAAACGATTTAGACAATACAACAATCTAGTATTATACTTAAGCCGAGTTAATCAACGTTGTTTCCATGGGGCTGTTTTCCTATATATTCCAATCATAAAAATATGTGCTGAATAATCCTTACTTTTGAGATTGAGTTATGTCTGAACATAATTCAGTTTAATAATGCTAATAAGCTGTAATTTGCAGTTTGTCTTTCTTGGCCTTTTGGCTAAGATCAAAGTGTAGTATCTGTTCCGATGGATACTGCACCCCATAGACTGGTATTGTCTTGGCCTTCGGGGCTTGATTTACGCCGGTCTATGGGTCTGTCCTGTGCAGTTCTAGGAGGTCCACACTCCCAGGCTTCGCCTCCCCTCTTTGGGGAGGAGTAAGTTTATTGCTTACTGCCTGAGACACCCCTACCGGGGAATGCCGACGGGGCTGCCCAGGCAATTTTTAAACCCCACTTTCCCGATCCGACCTTGGGTAACATCTTACTTGTGGGAGTAAGATAAAACTGGCCTTGTGCCTAACTCCTGGAGAGGAGTAAATCGATACTCACCAAGTGTACCATCTCTTAAAGAGTTTCTCTCTATTACTTTCATCCTCTCTCTCTCACTGTTTTTGTTTGACGCCTCGCTTTTATGGAAACGCTGTCTATCATTCTCGTAGTCCTCCCTCTTTTTATTAACTGGTGAAGCTAATAAAGCTAACTATGAACTCATGATTAGAATAGCAATATCATAATGATTATTATTTGACCCCTAGCTACAGAAAGAAAGATAGTAATTGTGAAATGGAGAAGAACAGAAAGAAAAGACTAATTTTGTATTTAAAAAAAAAAAATGTAACTGCTTTACAAACTCACGGATTCAAGCAAATTCCTCCAATAACAGAACGACTGGAACGGTTCTTATATATATATATATATATATATATATATATATATATATATATATATATATATATATATATGTATATATATATATATATGAAAATTATAACTAAAAGGTAAACTTTTGGAGAGTTGGACCTATTGTGAAACAACTGAAGATATTGATTTGCTTCCATTTGCAGGTCTAATCAATTTTCATTGACTTACCATATATATACATATATATATATATATATATATATATATATATATATATATATATATATATATATATATATATATATATATATATATATATATATATATATATATATATATATATATATATATATATATATATATATATATACATATATATATATATATATATATATATATATATATGAGCCATTTACATAAAACTAAACATCCCACAATCAATAAGGTTAGTTACGAAAGTAGTCACCAGATTTTAAAGTGTCTACCATATTATATAACGTTAGAAAATTCTAAGCCATTAAGCGCTCATACTTTTGAACTTTGCACGCACTTAGCACGTAATCGCTTTCGGATGCAACATCTCAATAGTAACGTCACTCATTTTAAGATAAGAAATTACTAGCCATTAAAAATCTCGACAGTAAAAACATAGTTGTAAACACACCAAGACTAACACCGTCCAATGATGATTGGATGAATAAAAAAAATCGAAAGTACTCGAAAAAAAAAATGAAAAATGTAACTAATCATCCACGGAATTTGCATACACCAATTTGACTGAAATACTAAATGAGCAATTAGGAAAATTAAAAAAAATAATGTTAAAAAGGCTTACAAAGCAACACCACTCTTGGCTGTTTAATAATGTTTTCCTAAATGAAAACATGCTGTCTACACAATATATATATATATATGATTATTTTTATTTACACAGACATGTAAAACATCTGCGACACTGGCATGTCGATGTTATCGATCAACAGTTATTACAAACTGAGATCTCATCAGGAAGAGTTAGAATCCGATCTTAATCCTAGATAATATTTTG
>OY744547.1:47914751-47932251 GCA_963556195.1 Sepiola atlantica | reverse complement strand
TAACTGAGCCACGGGACAAGCGTGGATAAATGATATTTACAATGCTTTATTTAAACATTGACTACTACTTTTCTAGTACTCAATGTGTGTTTTATTTGCAAATAGCTTTTCATGATGCTAAGAAGCAACAAGCGACATCACTTTTCGAAAGTGCTCAATCCGGAAGGGGTACTTATATAGTTATGCGACTGTTTCACAGCTAGACTAGCACTCATCTAAAGACTGGGATTGAACCTTTAATCATCTAGTTGATAGTGTGCAGCTCTCATCACTGAGCCACGGGATAGGCGTGGTAAATGATATTTACAATGTATTGATCTAAACATTGACATTCACTTTTACAGTGCTTTATATGTGTTTTATTTACAAAGATCTTTGCAATACTCTAAGAAACAGCAGGCGACATACTGAGCCTCAAAAGTCATCACAGCTCCTAAGTGCGTTTTTATAATCCACACAAAATTTAATTTTCGGCCGACTTGCATAATTGTAAAGTTCTACAACTGTTGGTAATTGTTATTTTAATATTTGTATCGTTATGTTTATTTAGCCGAACGCGAGTCAACAAACAATGGCTTCTTTTAAACTTATTTTGAGGTAGCCGTTAATGTCAGGCTTAAAATATAGTAGAAAAAAAGATTACCCTAATTTGACTGTCAATCACCCACGGGTTTATGGTTTGTGGTACTGTAAGCCTTTTTTAACTATATTTTCCGTTAAAACGTAGTTTGAATAATATCCACGATTAGTACAGTTTAGCGACACATTTAATTGTGTTAATGCTCTGACACATTTGTCGAATTTAAAAAAAAGCAAGTTTGAATAAATACGAAATAAGTATTTTTTTTTATTTTCCAAATATGTATATAATGCCATTGTCTTTTATATCGGTTGAATAATGTAAAAAAATGTATTATTATTTTTTTAAAATGTACATATGATGTAATTTTATTTTATTTCGTTTCAAAAATTACATCAGTCAAATAGTTGCCGTCATTGTCGAAGACGTTCGAGAGAGTTGTTCATAATTGAATGCTGATTAATAAGCTGTGAAGTTGGTTACCCATAATAACATCATTTTGTGAATAGATACAGGATCATGTCTACTAAGCCACGGCCGTCGTAATAACCAAGGCACTGCACTAGAAAATGACATCATGCTCTAAAGTAACAAACGAGATATGTCGAACAGTCAGACTATGAGCATTTTAAGGCCTCCTTTCACTTAAAAATTCATCAAAAGTCAAGATATCAACTAATTTTAATCAAGTTTTCAATATTTATCAAGGTACGCTCACGGAATATCATTACTCCATTACTTCATTAATAATCTATGTGCAAATGTATTATTTCGTGTAATTTGCGTAGGCTAAGCAACAGACATTGAAGTAATACTTAATAAAATGGTGTTGTCATAAAAAATATGAATTCTTTAAACATGAATATTTTCCTTTGAAACATAATTTGTCTGATTTTTTATTAATTCTTTAAATGAGTTAATTATTTCCGGATTATTTTAATGTTTAAGTTGATTGTTATTACAACCTGGTCTACACCGAATGAAAAGACTATCAGTTATTCTGCATGGAAATATCACTTGGTGTATAAACACAAGAAGAAGACAACCCCTATTCTTCTTAGGCAGTTTTATTATTTAAGTATTATTACTTTTAGCTGAATAATTTAGTAAGAGTTGCTCTCATTTCCGAAAAGAATAAATGATGTTCTTGATTCTCTACTTAATACACAATGCTGAATGAGTATTTATTTACTCCTCTCCAGCAGTTAGGCACAAGGCCAGTTTTATCTTACTCCCACAAAGTAAGATGTGACCCAAGGTCGTGTCGGGAAAGTGGGGTTTGAAAAGCCAGCGCCGAGAAGTTAGCACTCTGGCCATTAAAAATTGCCTAAGCAGCCCCGTCGGCATTCCCGGATATAGGCGCCTCAGGCAGTAAGCAATAAACTTACTCCTCCACAAAGAGGGTAGGCAAAGCCTGGGAGGGTGGACCTCCTAGAACTGCACAGGACAGACCAATAGGCCGGCGTAAATTAAGCCACGAAGGTTAAGACAATACTACACTTTGATCTTAGCCACATGACCAAGATAATTTCTAGCAATCTAGTGTTTCTCTAGCGACATAATAGGAAATTATATAGAGAAAAAGAATTTAAGTTCCCCCCGCCCCACCAAAAAAAAACACAAAATTCTCTAGCGACATAATACACCGAAAGAGAAAAAAAATAGTCAGTAAAAAAGTTTATAAAAACGGATCGGGGAGTATTACGAATAAGCGTCTACAGAAGACATACCTCAATTTTTTTTAACTTAAAAAGTAAATCAAACATGAAAAATAAATATACATGAAAGATCACGAATTCAGTAAAGTAACTCAAAATCAATCATTAACAATAATTATTTAATAGAAAATTTATTGAAATAAATAAAAATGTGTGTTTTTTGTTTTTGTTTTGCAAAACGAACAGTTTATTTAGAATATAATAAAAATGTGTAATGAATTAAAACAGTCATTTTTTTTTCAAAACGGACAATTTTTTTAGAAATTATAATTTGTGAAAACGAACAGTTCTTTGAAGATGTTTTTTTTTTCAAAACAAAGAGTTAATTTATAATATATTATTATTTTAATATCTCGCTTATTCCGTTTTATTTTCCCACACATTTTGGATGAAACTTATTAATTATTCTTAAGTTGAATTTTTTTTTGTCCCGAAATAAAATTCTAATTTATTTTTAAAGACTTGTAAATCGAACGTTAAGGTAATACCTTACTCGATTGTGCCCATATTGTAATTTTCTTATTTTCGTCCGTGTTTAACATCTATAAAAAAGAAAATAAGTTTGTAAAAAGGAACAAGTTAACAATGATTTAAAAAAAAAGAATAATCCTTAGGAGGATAGCCGTGTTCTTAGCAGGGGGATAAAGTCACAAGACCAGGAACAAGTTAACAATGATTTCCAAGTAAATATATAATCCTATATAGATAGTCTGCTCGCTCTGATGACTTGCTGAAAAAAAATTGACGTATTCGCCTCAGCGCCTTGGCACTCCCGGTCCTCATTGATAGAGGTTCTTACTAAACCACTATCAATGACGTCACTTAAATCAGTGTGATTATTTAAAACTGTACTAAAGATGGCAAGATTCACGCACCTGACTAAAGTAAGCTTTAACTTCCATCCGACGCCTTTAACCCACCCGACCGCGTAGACAGCCAAGCGACGGAAATGGGAAACATTCCTATATTTATTAAACGAACATAGTGAGCCTCTTGGGAATGTTTGCCCAACTTAAGGGGAGTGAACTTTTGCAATTTTTCTATAGTTTGAATGGTTTTTATATCCCCTTACTGAGTACTCATACTTAACTAATATATATATATATATATATATATATATATTTATATATATATATATATATATGTGTGTGTGTGTGTGTGTGTGTGTTGCTGATTCACTTCCTTGTCCAACACTATAGAATTGACACCTTGAAGGGGAACGAGACGTTCATCTCATGTCGCAAACTGACACAGCAAGGTTGTCAGAGAATTTAGAGCTCCTCTTCCCCATACATATGCACACATTGACACGCACACAACACACTTCAAGCGATGTTAATTCCCTTTTAAAAAACGTTTGTTTTGATAACATCCGTTGAACGAGCAAGATCCCCCCTTGCTTCTTCTCCGCCATCAAAAAATACAAAAAGAAAAATGGCGAGTCTGATGGCACTTCGTTTCAATTTAGACGTCACGAAATATAAAAGAGATTGACGCGTGATCTGCTCTGGATATACAAGTAGGGCTGTCTTTAAACGCGTTATACACCTAGAAACCGGCTACACCAGTTCCCTACGCCACCCTTACCAAAGGTATACATGCATACACACATCAACATACACACACATATGTATATAATCACTACTACACGGAAACATACACACTTCCCGGATGTTTAAAAATATTTCTTAAGACAAAAGACTGCGCGTATTTTCACTAAAATGACATGCGCACTGGAATACAAACCGGGCATGCGAAGACGATGTGCCATGAGAATGACCTAACGTACACGAGGAAAGTTAAGCTCATTATATATATATATATATATATATATATATATATATATATATATATATAGTGAATGCTTTTATTCAAACATGTACAAGGTCTGCTACACTGGCATGTCGATGTTATCGATCTACAGCTCTCAAGAGCTGAGGTCTCATCAGGCAGAAAATTGTTTTTTGATTCAACTGGTTGCTGAATTCCAGGGAGAATGAAGTCAAGCAACCAGTTGAATGGAATTCAGCAACCAGTTGAATCAAAAAACAATTTTCTGCCTGATGAGACCTCAGCTCTTGAGAGCTGTAGATCGATAACATCGACATGCCAGTGTAGCAGACCTTGTACATGTTTGAATAAAAGCATTCACAATACAGCTCTATATTTTTATTGAGCACTCTTTTATAAACCCGGTTTGATTCCCTTTGGATTTCTACCCTGTGGATTTTTACCCTACCTGGATTACTATATATATATATATATATATATATATATATATATATATATATATATATATATAGTAAGCTATGAAAATATATTTATGGCAATTAAGCTACGCAGAGGCTCCTGCGTTTCATCGCCGGGGGTGAATTCTTCAGGCTAAAATGCGTTTTAGCCTGAAGATTACCCCGGAGGTGAAACGCGGGAGCCTTTGTGTAGCTTAATTGCCATACATATATGTTCATAGCTTACTACCTAGCTCTACTTACGTATCGAACACTGTTGAAGTAAATACTGAAAATTGATACATAAAAATTATATCTCCTTATAAAATGTTATGTGGATACATGAAATAGTAATTATATATATATATATATATATATATATATATATATATGTTTTGTTTATTATCTATGTACGTGTATGTTTCGTCCTTTATAATCGGGACTCATCAGCATAGAGATATGAATATTCACTACTGGTAATGCGCTTCGAAACCCCAGATTCCGAGTATTTTGCAACTGAAATCCCGACGTCTAGAACCACTCTGCCAACGCGGAATAGCGAATAAACAGTGATAATTTTAACACTTTATCCGGCGGCTTGACGTCATAATAGCGTTCGAGTTAATGAAAGGAACGATGTATCAGAACAACATTGGTAATATCAATTGCAAATCCTAGCATCATCATCAGTACATTACTTTGAACTAATCTTTCGTGAATTACGTTTGCTGTGAGTTGCAAGTGTTTATCTCGAGAGATCAGACTCGTCTCAAGCCGAAACTCTTGAATCTCAGAGCAGAAATTAGTTTGAAAAAAATATTCCGATATGTAGAAAGATATACGGAAAGATGTGAGAGAGTTATTATCAAAGATTGTAATACGGTGTTTTAATTATCTTTTTAGATTAGCAAACTAATTAAAGAAGTCTTAATATGTTATATATTCTTCAGTGTGTGATAAAAAAATAGGATTAACAGGTCTTTATAATAGATTATATGGTTAGCAAAGTGAAACCCGATAATACCATTACCGGCAGAAAACACGACCAATTCACAAACTACATCAATGTGTAGTAAAGGAAATATATTATGCAAACACATTTTTTAAAGAATTTCGTAAAACTGAAAATCTTTTTTTGAGGGGGATGAGTGAGTAAAATTCGCTTGATAAGATAAATGTCTGGCATGAACAAATATGGTAAATATATCAAAATAGGTTAAGTACTCGTCTGCATACAGTTGTGGAACAATGAATAACATTCGACGTGTAGACAGCTTCCCTAATGACGGTTTGCTATAAACACTTTAAAATGTTAAATACCTTGCTTGTGCCTGCTAGTTGCGGAATGCTGAAAAGGATTGAAAGTTTCCCTCTGTATAAAGATTAAGTTTGTGGCTGACTTCGACACCGACGATGTCGAGAGAGAGGTGCCAGAGAAATCTACCATAATTTAACGATTTAACAGCGCTGGTTTATAAGATGCTATTATAAAACTATATATTCTGGTAAGAGAAGAATGTATTGTCTATTTATTCTCGAAACATTTTCTTTCAGCTCGCAGACTCACCTTATTTGTCGGACCTAACACTGTTCCGTCCCTTGACACAAGACACACCTTT
The DNA here is from genome assembly GCA_963556195.1 of Sepiola atlantica. Taxonomy (NCBI): domain Eukaryota; kingdom Metazoa; phylum Mollusca; class Cephalopoda; order Sepiida; family Sepiolidae; genus Sepiola; species Sepiola atlantica. Next base: position 47,926,106 of record OY744547.1, on the reverse strand, counting down.
TTCTGACAAAAGCCGAGAAGAAATGCCGACCAGACAAGTACCCAACGTTTTGGACCAGCGGTGTCAATATACAGTTTCGCGGATTTAAATACACAGCATCGGCTCAAAGCTATTGATATTGAAACTGAGCAGAACTCATGCTATTCTAATGGCATAAAATTGGACTTCGTGATATATCCACGGCACGATAGTATCGCATATGGTGCCTCACACCAGAGTGAAATCCGGGCTATAACGGCACAGCAAGACCTGTTCACAATAGTACCATGACTGAAAAAATGGAATCTATTTAGTCTCGAATCATGAAGAATATTACACTGAGTGATTCCCAGCAAAACAAACTCGTCCACACGGTTTCTCACATTGCCTTTTTGTCCTGGTCAACTTCAGTATGTGATAGTATATGTATACACTTATTTTATATATAAAGTAAATAAACTATGTAATTGTATATATCAGAAGAGAAGCATTAAGGAGGACAGTGAACGAAGTCATATATATGTATTGACGTTAATGCCTAAATAACAACAATAAAACCTCTAGTAACAAAATTGAAAAAAGAATTATTGATCCAATTTTTTTTTTTGTTATTAGCAAATCAATCTATAGAATTACAGGACAATTTTCTGCCGGTAATGGTGTCAGTTAGTAACAAAAAGTCAGAGAATTATAAACACAGTTTGGTTAGGTATTTTGGAAATACAATTTCGTGTTATGATATCGGTTATCACGTAAGTCAACGGACAATGCTCAATTATAACTATTATCCTAGTTATGTTTGTTACCCAGAAAAGTACAGTAAACACTTCAGATACTGCAGAGGTAAGTCGAATATATGATCACACACTGAAAATGATATAACATATTAAGACATATGTAATTATTATTTTAAAGCTACACAAATAATTAAAACATGCAATAATAATTTCATATCCTCGTGTATGTATCTGAATATATTGGAAACGAATCTCTCCTCGATAAAACAAGTGCGCATTAACAAGTTTCGTAACCCGAATATCTGGTTTAAAAAATATAATAGGGAAAGACTCCAACAATCATTAAGGATAGTAAATGAGATTTGTTGTTGTATTTTAACCGTGTGCCATACACGCATGGGAACTGATTTGCCGTCATGATTACACAAAAGTTCATAGTCATACATTATTGGCTGCTTGTTATTGTACGCGCTCTTTACCTGTTTCTTCCTGACTGAGTGAACGTCGTCTGCAAATAAGTCCTTTCATACTTCGAAAAGGACAAAGTGAAGACAAAACTGTTAAAAGACAAAGGAGATTAATTCGACTTGATCTTCGTTCCAAATCATTGAAAGTGGAGGGAGGGCTGAGATCGGGATAGATCGATAATCAGTGTGTAATACTATCTTATCAGCGCATGTTAAATTAACATATTCACAGTGTAGTGTTTCCAATGAACTACAGACTTCACTCCCTCACTCTCTCTTTGAGCTATGTGACGTCACATCGGTGTCTATTTATTCCCACAATCTAGTAATTCTCACTTCGTGTTAGCAAACTTATCCCTAGTGAACTTTCATTTGCTGTTATTTTCAAGTAACCAATTGATATACTAGTGGGTTATTGGCGAACATTATTGAATGAATGATACCGAGTAATATATAAATGGCTAGGTTGGGCTACAAAGTACGTGAAATCTCGAATTTATTTACTAATGTATAAGCAACTATGAAGGCCGGATGTCCACTTGAGGATAAAGATAATGAGATTTAATGATACCTAGTTAAAAGGTGAGGAAGTTTATGAGAGGTTTGAGAATCATTATTGGAATGAATTAAGTTCGGTTACTTGTGCAGACAGTATAAGACAGGAATCTGTAGACATTGAATTAAAAGACGACTATGCAGGGAAGTAGTCCCTCTTCAATGTGTTCCACAGACGTGAAACTCTTCCAAAAATCTCTGTTCGTAGAAAATTTCTCTTGGTACGAGGCACACGATGGAAGAAAGGGAATTTGCGGAAGACAATTGAGTTCTTGTTGTGGATGTTACAAAGAGGAATCAAAGAGTGGAGCTCAGTCGAGGACTCTCCATGAAAGTAATGACAAAGAGGAACTAGCAACGTGTCTTCTGTGAGAAAGCGGCTGTAAGGAACGGAATATATCATTTCACACTAGATATAATTCTCATTCGTTTTATGGGAATATACGCGTCCATCATCCTTAGTTAGAAACTATATGATAAGAATATAATACTGGAATCACACAGGAAACATAATTAATGAATGGTCTTCGAATTTTAGGCGAAAGCCATTACAGAAGTTGTCTAAAACTTACGGATTAAGCTAGGGGTCTTAATAAGTAATTGAAATTCAGGGAATCTTGCTTCTTCTTTTTCTTTGCGTGTCTTTGAAGTGTCATGTGGTCATGCGACATTTTCTCTCTTTTTACGCAGTCTTTTGCATTATTGTTTTAGTCTGCTAAATGTATCACGTTGCAGCGGTTGGGCAGTAGAGGGCAGACGAGGCAGTATTGCATCCTATTGTCCTCCTCTCTACATTCACAGATGCATGAGGGATTCCCATATCAGTAGTAGGATTGAATTTTCTAGCCGTTTGTTCCGCAGATGTAGTCTGGTCTCTTCCTCAGATGTTGTCTTTCTTAATTACTGCCTAATGATTATTGATAAAATTCTGTGAATTTCGAGTCTTTCTTAATATCACTTTTGCCTTAAATTTTAGACATTTTCTAGAATCAAAATTATGTACTAGATTTTGATCAAAATTGGAACAAAGATTCTAGACATAAGACTTAGTAGAATTATATCTTGATTTTAACATTTGTAAGGGAGCATACACTCGGTGCAAAACTGTTCTATTCGTGGAATCAATTCTACACATACTGGGATGGATGCTCTTCTTGTTTATTTTATATCCGAAAGCCTACGTATTTTGAAAGGAAGGTTTTTCTGTGCGTTTTCGAGTGGGATAAATCCCACATGACAAATACACGGCTTTAGAAATTGTCAGTCTCGAAGACTTTTACCGAATCCAATCCGAGTAAACACCCGACGCAGGCTGTTAAGCAAACAGAAGGAAAAAAAACATCCGATCTAAAGACCAGATGTTGAGAATCCGTTCAGCTTATGAACAATTTTTCAACAATAAATAAAAAGTACAACGCACACCTGCCCGTTGGCATAACGATGTTTTCGCTTCCGTCACAGTATTTCTCAAAGAAAAGGGAATACAGCGACCTATAGTAATAATATATAATGCGTCTCCGCGTTTGTTTTTGTAATTGCTAAACTAATATGTCGCACACTGTCTACCAAGCTGCAATGTTGAATCACTAAGCCTGTTTTACAAGTACCTTCAATGGAATGTGCTCGCACGAACTTGCTGCACTTGTGTGTTTCGTCAAGGTAAATACCCCCGACGAACCCAACAAACAGCCAAATGATATTCATTAACGGCAGAGCTCCCCAGATACCGGAAAGTGTTTTGCTTTAATAGTATCTTGCATCGAGCTTCTTGCCTTTGGACCCCCTCCTTACTCCCTGTTTCTCGCCTGTACTAACATATAAGAATTTAAATGTAATGTGAAACAACATCTCGCTGCCCCCCCCCCCACACTTAGGATACCTCTACTTAGCTTCTTACGGGTCAGTGGTAACGTGCTTGTTTGGGGTGAATACAAGTACAAAAAACTACTTGGTTAATCGGTACAAAAGGTTACATCAAATCACCGTTTAACACTGAATAAAATGCACGAGAGAGTAAGTAACTACGATGAATGTATTTTCCTGTTGTCTTTTGTTAGAAAAAAAATTAGAAAGCAAAAATAATTCGCTTTGAACTAATGCCGAATGCCCTTTATTTGTTATTTTTTGCAATTATCAAAAGAAGTCACATCGTTTTAAACATATTTTTATAACTTGTATATGTTATTATATTATGTTAGTTTTTTTAAATTTATAAAACACGTATCCAGTTAAAGAAATTCCTTAGACTTACGTAAGATTCGAACTAGGGTAGTGACATTGTAAAAACTACTGCCTTACTAATGTGCAATCTGCCTATTCCTTTATGTCAATCAATGGCATTGTTTCTATTTGCGTACGAATAGAAAAACTCCAAAAACATATTGTTAATAATATATAGATAGATTATACAAAAAACAATGGTTGTTGATCAAAATTGCGCTTCATCTATTAAAATTTAAAGGTTACCCTTCCGATATAACCATCTTCATATAAGTGTCTAGTTGTTTCACGACTCATCAGTGTGGCTAAAAAATGTAAGCGAGACAATGAGCACAGATATTCGAAACCCGAACGCCAGTCTTGACGTGCGATGAGCTAACAAACCCGCTACTGGCAGTGCAGGAAATTATATCGTTTTTAAAATAATACTTCGTTTATTTACATTTTACGATACTGATAACTGAGAGGACTTTTTACATAGAAGTATTTCGTTACACTAAGTAAACATCATCATATCCTTCAGCAGAGTAATGTACCCCGATGGGAGCGTATATATATATATATATATATATATATATATATATATATATATATATATATATATATATATATATATATATATATATATATATATATATATATATATGAAGGAGAATGGAAAGGAATTAGAGAAAGCAAAAGCCAAATCAAAATTCAATTCAAAAGTTCAAAGCAAGGTATATTCCGCAAGCTGCGAGCTTAAGACTAATCTTATTATCTATTTTTCATTTTTTATTCTTTTATTTTCTTATTTCTACTTTTTATACTATTTTTATCTTTATTTTTTATCTTTACTTTTTTAATTTTTAACTCATTTTTCTAGTCCTACCTTTCATATATATTTTGCCTCATTTGATTAAACATTTAAACCCCGAACTCTGTTCTTATACATATTCTGATATTTTAACCCCTTATCCTAACATTCGTTAACTTACCCCCACTCCTTTCTTCCCCTTTTCTAGTTGAATCCTAATTCGCGCTAACTTCCAATTTCAACTTTATGTTTCACCCCCTCCCCCCACTTTCACACTCTTAGTTTTATCCGCATTCCTTCACAGCATCGCTCCCTTTCTCCTCCCCCCTCTCTTTCCTCGTACCCGTCCCTCTCTCCTCCCACACACCCCTTACCCGTTTCCTCCCTTGCCTACTGGTCGCATATTATATTCTTGTTTTCACTGTGTTTGCTTTTCTTCATTTATAGCCGGCTTTCTCAACTGGGCAGACTTTAAATATTCTCGCTGCCCCTTTTTCCCACTTTTAAACACTTTCCTTTGTCATCTCTGCCCGGGAAGTATCTTTAATGGCGAATATTTTCCATCTTAATCTCCTCTGACGCCTGCCTGCATCATCGAATGTACCTCTTATTGGACTTTTTACCCTTTTTGGATTTTCTATTTTCGCCGTACCTGAAGTTGTTGCTTCTTGGAATTTAACTTTAGAACCCCTCTCATTACTTCTCGTGCCTCTAACGACCTACCTATCTACATCTTATTCTCTCCGCTGGACTCTTCGACACCGGACTTTTTGGCAATCGGACATTTGCTTGCACCTTGGCACAGTTTTGCCCTGCGTTTCTTTCCCTACAACTTTTATTTTATTTTATCAAATTTTAAATTTTGGCCATTGCCAACTTATCTATCCCAGCGACTTCCTCTGATGATAAGATTTTGATCTTTGAAAAGCCTGGCTTAAGGAAAATTTAACTTGAATAAATTGCCTTTTTGCGGAATATACCTTGCTTTGAACTTTTGAATTGAATTTTGATTTGGCTTTTGCTTTCTCTAATTCCTTTCCATTCTCCTTCATTTCTACCTGCTCTATCCTGGATATTGAGCTGTATACTCTTCACAATAGGGTTTTACCTTTCCTAAAAGTTCGCTTTTAGTACACCTCTTAATATATATATATATATATATATATATATATATATATATATATATATATATATATAATGAAAAAAGAAAGAAACAAAAGATGTTTTTTATGTATTCATCAACGTTTCGTCTTTATTTGTAAGACTTTCTCAGGATGATAATTTTAAGAAAAATGTCATGCAAGTACATAAAAATATTGGGTTGACATGGTGGGTTAATGAGAAGAAATTGTAGCCATTACTGGGAGCGCAGGACCAAGGTTCAGGCTGAGAGAAGTCGGTGGCAGTGAGTTCCTGCCACCGACTTCTCTCAGCCCTATATATATATATATATGCAGTTATGTTGTTTTCACGATGAATCAGTGTGACTAGACGGCATTCAAAACCCGGACGCCAGTCATTGCTAATCGTGCCCACTGACGTCCGATGCTCTGCCATCTGGGTTAACGAACCGACTACTGCAATATCGTTTTTAAAGAATTATTATTTATGTGTCTACATTTTAAGATATTGATAACATACGATACTATATATAAATAAATATTCATGCGTTATATATATATTTCTTTCTCATCATACTAGTTTATATACGCTATTTATTATAAAGTAAAAAGTAACGTATACTTTTGGCCTGGGCATTTATTTTAATACATGAATAAAGTTTAATCGTAGTCTAAAAATAGACTTGCGGCAACTAACCTACGCAGAACGTGTTTTTTTATTATTTCAAGTTTAGAATGAAACATTAATGTTTCATGTTTCGGAATTTTTAAGATGAGGATTTATAATTTGTATTGTTTTGATTATTCGAACTACTGTTTTTTATCTTGGATGTTATCCTCACAACAATTCGGCCGATGTAATCTTCAGGTGAATCTTGTCGAACTCGGGAATCTTTCTGTCGAACTCGGGATTTTCGACCGAAACCCTTTATTCAATTCACGGAGGTAGCTTGCTATCTTTCTATCAGCCATGACTGGGTAAAAGTCTTACGTAATTTGTGACTGTATTCTCAGTATTGCTCGTACTGAGAATTACACATTCAACCCCCTGAAAAGCATTACTTAGTGCTAATTATTACTTATGACTTCATTTGCTATCCCCCACGAGTTCTTACATCGGCCGAAACGTTGTGAGAATAACATTCAAGATAAGAACAGTAGTTCGACTCATACAAATAGTACACAAATATTTCAGTTGCAATGAGTATATTAGTCTACTATATATATATATATATATATATATATATATATATATATATATATATATTAATCACTGTGAATGGTGGCTTACGACATTGTCTACTTGAAATGACATAAATAGGGGGTATTTCTTTTTTACGTATGGCTGCTCAAACTTGTGTAATTGGTTGAAGCGTTTGGATTTGAATGATAAGTGACTCGTGTCCAGGGGTTCGAATCTGCGATTGGTTTTGAACAGTTATCACTACACTGAAGATTTCGCAAGACGAAAACGTATATGTATGCGCATAATAATGAAATATGTGTCATTAAATAATCATTTATAGCCCCCTTTAATAGAAATGATACAAGCCGTTTTATATGTCCGGAATGTTGCCAAACTTATAACGAATCTATATGCTAGCAATGCATTTGGTCCTGATAACATTCCAATCATAGTACCACAAATAACTTCAACCGGAACAAGCTCATATTCTTACAAACATGTACAATCTTCCATTTACATTGGGAAACTTTGTCAGTCTGCCCAGTATTTAAAAAATACTGGTAATAGGTGTTCTGTATCTCAGTAAAGGACAATCAGTCTCCTGTGCCTCATGAGTAAGTTGCTTGAATCTGTGATGAATCAAACAGCTGTTAATCACCTCATGAGAAATAGCCAACTCACTGACAATCAATATGGATCTCGTCCTGCAAGATTTACAACTAATGTGCTGATTTTAATAGCATACAGGATAAGTGAATCCATAGACTGGGTTTCACATCTAGTACTAGACCTCTTGACATACCAAAGGTCTTTCATAGGACTTTTGCATAAAGGTCTACTTCACAAGCTTGCAAGCAATGGAATATCTGGAAATGTCTTCTCAACCTCTGGTAGATTTATAAAAGTAGTAGTTGACGGGCAGAAGTATAAATGCCGGCGTGTCAGGGATCGATTCTAGGGTTAAGTGTTCTATCTGATCTTCATTAATGATCTCCATAATCACATTCTAAGATCATTCGTCGACATTTATGCAAATGACACAACTATATATGGCAACACTTCAAAGAGCATTAAGGATTGATATCTTTCTGATTCTCTCTTTTCCGACCTTGAGCAGATAGTGTAATGGGGAAAAGAGTGTCGGGTTACTTATAATGCGTCTAAAACCAAGCTTATCTCCTTTCACAACAAACGCTCGGATCATCACTTTGACCCAATTAAAATAAATGACTATCTCTTTGAGAAAGGCCCCTGCTTTGATAAGTTACTAGAACTAACTTAAACTTTAGATTTAAAATGGAAGACTTACATAAAATCCGTTGCTAACGACGTTTATGACGGATTTTATAATTGTGTAGGTTCTAGAACCATCCTGCTTTGCTTTGAGTCTGCATCTTGGCACAGTTGTGGAAAACTCCTTCAAACCAAACCAACACGCAAACAGATTGCGAACAACGCATCAGCTTCTCTACCTGATTAGAAGATATGCTTTACGCCTAAAACTAGATGCTTGCCGTCCTCTATATATAGCTATTCGCAGATATGCTTTACGCCTAAAACTAGACGCATGCCGTCCTCTATATATAACTATTCGCAGATATGCTTTACGCCTAAAACTAAACGCTTTCCGTCCTGTATATATAACTATTCGCAGATATACTTTACGCCTAAAACCAGACGCTTTCCGTCCTCTATATATAACTATTCGCACATATGCTTTACGCCTAAAACCAGACGCATTCCGTCCTCTATATATAACTAATCGCAGATATGCTTTACGCCTAAAACTAGACACTTTCCGTCCTCTATATATAACTATTCGCAGATATGCTTTACGCCTAAAACTAGACGCTTGCCGTCCTCTATATATAGCTATTTGCAGATATGATTTACGCTTTACACAAGAAGCTTTCCGCCCTCTATATATAACTATTCGCAGATATGCTTTACGCCTAAAACTAGACGCTTGCCGTACTCTATATATAGCTATTTGCAGATATGATTTACGCCTTACACAAGAAGCTTTCCGCCCTTTATATATAACTATTTGCAGATATGCTTTACGCCTAAAACTAGACGCTTGTCGTCCTCTATATATAACAATTCGCAGATATGCTTCATGTCTAAAACTAGACGCTTGCCGTCCTCTATATATAACTATTCACAGATATGCTTTACGCCTAAAACTAGACGCTTGCCGTCCTCTATATATAACTATTCACAGATATGCTTTACGCCTAAAACCAGACGCTTGCCGTCCTCTATATATAACTATTCGCAGATATGCCTTACGCCTAAAACTAGACACTTTCCGTCCTCTATATATAACTATTCGCAGATATGCTTTATGTCAAAACTAGACACTTTCCGTCCTCTATATATAACTATTCGCAGATATACTTTACGCCTAAAACCAGACGCTTTCCGTCCATCATATATAAATATTCGCAGATATGCTTTACGCCTAAAACTAGACACTTGCCGTCCTCTATATATAACTATTCGCACATATGCTTTACGCTTAAAACTAGACGCTTTCTGTCCTCTATATATAACTATTCGCAGATATGCTTTACGCCTAAAACTAGACACTTACCGTCCTCCATATATAACTATTCGCAGATATGCCTTACGCCTAAAACTAGACACTTTCCGTCCTCTATATATAACTATTCGCAGATATGCTTTACGCCTAAAACTAGATGCTTTCCGTCCTCTCTATATAACTATGGTACGCCCCATTCATAAGTAAATCATATGAATAACAAATCTTTATCTTCAAATAGATGTCGAAGGCTAGAACATGTCCAACGGTATGCAACGATGATTGTGACGGGATTCTCTTGGCTTACCTACAAAAAATGACTTAGTACAACTAAATTTGTTACAACTTGAGCAGCGCACAGCATGATCAACCTGAATTAAAATCTACCGTTCGAGAAATATTTTTTACCCTAACGCCCAATCGCGGTCTCCGCCGTCGCTTTCGTCAAAACAGAAGGAACGCAGCGTTCTCTGTCCCGTGTTTCTGCTTTTTTTTTAACAGCCTGCCGGAGGAGGAGGTCGTAATGATGCGTACCATATCCAGGTAAAATATCAACTTGTCCAAACATTCAGACAATATATACAAGTTATATCTTCTTAGTGTGGATTTACATGGCTTGCTGCATTTTGATTTTTTTCACGCCAATAAAAATGATTGAATTATCTATCGATTAGTAGCCGAGATCGTCGATATTAAAAAGATATTTGCTTCCAGCTTCTGGAGTCTAACCCCACGTTGCATCTTAATTCCGCCCAGTTTTTAATTGTTGTATTATCTCGTTTAAGACATTCTGTTTGATTAGCATTTACAATTGTTGTAATTTGCTAGATATTTCAGAATCTATATCAATTAATTCCAATTATCTGTGTAGGTCTTATTAGAATCAATGCTTCAGTTTACAGCGTGCATTCGCACACTTCACATTAATATCTACATCAACACTTAGCTGGATACTCCACCAGACGAGTAAGACCAAATGACCACAAGAAAGATATACTATAACGTAATTGACTGGTCAGTTGGGGAGAGGAAAATCAATGTTCTTCATTTCTGTAGTGACTCAACGTTTGAGAAGTAAAGGAGCACATTTAGCTCGACACTTGGATATCTATGTATTCCCCAACTAGCAAAAAATAAACTCAAAATCCCATATTGAAAGTTCTACTAAAATATTTCGATTGTTAAAATACAATCATCATCAATCGTTTTTAATTAAAGTTCTGCTACCGATTTATGATGATTGTATTTTAACAATTGAAATATTTTGGTAGAACTTTTCAATATGTGTTTTTGAGTTTATTTTTGCTAGTTGTTGATTAGCTTATCCTTTATTCCATTTTTATTTTTACATATATATATATATATATATATATATATATATATATATATATATATATATATATATTACAAAGGGTATTTAGACATATTTTTTAAACCATTGTTTCGTAATAGTATTATATATTTTTTTTAAAACACATAACAATGTGTGGTGTTTAAATAAATAAAATTAATTTTAATCTTAGATTTCGAGAATTACAATCCTCCTTGTGAAAGAGTGTATTTCTTTTTCTTCTTCTTTTTCTTCATCGTCTGATGGTAATGGACTTTGGGGTCAGAAAATCACGTTATGTCTGCAGGCGAGGTTGCGCCAATATGAATTAGAAAGGGTATTTAGACATATTTTTTAAACCATTGTTTCGTAATAGTATTAAATTTTTTTTTGAAATTTATTTTAATCTTAGCTTTCGAGAA
>OY744547.1:47899751-47912251 GCA_963556195.1 Sepiola atlantica | reverse complement strand
ATATATATATATATGATAATTTATTTCATTTTGACTACATAATTGATTGATCTCAGACCTCGAAATAAAATTATATTTTATTTCGAGGCCTGGAGATCTGGAGTCCCTCAAACTGCTCTCGTGAAACAAAATCAATTTTGTAGTCAAAATGAAATAAATTATCATTTATATTTATATTTCTGCTCTATATTTTTATTGAGCACTCTCGTAAACCCTGTTCAACTCCCCTAGATTTATACCCTGTGGATCTATACCATACTCGGATTATATATATATATATATATATATATATATATATATATATATATATATATATATATATAGTAATTTTATTGTTGTTTTCTTAGATGTTAATCCAATGACACACCAGTGATTTTAAAATAGTGCTCAATAACAGGTAGATGTATAATATAGTATAACTTCCTTTATTTATACAGACATTATTGGTTGAGTATGTGCATCGATGTTTCAGCTTCGATCTTATTTTATTTCAATTCTTATTCTGAGGCTATATTCATTTTTATCTTACAGTTTTAACCCACTTTTATTAGAAAACAGTCTATTAACGCGATCCGTTGTATTAATTGCACTACCGTGCTTTATAATAGAAAATAAAACTGGCACTTAATTAATTTAATCAACTCCAGTATCTGTTGCGTCACGTTGAAAAGATGTAGATTAGCAATAACTTTTCAGGTGACCGGCGTCGATTAACAAACAGTCATGGGTGACAATCTTGTAGAGGTTGAAGGTTCAATTCTTACTACAAGCGATGTACTTGAAAATAAAATAATACTTAATTGACACTTCTATTTTGTTATGGCTGACGGAACGAAAAGAAGCGCCCCCCCCCCGTTTATTAGAGCTAGGGTTCAGTACGAAATCCCGCATATGGTGCATAGTACGAGATATACATTGTCAAGTCTGAAAAGATACATCTGAAGAATATCAATAAACGATGACTGCTGAACATTTTGGACGGAAACTTAGCCGGCAAGTCAGGCATAGACTGTAGTTTATTTCTACTAAATATAGTTGGGTTGCCGAACTGATTGTGAATTTATTAACAATTCTATGGGTGACATTTTGGGGGAGACACCCTGTAAGTAAAAATTCTTAGCAGATGAGCACATATAATTTATTTGATAGGAACCTACCAAATACACACGTTTTCCGTCTATTTGCATGATAGATCAGTTTCAAAGACATTGGACGGTTCACGTCGTCCATAAATAACGTTATGGAAACTCACGGACGAATCAAAATGAAATGATTCTTCATCTTCCCAAATCCAGTGGTCAGTATAACCATTTTGAAAATTTGCAAACAAGCAGAGATTTCTAGATAAATTGAAAAACAGATGACAAAACATTTCTTTTGTTATCTGCGCCAACGAGGTTATGTTTTCGGTCGAGTTTGTTGCTTTGTATTATGTTTTTTATTGTGTTTATTTGTTTGATTATGTAAAGCCCGGCATCCACATCGCTTGACAAATAATCAAAAACTTAAGGAATTTAATCTTGGGTTACACATCAAGGTCGAGGTTACGGAAAAGGTAAAAGTCCCACTTTTAGATATAAGTTCGGTTTTGTTTAATGTAGAAAATCGCTACTTGGTTCATCGTGTACTCAGTGAATACAAACATCTTACATGATTTTGATCATGAATTTGCACCTTGACTGTAAAATGTACGTGAAAACCCAGATCTTACATGATCTTGACCATGACATTGCATCTTGACTGAAAAATGTACGTGAAAACCCAGATCTTACATGATCTTGACCATGACATTGCATCTTGACTGTAAAATGTACGTGAAAACCCAGATCTTACATGATCTTGACCATGACATTGCATCTTGACTGAAAAATGTACGTGAAAACCCACATCTTACATGATCTTGACCATGACATTGCATCTTGACTGAAAAATGTACGTGAAAACCCACATCTTACAGGATCTTGACCATGACTTTGCACTTTGACTGTAAATAGGAACGTGAAAACCCACATCTTACATGATCTTGACCATGACTTTGCACCTTGACCGAAAAATGTACGTGAAAACACACAGCTTACATGATCTTGACCATGACTTTGCACCTTGACTGTAAAATGTACGTGCAACCGCACATCTTACATAATCTTGACCATGACTTTGCACCTTGACTGTAAAATGTACGTGCAACCGCACATCTTACATAATCTTGACCATGACTTTGCACCTTGACTGTAAAATGTACGTGAAAACCCACATCTTACATGATCTTGACCATGACTTTGCACCTTGACTGTAAAATGTACGTGAAAACCCACATCTTACATGATCTTGACCATGACTTTGCACCTTGACTGTAAAATGTACGTGAAACCCACATCTTACATGATCTTGACCATGACTTTGCACCTTGACTGTAAAATGTACGTGAAAACCCACATCTTACATGATCTTGACCATGACTTTGCACCTTGACTGTAAAATGTACGTGAAAACCCACATCTTACATGATCTTGACCATGACTTTGCATCTTGACTGAAAAATGTACGTGAAAACCCACATCTTACATGATCTTGACCATGACCTTGCACCTTGACTGAAACATGTACGTGAAAACCCACATTGTACATGATCTTGACCATGACTTTGCATCTTGACTGAAAAATGTACGTGAAAACCCACATCTTACATGATCTTGACCATGACTTTGCACCTTGACTGAAACATGTACGTGAAAACCCACATCTTACATGATCTTGACCATGACTTTGCATCTTGACTGAAAAATGTACGTGAAAACCCACATCTTACATGATCTTGACCATGACTTTGCACCTTGACTGAAACATGTACGTGAAAACCCACATCTTACATGATCTTGACCATGACTTTGCCCCTTGACTGTAAAATGTACGTGAAAACCCACATCTTACATGATCTTGACCATGACTTTGCACCTTGACTGTAAAATGTACGTGATAACCCACATATTACATGATCTTGACCATGACTTTGCACCTTGACTGTAAAATGTACGTGAAAACCCACATCTTACATGATCTTGACCATGACTTTGCATCTTGACTGAAAAATGTACGTGAAAACCCACATCTTACATGATCTTGACCATGACCTTGCACCTTGACTGAAACATGTACGTGAAACCCACATCTTACATTATCTAGACCATGACTTTGCATCTTGACTGAAAAATGTACGTGAAAACCCACATCTTACATGATCTTGACCATGACTTTGCACCTTGACTGAAACATGTACGTGAAAACCCACATCTTACATGATCTTGACCATAACTTTGCACCTTGACTGAAAAATGTACGTGAAAACCCACATCTTACATGATCTTGACCATGACTTTGCACCTTGACTGTAAAATGTACGTGAAAACCCACATCTTACATGATCTTGACCATGACTTTGCACCTTGACTGTAAAATGTACGTGAAAACCAACATCTTACATGATCTTGAGCATGACCTTGCACCTTGACTAATATATCTTTAGTGAAAACCTACATATTACATGATGTTGATCATACCCTTGCATCTTAACTGTAAAATGTACGTGAAACCCACATCTTACATGATCTTGACATGACTTTGCACCTTGACTGTTTAATGTACGTGAAACCCACATCTTACATGATCTTGACCATGACTTTGCATCTTAACTGTAAAATGTACGTGAAACCCCACATCTTACATGATCTTGACCATGACCTTGCACCTTGACTGAAACATGTACGTGAAAACCCATATCTTACATGATCTTGACCATGACTTTGCACCTTGACTGTAAAATGTACGTGAAAACCCACATCTTACATGATCTTGACCATGACTTTGCACCTTGACTGTAAAATGTACGTGAAAACCCACATCTTACATGATCTTGACCATGACTTTGCACCTTGACTGTAAAATGTACGTGAAAACCAACATCTTACATGATCTTGACCATGACTTTGCACCTTGACTGAAAAATGTACGTGATAACCCACATATTACATGATCTTGACCATGACTTTGCACCTTGACTGTAAAATGTACGTGAAAACCCACATCTTACATGATCTTGACCATGACTTTGCACCTTGACTGAAACATGTACGTGAAAACCCACATCTTACATGATCTTGACCATGACTTTGCATCTTGACTGAAAAATGTACGTGAAAACCCACATCTTACATGATCTTGACCATGACTTTGCACCTTGACTGAAACATGTACGTGAAAACCCACATCTTACATGATCTTGACCATGACTTTGCACCTTGACTGTAAAATGTACGTGAAAACCCACATCTTACATGATCTTGACCATGACTTTGCACCTTGACTGTAAAATGTACGTGAAAACCCACATCTTACATGATCTTGACCATGACTTTGCACCTTGACTGTAAAATGTACGTGAAAACCCACATCTTACATGATCTTGACCATGACTTTGCACCTTGACTAATATATCTTTAGTGAAAACCTACATATTACATGATGTTGATCATACCCTTGCATCTTAACTGTAAAATGTACGTGAAACCCACATCTTACATGATCTTGACATGACTTTGCACCTTGACTGTTTAATGTACGTGAAACCCACATCTTACAGGATCTTGACCATGACTTTGCACCTTGACTGTTAAATGTACGTGAAACCCACATCTTACATGATCTTGACCATGACTTTGCACCTTGACTGTAAAATGTACGTGATAACCCACATATTACATGATCTTGACCATGACTTTGCATCTTGACTGAAAAATGTATGTGAAAACGCACATCTTACATGATCTTGACCATGAATTTGCATCTTGACTGAAAAATGTACGTGAAAACCCACATCTTACATGATCTTGACCATGACTTTGCACCTTGACTGAAAAATGTACGTGAAAACCCACATCTTACATAATCTTGACCATGACTTTGCACCTTGACTGAAAAATGTACGTGAAAACCCACATCTTACATGATCTTGACCATGACCTTCCACCTTGACTGAAACATGTACGTGAAACCCACATCTTACATTATCTAGACCATGACTTTGCATCTTGACTGAAAAATGTACGTGAAAACCCACATCTTACATGATCTTGACCATGACTTTGCACCTTGACTGAAACATGTACGTGAAAACCCACAGCTTACATGATCTTGACCATAACTTTGCACCTTGACTGAAAAATGTACGTGAAAACCCACATCTTACATGATCTTGACCATGACTTTGCACCTTGACTGTAAAATGTACGTGAAAACCCACATCTTACATGATCTTGACCATGACTTTGCACCTTGACTGTAAAATGTACGTGAAAACCAACATCTTACATGATCTTGAGCATGACCTTGCACCTTGACTAATATATCTTTAGTGAAAACCTACATATTACATGATGTTGATCATACCCTTGCATCTTAACTGTAAAATGTACGTGAAACCCACATCTTACATGATCTTGACATGACTTTGCACCTTGACTGTTTAATGTACGTGAAACCCACATCTTACATGATCTTGACCATGACTTTGCATCTTAACTGTAAAATGTACGTGAAACCCCACATCTTACATGATCTTGACCATGACCTTGCACCTTGACTGAAACATGTACGTGAAAACCCATATCTTACATGATCTTGACCATGACTTTGCACCTTGACTGTAAAATGTACGTGAAAACCCACATCTTACATGATCTTGACCATGACTTTGCACCTTGACTGTAAAATGTACGTGAAAACCCACATCTTACATGATCTTGACCATGACTTTGCACCTTGACTGTAAAATGTACGTGAAAACCAACATCTTACATGATCTTGACCATGACTTTGCACCTTGACTGAAAAATGTACGTGATAACCCACATATTACATGATCTTGACCATGACTTTGCACCTTGACTGTAAAATGTACGTGAAAACCCACATCTTACATGATCTTGACCATGACTTTGCACCTTGACTGAAACATGTACGTGAAAACCCACATCTTACATGATCTTGACCATGACTTTGCATCTTGACTGAAAAATGTACGTGAAAACCCACATCTTACATGATCTTGACCATGACTTTGCACCTTGACTGAAACATGTACGTGAAAACCCACATCTTACATGATCTTGACCATGACTTTGCACCTTGACTGTAAAATGTACGTGAAAACCCACATCTTACATGATCTTGACCATGACTTTGCACCTTGACTGTAAAATGTACGTGAAAACCCACATCTTACATGATCTTGACCATGACTTTGCACCTTGACTGTAAAATGTACGTGAAAACCCACATCTTACATGATCTTGACCATGACTTTGCACCTTGACTAATATATCTTTAGTGAAAACCTACATATTACATGATGTTGATCATACCCTTGCATCTTAACTGTAAAATGTACGTGAAACCCACATCTTACATGATCTTGACATGACTTTGCACCTTGACTGTTTAATGTACGTGAAACCCACATCTTACAGGATCTTGACCATGACTTTGCACCTTGACTGTTAAATGTACGTGAAACCCACATCTTACATGATCTTGACCATGACTTTGCACCTTGACTGTAAAATGTACGTGATAACCCACATATTACATGATCTTGACCATGACTTTGCATCTTGACTGAAAAATGTATGTGAAAACGCACATCTTACATGATCTTGACCATGAATTTGCATCTTGACTGAAAAATGTACGTGAAAACCCACATCTTACATGATCTTGACCATGACTTTGCACCTTGACTGAAAAATGTACGTGAAAACCCACATCTTACATAATCTTGACCATGACTTTGCACCTTGACTGTAAAATGTACGTGAAAACCCACATCTTACATGATCTTGACCATGACTTTGCACCTTGACTGTAAAATGTACGTGAAAACCCACATCTTACATGATCTTGACCATGACCTTGCACCTTGACTAATATATCTTTAGTGAAAACCTACATATTACATGATGTTGATCATACCCTTGCATCTTAACTGTAAAATGTACGTGAAACCCACATCTTACATGATCTTGACATGACTTTGCACCTTGACTGTTTAATGTACGTGAAACCCACATCTTACAGGATCTTGACCATGACTTTGCACCTTGACTGTTAAATGTACGTGAAACCCACATCTTACATGATCTTGACCATGACTGTGCACCTTGACTGTTAAATGTACGTGAAACCCACATCTTACATATATCTTGACCATGACTTTTCACCTTGACTGTAAAATGTACGTGAAAACCCACATTTTACATGATCTTGACCATGACCTTGCACCGTGACTATTATATTTTTAGTGAAAACCTACATTCTACATGATTTTAATCATGCCCTCCCACCTTGACTTATAAATGTCAGTGAAAACTCACATCTTAGATGATCTGGGGGTGTAACAAATGAGTATTGTCTGCTTTCACTTGTATTTCTTTATCTACGGAATCTGTGCACGTTATCACAATTTGTGAATGCCGTTTATTGCGGTCTCTGAAGAACATCAAGTAATTGCGTTTAATGGCTGCTTTCTACTTGCTGTGAAACAGTTGTAAGACCATCGTAAATTTTGCCATTGCAAAAATAAAGGATATGAGTAAAGACTAAATTTGTTGATAATTGAAATTTAAATAATCACTAATATATATGTATATATGTATATATGTATATATATATATATATGAAGTAATAAAATAAGGTGTCAATCAAATTTTATTAGAATTCAAAGTTCAAGCAAAGTATCTTAAAGTCCTTAGCTCATGAGTTTTCAAAGATAATTCTTCTCTTCAGAGGACCATTATCGCAGTTATACTACTACAGGTTATAACATTAAGCTTTGAAAATATATAAAATTATATACACAAATACATAAAAATACATAACATCAAATATATCAACCCAAAAAAATACTTTTTTTGTTGAATCTATACAATCCATCCAGGTCATACAAATTGAAAAACATAATCAGGAAAGACATTCAGATGGTTGACCGAGGATAGCTTCAAGTTATAAATAGCAGTCCATATACGGGAAATTGAAGGAGCTGACAAAGTTATCCAGTCGCGAAATGTGTCAATAATCGATGAAGTGAAAAGTATTCAATGTTAATGCAACGATAAATAAATCAAATTATATAGAAAGTTCAATAAACTCACTTAAAATTCCAAAATCCTGATATGGGCAACCCAAATCAAGATATTAGTTGACGCTTATATCTTTTGTTGGATTGCTTGATATATATATATATATATATATATATATATATATATATATATATATATATATATATATATATATATATATATATAAGTTTAAAAATAAGTCAAGTTAAAAGAAACAAAATAAGTTAGTTTATCCCCAGGTGATTACATATTACAAAGTGTATTTATGAATCAATAAATCAGGTTCTATCCATTCCCAGGATATATTTAAAACTGATGAAAATAAGTCCACAAGTTAACAAGTAATCTTGAGAATAGCTTTTATATTATTTTTTAGTAGATTATAAAATTTATGACATGATAATTAATATTTTAAATATTATAATCACCCGGTAATTATTATGTCATAAATGGTGTCATAAATGTTGTAATACACTGTAGTATATATATATATATATATATATATATATATATATATACACTAGAAAAATACTCGTCCCAGTAAGAACTTATTCTCCGAATAGAACATTTTTGCACCACTTGTATTTCCTCTGACAATGATTCAAATAAACGTATAATTCTACTACACTTTGTGTCTAGAATCCTTATCCCAGTAATGAGAAAAATCCATCACATAATTTTTTATTCTAAAAATTTTTTAAAATGTAATGCTTAAGCTTAAGGGGTCTAACATTTCGCTTATTTTAAGGCAAGTAAATAGGAACACTAATAATTATGACTGCTTCAACGTCAGATTGTCCGAATAGAACACACTAGTTAGCTATGGTTATTCTATGAGAAAATAAATCCGATCTCATATGAACTCGATGATGAGATAGGCCTTTGGTCTTTCCTACAGCGATTCAAACACTCGTGGTAACACAATAGCTATTGATTCGGGAAAGGATCCTGTCAATGGCAATAAAAGCCTGACTACATGATAGATATCTGTGAGACGGCATAACTCGCCCTGGTAAATATCGCTTATATAAAAGTGCCAGCACATAACTTTATGTTTACGCTTCTTCATTAAGAATATGAACGGCGATAACGTTATTACTATACAATTATAAGCATAACTCTTACGAGCTGATAGGAAGTAAAATGATACTGAAGGGCGAAAGAGAGAAAGAAAAAAGATGGCAAAGTGCGGGGAGGGGGAACAAAGAATCTATCAGAAGAAAAACGTTTATAATCTAAGATGAAAAGAGTTTTGCTTGTCGTTGTTGGTTAAATGCTGATGGTTGAATCCTCCGGTGAGGGTGGGGCACAGGAACAGGTGAAAATAGTTGTGATAAGCCGACCCTGAAAACATACATTATTTTCGCCTCAAGGCATGCTCGCCCTCTGCACCTGCGCAGAACGGTTCGCAGCCATGACACGGGACGCCATATTGTTTCCTTTTCGTGTGTTTGTTTTTGTTTTTCAAGACAAAAGTAAAGATGATAGAAGAAAATAGTTAAAACAATTAAGGAATGAGGAAAAGGAGAAATATGATTAGAAAGAGAGAGAGAGAGAGAGAGAGAGAGAGCGAGAGAGAGAAGTGGGGAGACAGGCAAACAGAGAGACAGACAGACATACAGACAGACAGACAGGGAGAGTATGACAGCGACAGAGAGAGACTCTTACCATTTGAGTTGGTATCGAAATGTAGTATCTGCTCCATCTCAGATGGCCATCTTCCCAGACATTACCTACGCATTTATTAGGGGGAATAGGTTAATTAACTGTCATCTAGGGCAACTCGTTTATTAGGAAGTGTGTTATTATTATGACTGTGTATAATATGTGTTATAGCATCATAAAGAAATAAGCATTTCTTTCATCTTCTGTAAAAACAAATTGTATATGTAACAAACATAACACATTTTGTAAACATTATCAACATTTTTTCTAGCAAACATTATTTTGTTTCATAAAGTATTTGATCTTGTAAAATGTTGAAATTGCTTTCTGATTGTATTATGGTATTATACTTTCTATAATCAAGTAGTCAATATAAACAGATTGACTCATAACTTTTGAAATATAAAAAATGTGTTTTGTTATTGGTGAATTAAAGATTTTGGGTGTATTTAGTTCTTTTATATTTTTGATAATTTTTACATTCGATTTGATGGAAATAAATCAATTATTGTAAGCTGCTTCCTAATAATATGTATAGTTGCGTATTACTGAACATTACTAAGAAATGTCTTACTAACACTTTTCTTGGTAATTATTATTTAGAAGTAATTTTGGTATTCACATGTCCGCCCCAAATCGTGGCCCCAATCGCATGTTTGCCAGGCCTGTATTATGGATCGCCTTGCTCTACACCCTTTCGTGTGGAAAGAGCGCCGGCAGATTACCGAGGCAGAGTGCTTTAAATGACATCATCCTACGTGCACTAGACATCGCTGGCTTCCCGTCAATCCTCAGTCCAGTTCGCCTCGACAAAGGGGAGAGCAAACGACCTGATGGCCTTACGATGTTTCCCACTGCAAATGGCAAGTCACTTATATGGGATGCGACATGTGTCGACATTTTAGCGCGCTGGTTAGTAATAGAATCGGCAAAATCAGCAGCATCAGCAGAGAACCGGAAGCGGTCCAAATATGCCGGTTTTCTCGACAGATTTTTGTTTCAACCGATCACCGTTGAACTGAGTGGAGTGATAGGCCCCGCCAAGCACGACTTCCTTGTCAACCTTTGTATGTTAATGGTGTGCCACACCCAGAGATAATCGTGAATTGACTTGGCTTTACAAGCACCTCTCCATCACCATTATTTGTGGAAACGCCTTGAGCCTGCTCTCGGCTTGTCAAGCCAGTGGTACATTCGATGAAACTTCCTGATGCGAGCATGTTACTTTTGAAAATGAACATTTCATTAATTAATTATGATTTGCTTCCCCATTTTCTTACGCAATATTGTATCTCAAAGTACAAAATACATTCTCTTATTTTACTATACTAAAAACAAAACCGTTTCATGTTAACTAATAAAAATAGAGATGATATTTTACCTCATCAGTTTTACTTTAAACTATTACATTTTCGGTTCTGTTTTATTATTTTTCACTGAAGCAATTTCGTTTCCGTTAATTTGGGTTTTTGTATAACCTATTCTTACAGTAATACGTTATTTTCATCCCTTAAAAATAAGACCGTTACGAAAAAAATATTTGTGCATTTGTACATTATAACCCTACGTTGAATACACCCCCATCCAAAAAGATGAGATTCTGCCTTTTCAGCCGATTACGTGTGAATACCCTAACATTATTTCACGGAAGTTAACAAATGTTTACCACTAACCCTAAATGCGAATGGCTGCCAGTTAGGGTAAGGTTAGGATTAGGTTTCGAATTAGGTTAGCATACCATAACCAACGTTTTGAAAAAAAAATTATTGTCGAAAAATAATTTATTCGAATGTTTCAAAGATAATTTATTGGAGAGAAACAAGCAAGATATAGTTTTAAAAGCAATTATTGGGGAGAGTGAAATGCAGCTACATCACTGCAAATTTGGTCGGAAGTGTTCTTGTCTTCATAATTTTGTCTCCACAATAACAGTTATGATCAGCTACAAAATTGACTTAACACAGCTTAAAGGAGATAATACAAAACGGAGAATAAACAAAACTCAATTTTGTTTCGTATTTCAACTTAATTTTTCAAGTATTTACATATATCAAACCTTGTAAAGCGTTAGCGAGCCGACACAACCAGGTAGTTATATATATATATATATACAATAATATTTTTTTTTAATAAATATTAAATATTTAAATACCTAGAGACATCGATGTTTCATGCTAACGCAATCTTCAGTCTAGGGACTAATTCCCGACGATGAAATTATGACACTATATGTATTAGCATATACTATTGGTGCCTTTTAATTAGCAGTCTATTTAAAAGATTAAGCTCGATGATTGTCAATCAGTAACAGCAGAGCATATATAAGTCAGTTCATTTTATAATCTAATAAACCTGTTTTTTTTGTTTTTTTAATTATGTTTTCACATTTCCAAAATACATAACATTTATGTGAGATGTATTTTTCACCGTCCGTTTATTTAGCCGTGAAGCAAACAACATGTTTATGTCAATATCGTCTCTGCAACACTACAAACTCATCAGAAACATCCACAAAAAATAAAATAGTTATTGGATGTAAATGCCTTGAACAAAAACTTACATAATACAGTGGATCATTTTTTGGCGAGAAAAAGTGTTAAAAAAACCATTTCAATCCAAGAATTGTTTTTTCTTTGTAGATTTTTCTGATGATAGTTGCAGAGCCGA
>OY744547.1:47842251-47894751 GCA_963556195.1 Sepiola atlantica | reverse complement strand
TGATTGAAATCTCCACCCAATGTTAGTGCAGTCATGATTCCAGGTTGCGTGCATTACCTGTATGAGTTTATGCGTGAATATGATTATTTTCATAAATATATGTTTCTCCCTTTGTTTTTGCTGAGGATGGAGCATCCTATCGGATGTCTGATATTCACTCGTTATTTCAAAGAAAACGACCGAGAGATTTTTTAAAGATTCTAACCGTCTCATTAAGTGCAATTATTTTGATCCCTCTTGCACTTGGTTCACCGAGTATATTCGCCAGGTAGGTTTTTAAGTGTTTTTTTTGTGAGCCCAGTGGCTTTATTGTTATTGGAATTATTTAAATCGTCTAAAGGTATTTAGTTCTTTTCTGCTTCTCATCTGTTTTTATGCCGGTATCATTGGGGCATTGCCTTTAAGTAGGGTTGCTACTCTCTCCCTCAATAAGGTGCAGTTGCACTGTGATACACAGTATCTTTGAGTGTTTAACATTTTGCACTCTCGCCAGTAACAGAATCGACGAAAAACACTGGGCATGAAGTTAGCGGAGGACCACAAACGATCAAAGTACACCGGTCTTCTCGACGAATCTGTATGCAAACCAATCACTGTGAAAGCAAGTGGAGTCATTTGCGCCGGGACATCCTAAACAGCTTTGCTCTATTAATGATGCGTCACACCGGGGACCATGGTGAAATGATATGACTCTACGAGCACCATCCCATCGCCTTGAGCCTGCTCTCAGCCTGCCAAGCAGGTAGGAGATCCAATGGTATTTTTTGATGTTCTGACTAAAAAAAATTGGAATTTGGTGGGTGAAAAATATTTATATTAACTTTTAAATTTAAATCATATTTTGTCAAATATTGTATTACGTATTTATTAATATAGGTGTTTTAACTGATTAAAAAAATCTGTCTTGTTTTATTAAAATATACTTTTGAATTAAAAAAAACATATTGGATTTAAAATAATTATAACGCAAAACAGGTACAATAGAAAACAGCCTTATATTATTTGTATGATTCAAATAACATTTTCATTTTCGTCGGTATTTTCGTTAGGAATTGCACCGATGTAATCTCTGCTTTTCTTTACATCCATCTTATCGGACTCGGGAATCTTTACGTCGAACTAAGTAACGTATACAGAATTAATAACTTAATACTTTATTCATTAAACAGAGGTAGATTGTTCTCGTTCCGTTAGCCATGTTTGTGTAGAAGTGTTAATGAGTGTGGTTTTATCGCCTGAGGAATGGACCTCCAGAAAAGTGTCACTTAAAACTAATTGTTAATCAAGTCTTTTACTTAGACTTAACCTTAGACGCCCCCATGTTCTGTGAAATATGAGGCAGTTACAGTTATCCATCGCATTCATAAGACTTTGGATTTGGAATACTTTTGACTGTTTTCGTAGCAAGAATATTTTACAGGGACAGGTCGCTAGCCTGAAACCAAACAACTAACATTTATAAAGAAGACTGCAAGTGGAGAAGTCTCCGGTAGATTTTTACAACCTTGTTTCTAAGTGGAGCGAACATTTCCAACACGATTCCACGCCGTTGTTAATGTCGTTGTTGTAGTTATTTGTTTTTTAAACGTCATAAAACCAACTACTTTCGACAATTCCGAGCAACGAAAATATATTCTTCCTTGTCTTTAGAGAAGTAAAAAGCAGCATGCTATATTATTAGTTTGACGATTTACTAAGTTTTATAATGTAAGAGACAATTCGTTTTATGTAAGTCGCTCCAGATAAAGCATGACTCTAAAAAGAACGAACTATGATTAATAGAAAGACAGAATGCCTATTGACCTTAGTCTTTGAAATGTCAAGTCAATAGCTAGAAGGCAAACAATTAGCAGAAAGAGAGTTTCACTAACCTGCAGTGCTAATAAAGAAGCTACTGAAATAGGAAGATGTATTATAGCGAGGTTCCTGAACCGCGAATTTATAAAGACCACTAGACAAATGTAAAACGAGCTGGAACAAAGGAAGCAGGCAATTAATCAGACAATTCTGAAAAGCACATAACATAATAGTACTTATAGACGATAATGACACTAGCAACATAACGTCTGTGAGCGATAGGACGCAGAGAAAAAAGGTAGGGTCCAACCAAATTAGAGACACACCTCTGAACATAAATTGGACTAACATTCACCAGTTGACATATGACCACACTACTCTATACAAGGTATGATAGTAGATTTGTAGAGATAGAGACTAGACTTATTTGTAAGGAAGTGTTTGGAGCGATGGAGAGAACCGGCTTTACGAGAAGCAGAAACAGCAATGTATCTAATGTATGAACTCCAAGAAAAATTTGATGAGAAAGCAAGAAGTTTCAGAATTTCTTCTCAAAAATAGAACCATCTACGAAAATCACAGAAGAAAAGGGTCACGCCTACGATTGAAAGATACGAGCTTGGTCTTATCAAGATCAAACGAAACAACCCATTTCTTATTCCAATACACAACTGAACCCATGTATTCCTATTATACGGTGTTAAGATAATTTCCAGCCCACTGCCCATGGTGTAATTAAACCGTACTTGTTAATCGGTTGATATTAAAAGACTCCAAACGTCTAACTTCTAAGATGGGTGTTGGAAATGAGGGGAAATCGACGCGAGCCAAAATAATGGTATCTTCGGACGCTCACCGTTGTTCAACTCTCGCAATGACGTCCTTCATTGTGTTGCGTTTAAACCTTGGGTCATATATGTACATTCCTAATCTTACTTTTTCCGATACGCGCTTATTTGTGAAAAATCGAGTAAGATATGAATGGAAAAGTTGGAGAAAACGATTAAGAGAAAAAGACAAAACAAAAAAAACGTAAATCTCTCAAAGTGATGGTGGATTTGAATCATTAAACCTCTCCAACTGATGCTTCAAAATCTTTTGTCTTCACATAACGTTTTGTTTTTTTCTCAATCGTTTTCTCCAACTTAAACAATTTTCCCCTCATATCTCATTCGATTTTCTTAGTTTTTAATTTATCATTCTGACGTTTCCTTTTAGAGGGTCAGACGATAAGGCCTTAAGGGGCATTTTAGCAATTTTCTTTTATTTTCCATCCTCCCGTTTCATTGATTAAACAATGTTTCCTCTGAAATTTATCCTACGATTTTGTTGTACACGAAATTAATAAACACAGAGTTATTTTCTGTGTGGGGGGTTGACTTACACAATGTATTTTCAGAGAGTAGTGAGAAAAATATCAAAGATGAGAAAAGTATTCTGAATTATTCAAATAATACAAATATCAATCTTTATCTAAAAAATTCCGAATCATAACACAGAAAAGGTTGATATGCCGTAGAACACATACATCAAGTCACTCATATTTTCTATTATATATACTAAAGGGTTACCTGTACGACGAACAACGATGTGAGGGCTTCATTTGCATTTTGGATGACAGCAAACTGTAGTATCTGTTCGTATGCTTTACTTAATAGTTTCTGTCCTCGGTCAGTGAAAGAGAAATCATCCGAGACAAAGGACATTTTTATTTTTGTTCCAATCGAGAGTAGCATTTTTCATGAAGCTAGATATTTTCCACATTAAAACCGACGTGTCTAACTGTGCGTTCGTGACGAGGCAAGTAAATGGAAACAACGCAATGAATGCATTGAAAAAGATGCACGGAATGGAAAATAATTCACTGCTGAAAATCACAGATCTACAAGTATTTGTTGAGATTGGACCTGAAGATGACCATGTTATAGTCTGAAAGGAAGCAGTTCTACGCTAATGTTTTCACATATGGGAAGTTCTTGGGAATAAACTTTGTTTATCTAAATTCCGTTTGATTTATAGACACAAGTTAAGAAAGTATATTTCTCTTCCATGGTTGTAATAAAAAGAGTTCTTGCTCTTAATGTTTTACTAAGGGAAGGGGAAGGGTTAGGGTTAGGGTTAGTTTTACTAAGGCAAGGGGAACCAGAGATGGAAGTTCAGTCGAGCAGCGACCGTGGAAATAACAATAGTGTCGAGAAAGAGGAGCAACTTCTCTTCTGTGAAAGAGCAGCCATAAGGAAGAAGAGGGGTGGTCTTTTACTAAATATTTACTCTTCGGATACAATAATTCTAAAAAGGTTGATTTCCCGTAAAATCGATAAACCCAACTATGAAGACAGAAAAATAGAACTAAAATGTAAAAAAAAAAGAATCGGTAGAAACGTAAGTTGAGAGAATTACAAAAAAAAGGAATTGATTAAATAAATCAGAAGTAAAAACAAAAAGGGAAGACATAATCAAATAGTTTACCGAATATACAAGGGAGGTAATCGGTGTTGGGGAGAACATTGGCAAAAGCCAAGATCGTGCATGATCAGGAACGACATGTATAATTAATGACAGCCGACCAGGGAAAACGAGAGCTCTCCACAGCGAAAGAGCGCATTTCACTGATTGATTAAATCTGAAGCTAACAGCCCCCTGGTGGCCATCACGGGCGTTATTTTGGGAAGAGGCTACATTATCACCGCCATCTTGAACAACAGATTTCGTTCTGTTTCTTTTGTTCCGTTTCCCTTGTTCTTCGGCAATGAGGATTATGGCAAAACGTGTT
The DNA here is from genome assembly GCA_963556195.1 of Sepiola atlantica. Taxonomy (NCBI): domain Eukaryota; kingdom Metazoa; phylum Mollusca; class Cephalopoda; order Sepiida; family Sepiolidae; genus Sepiola; species Sepiola atlantica. The sequence continues at coordinate 47,890,181 of OY744547.1, read as the reverse complement.
ACAGTGACTCCCAAATGGTAAATGAGATCGGAAGAAAAGAAAAGAAAAACGCAATCTTTTAATATTACAACAAAACAAGAAGAGAAATAAAAAGACAAAAAAGGTAATCAAAGGCAAATAAAGACAAGAAAACGTTATTTGGGAAAAAGAAAAGCAGGCGTAATATACATTAAATGAATAGGCAAATTGAAACACGTATATATATATATATATATATATATATATATATATATATAATGTTACCTTTCAGTTTTGAATCTAAAGTATTTCTGTTTTTCCTGTTCTTTGTTTTTTCAATATAGACAACTAAAGAAGAGACAGTCTTATCGCCTTAAGAGATGTTAGTTTTTAATAACTACAGATCGAAACATCGGAATGACAGTGTCGCATTTGTACATACTATATATATATATATATATATATATATATATATATATATATATATGTATGTATATATATATATATATATATATATATACACACTAGAAACATGTAACCCGTTGGTGATACATTGACCTTGGTTTAGATTGTTCGAATCAGGAAAAAGTTAGTTCGAAAAGCTAATTAAATTTTAAAAGGTATATATTATCATACTAAATTTGAGTAAATCACTATTTGTTTCCCTGGGGGATTCTTTCTATATGTTTTAATCACACAACATACATGTTAAAATATTTCTTGATTTTGGAATTATCTTATATTAAAAAAAAAAATTATTCTTTCAATTAGCCATAAGTTGCAATTTACGCACCAAGTAACATATTCGTTAATATAACTATGTCTATCACTCTCACCCTCCCACAGTATCAGCTATTTGGCCCTTAATTCTGATTTTATACAGTTTATGTTGCTTTTGCTTCCGCCAATCTCCCTCTCCCTCTGTATATTTCATTTTCTCTACAGTCATGAGTTAAATAGTACCAAGGATTTTGTTGATAGTCTCTATTCATTAGCATAGACTATTAGAATATTCCGTTTCATAGTTTTAGTACTTTTGACTGCTAATAAACAGAGATAGATAGATAGATAGATAGATAGATAGATAGATAGATAGATAGATAGATAGATAGATAGATAGATAGAGATGAGAGATAGACATGAGAGAGGTAGAGAGAAATAGTTGTTTATAAAGCGATAAAATCAGGACGGAGGTACACACACCATAGAGGGTGAGGTCAATAAACCAAATAATAGTACATTGTAAGTTATACCACTGAAATGGATTTTTAATATATAACTCACTTAGAAAAATCAAGGAATATCTTAACATGTATTTTTTGGGATGAAATTATATAGGGAAAATCAAACAAACGTTTATAAACGAAGTTTTACTATAAAAATAAAAATTAAAAGTAGAATAATACATATATATATATATATATATATATATATATGTGTGGGTGGGTGGGTGTGTATTTTATATATATATATATATATATATATATATATATATATATATATATATATATATATAAATGGATAATAGAGGAATCAAACATTATATTAGATTCTGGTCAGATACAGTGAAGCTTAATATAGTATATAGAGCATTTATATACGGATAATAAACTGAGAAAATAGATAAAATGTGCATAGTTTACGAGTGTATTTACTTATCAAGTGTTCAAACAAGGAATACAAATACAAACTCCTCTTTAAGCCATGGCTTTTCAAAGATTACGTTCGTATCATCAGAAGGTCTGACCAATAACAATTGAATATTAATTAATTAGGAGAGGTGAATATCTTGAAAATGCAAAGTGAAAAAACATTTTAGAAAAGCATTATAGGGAAAAAATGTTTCAATAAATGTCCTGAAAGAAATCCAACACAATTCGAACTCAAGGTATCAAATTTAAATGATCCAAACTGTCCAAAGAAAGAAGCTGGACAATGTTCGATGGATAAAAAGTAATCATTGAAAGAGATGATTTCTGTTATTATTCTAAGTTATGGATCTATTTTAGAACTCGAGCAGACCAACAACGCCCGATTCACTGATGTTTTAATCATATTGATTTTCCTGATGTAGGCGGGGGAGGGGAGAAGCTTATATACACACTTGTAAATGTAGGCTTTCTGTATATGCTGGATCAAACCATTCGTCGGATCTTTCGACGAAAACGTCTAAGATTGCTAACGAGTTATTTACCCCCTCCATTGTAAACTCGGTACTACTCCAGGGTTTGCGCCTAATTTCCGTGACTGCTCGGCAGCAGCGATCCGACAGCTCGCGGAAGCGTCTGAGACCTGCCGAGTCGAAAACGAGGCTGTAAACAAAACTGAACAAAAAAAAAATGTCTGTCGCGCAACCCTAACCAGCGACTCGGAGGCCCAGGGCATACGGTGGAAATAGACGAGTCTCTATTCAAACGCCGAAAAAAAAAACAATGCTGGCCGTGTTTTCTCCAGCCGCTCTCTGGGTCTTCGGGGGGAGGGGGGGATACGACCCCGCAGAGAAGGAGGGGTTTCCTGGTGACAGTGCCTAACAGTAATGCCGAAACCCTCCTTCCAATAATCAAGCCAGTACCTGGGACGACGGTAGTATCCGATTGCTGGAGGGCGTATAACAGTCTTTTACTCAGCCTAACAAAACAAGCGGCAGCAAAAGTAGCAGTAAACCCTGAACATCTACGAGAAAATATACGTAATTTCCCCTCCCCCCAAAAAAAATATATATATATATAAAAAAAAGAACTTGCCTAATTGTAAAATTGACTTCTTTGCTTTACGTAACACGAAACACATAAAAAAAAACATAAAAATGTTTCATTTTGCCCACGAAAACAATAAAAAAAAAGTGTATTTATAGTTCTTCAGCTATGGGTTTGTTCATTTCTTTCATTTTATTTTAATAAAAATATATGCATTTTTTTTCTTTCCGTATATTCATCGTCTTATATTGTCGTCTGCCAACCATCCATTTTTTTGCGGTTTTGTTTATACAGCGTCGTTTTCGTCTCGACAGCCTCGTTTTCGACTCGGCAGGTCTCGGACGCTTCCGTGATCTGTCGGATCGATGCGGCCGAGCAGTCACGGAAATTAGGCGCAAACCGTGGAGTAGTACCGTAAACTCTAGTGCAGGGTGAAGAAGATATAACTGTTAAAGAAAATCATCGGCCTCTATTTGGATTCAAATATAGCAAAAGTATCGTATACATAGCGGAAATAACACAATGACTTCGGCAACTGATGGAACAAAGGCTGTTCCTGAAATCCGACAAAAATATTAGCCAATACTGGACCCAAAGGACTACCCATTGCTACATCATAAGTTTGTCGACCCATGTTCTCGTCGAAACTAAACTCAACCGAGTATGTAGCTAAGTCAATGAATTCAACAAATATATTATCCGGAAATGGCGGCTTAGTTAGGGCACTACGATAAAGACTATCGGCACAAATTCCAATAGTTTCATCGAGAAGCACATAGGTAAATATACCGGAAAGAACAGAGGTCTTCAGTATTTGTAGAACACTTAAGTTCACGAATAGATTCTGCAAACCGAAAAGTCGGGAATGCAGTGTCTAAAGTATGTCTGCAAAACAGGTGCGAAGATCACACCTAACCATTTGTCCAATTAATACTGGGATGATCCCACCATAGATAAAATAGGTCTCATCGGAACATTGTCGTTATGGACCTTAGGTAACGTTTACATCCTGAGACGTTAGTATCCCACAGGGCGTATTCTGTCATAAACTCCTTAGAAAGCCATTCCCTTTTACGTAGCTTAAGGAAACGCCATTGCAATTGTATTTCAGTCTTAAGGCTTTTCCATTCATATTGACATTGCCTAAATATTAAAATTTAGTAACATCGCCAAGTATCTTATCTATTTTCTCGATATAGTCGATGTGGTCGAGAATAACCACTGAACCTTTGTCAGGATTAGCAATGTAAATCTCCTGGTTTACTTAAGTGTTTTAATAGTCTAAAATTTGTTATTTTGCCATACAGAGGAATTCGATTCAATAGACTTTCCCACGAAGCCGTATGCAAGGTCGACAAATCATTCCGTCCGCCATGCTACATCATCTGATGAGGATAGTAAATGTCTCTAAAGCTGTAAATACAGCAGCTCGAATTCAGCGAAAACCTCTTCCTTATTTACACGTAAAGGAGGAATACCAAAGTCCAGGCCACGCGAGAAGAAAATTGTTTCGGTATCAGATAAAGAATATTTAGAAAATATTTCTGCCACCTTTCTAACTCAAGCCAAACTTCGTATCGATAAGAAAACTCAAAAACTCTGAGATATAGAGGGAAGTTTGACTTTCTGCAAAATATCCCCAGCCGAAATGTATGTCCCTTTCTCCCTTTGCATGCCCATGATGAAACGAAACGTGTCATGCCTAGTACATTAAATTAACCTTTTTCTTTCCTATTACAATATCGATTTTCAGAGGCTTACAAAGACTTTAATGAAAAAAAAATTCATTAATTTCCAAAGCTTTTTATTCTTAACAATGTGGAAATACAGATAAGATATATTTAGAATAAAATAATATATAATGAAAAACACACAGAACTGTGGAGGTATTTAATTTCAAGCTAACAACACCACTTTAAACATTATCTGATAAAGGTTTTAAGTACAACAATGTTAGAATCTTTCAAATTATCTATCTGTATAATGATATGAATGTATCCTTAGTTGTATGGACTTCATGACTTTATAAAACTACTTTTATTTTTCAATCAGATAATCACCCGATCGTACTTTGTCAACGAAAAGCCACGACCGAAAAGACAAAGCTCCACAACTGGCGATATTTACATTTGACTGAAACCAGTATTGCAGAGAGATTGACGATTTCATCTTTTTGAAAGTCTCGTTTGACATTTAATGCATTCATCGCTTTAACTTTCGAAATGTAGTGAGAGATGGATCACTTGATCAGTTGATTACAAATTACGGCCAACCAGACGAGTTAAATTGGAAGTTTTTTTAAACATAATTCAATTTTTAAATTACGAAATAATTAAGCATGTATCTTCTGTGATTACAATTAATACGAAAAGTATTAAAGAAAAGTAAAATGTCCATTAACTTGTTTTCTGTTAAAATTGTTTTTTCTGAAAGAAGAACTCCGATTATTATAGCTCTTTTGCTTAGAAAAAATCGAGCTGGTTACATTAAAATATTGAGTGAAAATTATTTTAAATAATGTTATAGTTATTTTATAGTTATTTAATCAATATTTGTGATGATGATGATGATGATGATGATGATGATGATTGATAATTTGTATCATTTGAATTATTCGAACTACTGTTCTCATCTTGAGTGTTATTCTCACAACGTTTATGAAACGGCATTGCAATTTGGTTTCAATCTTAAATGCATTGTTATTCACATTGACATTACGTACATATTCAAATTTAGTAACATCGTCAAGTATGTTATTCATTTTATCGATACAGTCGATGTGGTCGAGAATAACCATTCTTGAACCTTTTTACATCTTTTGTAATGTAAATGTCCTTATTGGACTTCAGTATTTTGTTAGTCTTAAACTGGTTATCTCGCCACACGAAGAATTTCGACTCAATCGACCTGCCTCGGTCTACAAGACGTGCCTTAAGCCACGCTTCTTCCATCTGGTGAATATGGTAAATGCCTTTTAAGCTTGAAATACAGCAACTCGAATTCAGCGAAAACCTCTTCTTTATTAATACGTGAAGAAGTAATACCAAAGTCCAGGCTATGTGAGAGGACGATTCTGTCGGTATCAAGTAAGGAGTATTTAGAAAGATTCGATATATTTCTTTAACCTTTCTGACCCGAGCCAAACTTCGTATTGATTAGAAAACTCAAAAAACTTTGAGGCTAAGAGGTAAGTTTGACTTTATGCAAAATATCACCAGCCGAAATGTATCTGGAAAATCGTACTTTGTCAACGAAAAGCCACGACCGAAAAGACAAAACTCCACAACTGGCGATATTTGCATTTGACTGAAACCAGTATTGCCGAGGAATTGACGATTTCATCTTTTTGAAAGACTCGTTCGATATTTAATGCATTCATTGCTATAAATTTCGAAACACGTGATTCGCCAAACACCCCCGCAGAAAATACACTTTGGATTGAAGGGAAACAATTTAAACCCTCAATCCTATAACCTCATTTAATGTTTTTAACAGTTGGGTTGTACCGTTACCTCAAATTTTTGTATGTAGACAATTTTATATGTATGCATATATATATTGTGTGTATTGAGGCAGCATCTTTCTTTTTAAGAAAACATAGTTAATCATACCAGAATTGATTTGTTTTATTACACCCTTCTTTTTCTATTTCTAAGATCTTTTTTGTGTCAAAATCAAGACAGTTAATAAATGTTCTATATCTATAACTAACAATGTCCATACTTCTTCGAATCCTATTCAGTTGAAAAACACAAATGAACTAAAGCTAGAGAAAATAAGAGAATTTTAAAAAAGCAGCCGAGAATTCGCACGTAAAGTCAGTTAGACGTATAAAGAACACACTGAAGAAACGTTTACAATTTAGATTCCGGGACGCTAGAATTAGCGTCACAGGATGAATTTTTTTAACTTAAGCAGTTTAAAATGCTGTTACTGGTTTCATACGTAATTTATTAACGTTGCTGGGGTTATATAAAGATAACTGCGAGTATTTTATTTATTTTTAATTAGTTTCTTTATGTATATATATATATATATATATATATATATATATATATATATATATATATATATATATATATCAGTAGTTCATGTATTCACATAAAATGTTAAAAGGAGATATCAGTTTTTATGTGTTAATTTTCAGTATTTACTTCAACAGTGCTCGATACGTAAGTAGAGCGAGGTAGTAAACTAGGGAAATATATTTATGGCAATTAAGCTACACAGAGGCTCCCACGTTTCATCCCCGGGGGACTCTTCAGGCTAATATATATATATATATATATATACATATGTGTGTGTGTGTTTTCATATATATATATATATATATATATATATATATATATATATATATATATATATATATATATATATACATATGTTTGCATATACATGTGTGTATATATATGTGTGTATATATTTATATATGTCTGTATATATATATATATATATATATATATATATATATGTATGTATGTGTGTGTGTGTGTTTGTGTGTGTGTGTGTGTGGGGGGGGTGTGTGTGTGTGTGAATAGCAACATTATGTTCGTACCGTTCTTGTCGTTGTTTTAGCTTAAAGTACCGGTAAACTAAAAACAAAAGAACGAAACGGTATAAAAATATAACCAAGCCAGCCAACCAATATACTAGGAATGTTGCCTTTTCTTTAACGAACAATATCCCTTTTCCCGATGACACACTCATATAAAAAGACAAAATAAATAAGGAGATTGCACATCTGATGAAACTAGCAGGAAATACCGATACATCTTCATTACTTAGAAAAGATACAGAACGTCGATTCTTTCCAGAAGAGTCAACAACTGAAAACCGATTCTATGTCAGTCTTTCTTTTTCACGCGTCTGTGTTTCTTATTGTTTTATTTTTGTGTGTGTAGCTCTTTTTGATTCGTTGTGTCGCTTATATTTTATTGTAAACCTTTTTGAAATTCGTCTATTTTTAAAATTATTTTTCTTCACCCAAAACAAGGCATATTGCCACTGAGACATACGGGGCTACTGTTGTTAGGGACCATATTTATAAGGGTCATCTTAAGTGAGGAGTTGTGTAGCAAGATAGTTGTTCACATTACCATTACATTTCTGCATATAGGTAATTAAGGGGTACAGGGAGCGGGGAGAGAGTAATTTCAAAGGAAGCGTTATGAGGAAAGAAGTGATTAGAGTATAGCGATTTAGGTATCTGGAAACCTCTACAGTGAAGGGGTGCGGTTTTGCTGCTAATAGGGTTGATCGGTGATATTTACCTTGAGGTGTTTAAAGTGCTGTATGTTTATCGGAGCACATTTCGATAGTAGTACTTGTTTAACAAACACAGGGATCTTACATTGCGTCAATGGGGAAGAGGTTCTAGATTGGTAAACAGTGCGAGACCTATTAAGTCAGATACTGTTTTTGCCCCCTTCCCAAGACGTACGTCAGCTCAGATGTGGCAACAATACTATATGCATGGCGAATACTATCTTTATAAACCTATAGGTGTTGGTAGGTGGGAGAAGTTTTCTAGCCTGGTAAATGGAGCCTAACTTCTTTGCAGCAGACTTGGCAGCATATTTTATGTATTTGTTCAACTTCATGTTTTCTGTGTATGTTACGCCGAGGGATTTAAAGGTCGGCATTTGGCGAAGAGTGCGAAAGCCATGGCAATCGCAGTTGGGAAAGGTTTCTTATAATTGTTAAAGAAAAAGAGCTTTGTCTTCATAGCATTAAATGCGACCATCAATTTTTGGTCCCATTCTACTACTATTACTTTTATCATATCCGAACACTCTGCACACAATACACCTCTCTCTTTCACGCAACCCTTGGGGGTTAATACTAACAAAATGAAAATAAACGAAATATTCTTGATCTGAGAATTATATATTTATCGAAAATCTTAGCCTAAAAAAAATAATAAATGATTTTATTTATTTTAAAATGTCATCATGTTTTGATTTTCAAATTTTATTATAAAAATATTCATACAGATGGTTGCTTCATAAATGTGATCAATTTCCCTACGTATATATATATATATATATATATATATATATATAGAGAGAGAGAGAGAGAGAGAGAGAGAGAGTGAGATAGATAGATAGATAGATAGATAGATAGATAGATAGATAGATAGATAGATATAGGTAACACATCGTTATTTATTCAGGGTTCATTGAAAACAACGGAGGTTTCTCTTATTTTGTTATTTTCCTTGTTAGATTCTCGACGCAGCGAGCGAGTTTTCTGATTTCAGGTGTTAGTTTAAACATTATAGCTCCGAGTGTTGTTTTACCAGCCATCTCTCGAGCGCTTTATATATACTCTACCAAGAAAATATATTTAAGAAGTCAAATAACATTTACAACACAGCTGTAGAAGATAGTGGGTATAATAATGTCCAGATAAAATAAATGCAACGGGATACCAAATATAATAGCCTATACACTGGCTTCTAGATCGTTTAGAAATAAAAATAATAGAAATAGAAATATCATCTGGTTTACGCCACCCTATAACTAGATTCTAAAAACTTAACTTGGCAAGAAATTCCTAAATTCCATCGGGAAACACTTTCACAAAATATTCAATAAATATGGACAGTTTTAGTCCAACCAACACTTAGAAATGATAATTAAAAAACATTATAACAAAATACTAAACGAGATTAGTAGATTAGCAGAAAAATAAAAACGAAATGCGTAAAATAGTGATAAATATAGCAACAATAACAATAACACATACACAAACAATGATATGACCACTAGAAATAGTAATAATTACAAACTTTAATAGCAATTACTCAAATAGAAATAAGAAAGCTTATAATGACGCAAACACATAACTGTAGAACTCGTAAATATTGTCCACTACAAAATAACTGCTTCACCAAGGCATTGTTTACCAGACGACAATATTTGCCAAAAAAATAACAACGAATAACAAAATTACTACGTAGATATTACATACCTAGATTTTATAACCAGATATAACAATCACGAAGACAAATTGAATAAAACAACACTGATTCAAAACATCATTAGCAAAGCATTACTGGGAACTCAAAGAAAGCATTTGAATGAGAAGCGAGACATTTTAAATTTAAAAGATCTCAAAAAATGTAGAAACGAAAAAGCAAAAAAAAAAACTGTAGATTTAGAATAAACTCTACGTTAGGATATCTATATACATAAAAAATAAATATATGAAAAAAAATACATGAACACTAAACTAAACTAACCTCTAAAGTAGCAACGAATAATAAAATAAACAGAAAGGGAATTATTCCAACCACACACGTGCTAATATAAGGTCACCCACACACAAAAAAAAATTGATCTCAAGGTAAGGTCGGTCTGGTCTTTGTTTGAGAGACACTCAGCCATTGGCTAATGAAAAATTAACCCGTTAGACAGAAATATATTTGGGTAATTTTTTTAATCACTGTCTCGCTTCGCCGAGTAATTTTTCGGGCTGTCGGTTGTAATTTATAGGGTATGAACCCGAGAGTTCTTTTTTCGGTCATTTCAAGCGCTTTCGATCTTTGCGATCGGCTTCATGAATTGTTTGTTTTCTTGTTGTCATGTTGTTGTTGTTTTTGTTTTTTTAAATTATGTTTATCTGTAGCTTTGGTATAAGAAAAAAGTGTGATTGAATTCGTGGTTTATTTATATATTTGTGCATTTATTGTTTTTATTAATCTTATTTTTTAATTGTGGAAGAAAAATGATTATTTGTTGTTTCATATGTGCTCGTATATTTGTTTATTTATTTTTGTTTTTTGATTAAATGATGGAAGATGTTAAATACATTTGTGCTGACGTTAACAGATATTTTATGAATGTTAGGTCGTTTCTTTTTCAGATATAGATCTTCTTAGGATTTTTAGACAATTTATACAATTATTTTTGTGCAGATAAATATATTGATATATCTATATGATGAAATTGAAATAAGCGTTTGTACATATGTGAGACTCACGCATTCAGAAATCTTTAAAAAATACGACAATTCACGACTGTAAAGCATTTTCCATTTATTTTTCGGTGGCCGTTTTTCTCATTGTTATCTCGATTGGGCTGTAGTCGCCATGCTAGAGACCATTAAAACAGCTTATATATATATATATGTATATATATATATAAATATATATATATACTATTAATACTTTTAATTTTATACAGACGTGTACAAAAGCCGCTACACTGGCACGTCGATGTTAGAAGATTTAGTTATTAGAAACTAAAATGCTCCCAGGCGGAAAAATCTGATCTTACACTTGGGTGTACATATTGAACATAGGCTTTCTTAATATGAACACCTCAGTGAAAAATCAGAATTTCCCGACTGGGGAAATTATAGTTTCTAATAACTAAACATCGTAACATCGACATGCCAGTGTAGCGGCTTTTGTACACGTCTGTAACAAATAAAAAAATTATATAAATATATCTATTTACTATTGAGCACTATGATATAAGCCCGGTGGAAATTCTTTGGATGTTAGGATGTTAACTAAACCTGGAATACTATATATATATATATATATATATATATATATATATATATATATATATATATATATATATAGCATTTATATATGTAGTATATATGTATATATATACTATATATATATATATATATATTTGTATATCTATAAAGCAAGAATCTGATGAGGAACAAAGTCATCCGCCCTCAATCCATGACACAATGTAAAAAACATTTTTAATGACGTCATTGTTTACTAATTCTGTCACTTACGGCAAAACATGTTTTCCTTATTTTTGGATTGTTCAATTCTATGCTTCCTCTGAAGAAACTAACACCGGGAATCTGTTCTATCAATATTCATGTATATATCCGGGTTACCTTTAAACCTCAAACACTGAGAGATTGCTTTAAACGTGTTTGTTATGGGAATAAATCCCTAATTAGTTGCTACCTTCCAAAAGAGTAAAACTTAGATCCAAGGTCGTTTTTTATGTTGGTTAAATCCAGCTCTGCCGAAAAGGAGATTCTTGATTAAGACAACAATTTAAAAAATTATGAATCTAGAAGGACCTCTCTTTCACTTACTTACAGAACAGATACAAGAATGTTATACCAGTCAACAGGACTTAAAATAAGTCAATTTGACTTCTAGATCGTCTAAATAATAGCTTGAAGTACTTAAGATGGACATTAGAAGTTATTATATTCAATTCTTATGCCGTTACAATTTTCGCTTAGTGGGTTTAATTTTTAATTAATTAGAGAGTTTTGATTGGTGAACCCTTTACTGTTGTGGGATTGGCGTAATTCCAAGAAATGGTGGTGTTGGCTCGGCGTCCCGTTTTCAGTTCTCTCAGGGCCACTACATAATTTTCACTAATACCTTAGAAAAGGTATGAATCCATATGTCCTCCGTCCACTCATAAAGGGTTGACTGGACTCTCAAGCTTTAGCCGTGAAACTCGTGTGCGGGAGGAAAGATCCGAAAAATAACTACCAGTCTCACTCTGCTCATCCCAGCATTGTTTCCATTCTACCTGGACTTCTCCATGCAACTGGACTAAATCAATGCATGTTCCCGGGAGGTACTGTCCTGGATTGCATGAACGTTGCTTCATAACAGATCTCCCACCCCCCGTGTAATCACCGTTTAAAGAGATACCCATTATCTCTCAAAACTGAAGACACCAAACCTACTATAATATTCTTCAGTATTTAGAAATTGAGCACTCTTGCAAGAGTAGCAGTGACTTTTGGACCTTTTTAGATGTGTATCGTAAATAAATAATAAATATTATAGCAGTCGACGCCTGTACGGTATTCTGTATATGAGTCATTCGTAAGTAAATTTGAATTTTAAGAGATATTTCTTACATACATCCCTTGATCTTCCTAAATGGTCACCCATTTAGTATTAGCGAGGTCCAACGTCGCTTACCTTCAGTGATCTAAAAGGAACCTATTTGTCAACATGATTGTAGTCGTATCGATTAATAATAAATAAATAGAAATAATTGAATGTGTATTCATGAAATTTACGCATGAACGAGAAATACACATATACAGACAGACGGGAGCTTGTCTGATCGTTTTATTACTACAGAGATGAGGTAGATGAGTTCAAAAAAGTGAAAAGCAACGACGGTGTTTGTTAACAGAAATGGATACTTCGGTCGACGTTTATAATTTATACGCCGAGTTTTTGTTTTTACAAGTGATCATAAATAGTTTGACATAAGGCCAATTTAATTGTGTAATAAGAAGTGTGTTTCCTCTTCATTGCCCTGAGAGAAAAAAGAGTTCTTCTTTCATCCTAGATGCCTAAATATATCTAACTATATAAGTCACATCATCTCTCTTTCTTAATTTCTATTTCTCTCTGTATGCCCCCTCTCTCTCTCCCCCCTCTCTCTCTCTCATTCTCTCTCTATCTCTCTATCTCTCTATCTCTCTATCTCTCTCATTCTCTGTGTGTGTGTATATATATATATATATATATATATATATATATATATATATATATATATATATATATATATATATCATGTTTGTGTGTGATGAGTATAGGTAGGGTTATTACTTACCTTTGTTGTGTTTGATAATAAGGTTAAAACACAACGATCAGTGAACTTGACTTTACTGCGGGCGGTCGTACATGGGTGGTCTTACAAGTGTTTTATGATGTGCTTTTTAAGAATGAAAGGCAAAAGAGATTTGAGCACACACATATATATATATGTGTATATATGTGTGTGTGTGTGTCTGTGTGTGATGAAGAAACGTGAACAGCAGGTCACCCACTGAGCCCGTGTTAAGTTTTTTTAATCAGGAAAACTGAATTTAAAAAAACACTTAATTATTAAGAAAAATTAAAAGACAAAACCCGAAATTGGCCCCTTTCAGCTCGCTGTCCTTCTTCGTCGTTCTTTTCGTCTCCAACCCCGGGCCAAATAGTATTACTGCCTTTAATGATATTCCATTCTAATCTGTTTATTTATTCATTCTTTATTACCTTCGACTAATGCTAAACATAAAGAGAAAGAGAAGTGAAGGAGAGAGAGAGAGCGCGAGAGAGACAGAGACAGAGACAGAGACAGAGACAGAGACAGAGACAGAAGCAAGAGTGATAGACACAGCTAAAATAAGAGCGGGTGTCAAACAAAATAAAGTAATACAGGGTGAGATTAATAGACAAAACTTTGTAAAAAGTAGGTGTTTTTGTTAATAAATCGAAATAAGACAAATTACAAGGGATTCAAAAATAATTCAATCTTAAAACTAAAGTATATATAAACACGTATTTCATATGATTAAAATATACAGAGAAACCCCCTAGGGAAACTAAAAGTTTCATTTTCTACGCTTTAATATATATATATATATATATATATATATATATATATATATATATATATATATATATATAATATAGTAACACGAAATTACATCATCGATGCAATGATTTATTTCAACCTTGTGGTATTGTCGAGCATCCAATTTGGATCATTACATTTTTGAAACTGTAAAAAGGGGAAATTCACACCCGACAATTCAAATATAATTAGAGAGAGAGTGAGTGACAACATATCTAATACACATTTAGAGAGATGGATAAATTTGAAGCATATTTAATCTATCATTTTATAGGGAGGGGGAATTACATGATTTATGACGGAGAGGGAAGAAGAAGTCATATATATAAAAAGAAATTGGGAAATTGTAAAAAGCGGGAAGGGGGGGCATTCAATGTCTCTTTTGGATGCTTGACAATACCACAAAGTTGAAATAAATTATTGTATCGATGATTATGTAATTTCGTGTTACTATATTTTATTCTTGCTCTGTTTATTACATTGAGCTCTCATACCCAGATTTCCTCCTGGAATGTATATATATATATACTAGCAGGACCCGTATCTCGGCGTTGCCCGGAGAAATATAACAGCCTTATTTTAATTTTTAAGTTAAATAAATAGATTCAGAAAATAAATCATTTCACGGGAAGTAATTTAAGTAATTAAAATAGGATTGATGTTTTACCTTTTGGTGCTAATATGTATACACATTGTGGAGAGCCTACTCTTGAACATCCTACATAAAACTGCCCATGGCTAAAGCAAGGTGAAGTCAAGTTTAGACCAACCACTGCCAATGATTGTCCTTGGGACTTGTTAATTGTCATGGCAAAACACAATTTAACTGGGAACTGAAGCCTTTTAAATTCTATTGCAGAATCCGATGGAATAATGGGTATTCTGGGAAGGAATGTCAGTTTGCTCCTTGCCACACCAGTTAGTATTACAGCTTCTATCAGATGTGGGTTTATGCATTTAACACACAGTCTCGTCCCATTACATAGCCTTGGAACATCAAGAATCCGGAGTAACATAATTTGGCATTCAGCTTTCAGCTTTAACTTGTTTGTTGGCATACGAGGCAATTCTAATGAATTTTAAAATTCTGTAGGGTATTGTACAGCCTGGTCGTCATCGAGAGTAGAATCCACAGAAGTGAAAGTTTGTTCATCACCTGGAATTTCATCAAGCAGTTGTTGATTGATGACATGTACCATGTCATTTTTAGTAGCTAGAATTGGTCTCTCCATTAGCCATTCAGGATACACATAGTTTTCGGCTATATTTGGATAAACTTTGCTACTAAGTTCTGTGAGTGATGAAACAATTGAGCCAATACCTTGAGTAATAACAATCGTGCCATTGTTGGTTGTTGCAAGCTTTCCGTCACCTATGTTTAATAGTAGGGAGGCAAACTCACCAGCCATTGGGTCACTATTGAGATGTACACGCATGTTTGTAAATAACGTTACAGTCTTAATGTAGTTCCACAAATATGACAATTTAATGCAAGCATTAAGCTCGTCAGCGGGACTTCCACGTGGAACAATAGGAAGCGTTTGTCGGAAGTCACCAGATAATAAAAGTGTTATGCCACCCATAACAACATCACATTTCTTGAGATCACGCAATGTTTTATCTAGAGCCTCGAACGCTTGTTTATGTGCCATTGTACATTCATCCCATACGATCAAGGAACACTTCTGTAAAACTTTAGCTGGATCTGATCCTCTTTCTATTTGACAAATCAGATCAGCATCTTTTGTTAAGGATAATGGCAACTTAAATATGGAGTGAACTGTCCTACCACCAGGAAGAGGAGTGGTTGCAATGCGCGATGATGCCACTGCCACAGCTATTTTGCCTTCTGACATAACTTTAGCAAGAATTAACTTGGTAACAAATGTTTTTCCTGTACCTCCAGGTGAATCAAGGAATATCAGGCCACCTTGCTGATCTTCTACAGCATTAACTATAGTACGAAAAATATGAATTTGCTCATTATTTAGTTGTGCGATACCATGTCGAACAATATGCTTGCTCATGAGTTTGATAACTAATTTCACTCGTCCATGCAGTAATGACCGGATGTGTATTAGATCGATTAGGTGAGGTAAGACCAAATTTTGTCAGTGTTTTACCATTCATCCTATAAGTCATATCTTCAGTATACACTAAAGCCACATTGAAGATGTCGTCTGAAATTGTTATATCAACTTCAGACTTTTGATTGGGTTTCCTAAGAAGGAAATCTTCAGTAAAAGCTTCTTTGTGTGCATCCCAAAGTCGTTTTGGATGAGACACTGCACATGATGGCAAACAAATGTTTCAAATTGTTTGCAGAATAAGATATAGATGCTTCCTGTAGTGTAGCATCCCAGTGGTTATCATCTTCAAGTAGTCCATGTGCACTACATGCATCCCTGAATGTAGTCATAACTTGACTATTGATCGTTTTTAAGTCATTAAAGCTCTGTGAACCTCTAACATTGTGTAGAAGCAGTCTCAAACAGAAGCAGTGAAATTGATTTGGATGCACGGTATATACCCTGCCCAAAACTTCTGTTTTTTTAACGCACGGATAGCCTGGAACTGGCTTACCCTGTAATCGTTGCTTGAAGACCTTAGTTTTTGTGTCCCAGGTATAATAAAGTGGAACGTCCGAGTACAAAAGTGTACGTGCAAAAAAATCTGTTTGACACAATTTGAAGAAAGCTGTTAGAGTTGTTGAAGGTGGATTTGCAACTCTATCTGCCGCAGTATTTTCAGTAAAGTATATCGGCTGTCCATTTTCTAGATGAACTGATAGGTGAATAACTGGGGGATGATATACATGTATGTGAAAGTTAAGTATTCTCCAAATGATTTCATTGGTTGATATGTAACGTCCCATTTTGTATCTCTGAACTTCATCATGAGCATTACTTTCAATTATGAAGGTATCTTGATCACTACCTTTATTTACATATTTACAAATGTATTTAATTGATTTCATGCTGTTGCAATATTCAACATTGATATGTGCATCAAAAATCTTACAAAGCAGTGTATTAGATGGTACAACCCATCGGTTGTCTACAGGAACTGTTATGTTGCCAGGTAGGGTAACTGTTGTCTCAAAACCTTCAGCTAAAGGAGATAGTCGTCGATATTGTGGGTAGCCATTTGTATCCGATTGAGTTTCACTCAAGAAGTGTCTGGGATATCTCTTACTGCAGTGTCCATCTTTGAGACAGAGTGAACATCTGTTTATGTTTCCACATGGTCCATGAATCATATGGTGCCTAATGATATCATGTAAAAGCGGATCTGCCACTGGATCCGGAATTTCCGCACTGATAACAGAATCTATGTCAGAGGATCTCAATTTTTGTTGCACCTCCATTATGCTCCATCGCCATCTGAAATTGTTGGATATATACATTTTCTCTGTGAAGCATGCTTTGCAATGCAAGAACAATATCTAATTTAGTGTTTGAGAAAGAGTTATATCTAATCGGCCCATACATTTGCTCGCCAGAAGGTGAATCGTAACATAAAACGGGCCGCACTTTTCATGGCCACCATCGTCCGCCACCAGGCATTTGGCTCATGTGACTCAATCGCAGTCGTTTAAAAATAGAGAATAGTCTTTATTATCAAAAATAATCATATAATAGGCAATTTCCCCCTCCCTATACATGTTTTTTATTTCGGTTTAGTTTTATTTGTTTTACTTTTCGAAATAGTAAAATTAACGTTGATGAATTTTTCTTCTGTCGATTAAAATATATTGTACAAGTCGGTGTTTTATTCCCCCCCCCCTCGAATACAATATTTTTCTTTTCGGTTTATTTATATTTTGTTACTTTTCAAAACAGATCCACCACATCAACCTATCAATCCCGCCACACTCCGCTGCTAGGCATTTGACTCATGTCACTTAATCGCAGTCAATTAAAAAGATACCGAATAGTCTTCCTTATTGAAAATAATCATATAATCGTCATTTTATTTCCCCCCCCCCCCGACCATCCGAATACAATTTGTAATGCTCTGCAGGTTACATTAATTATGTGTGTGTTTCAGTGGTGCTCATTTTCCATTTGTCTTTTCAGCCAAAGAAAATGGAATTTCTATACAAAGATAACTGGGGGGGTGATTTTAATGGGGCTCTGTAGGCCTCTTTAATTAATCGCTGAGATTTCAATCCCCCCCCTCCAACAGTGGAGTAAAAAAAAATGTATATATTCTGTTTGTGTATGTTTTGTTAATTTTCTCAAAGTATTTAACGTTGAGGGAACTTTTCACAAGGAAGCAATTGTTAGAGTAATGTATTTATTAATAATTTATAAAAATAATAATATTTATTTTTATTGTATGATATAAAGTGTATCAAAATAGTGAACAATTATTTTGAAAATAAAAAGTTATCATTTAAATGAATAGCCATTAAAAGAATGGGAAAAATACGTGCGAAGGAAGAAGTAGGGAATGTCATTTGGCTAATGTATAACCGTTTTTATTTTTTTCGAACGTATTACGTTGGGTCAAATTCTGTAGAAGTAATTTTTTTGTTTTTCTTTTAGTAAGTAAAAATCGTAATTTTTTTATCTTATTTTTTATAGTTGAAATTTTTCATTTTTGTTATTATGTAATCGGTGTCCTTTAAGTGTAATAATGAGGAAAACGTAAAGGAAGAATGTATCTATTCGGTTTGTTTATGTTTTGTTTAGTTTATCAAAGTATTTAACGGTTAGGGAACTTTTCCCAAAGAAGCAATGGTGTTGTATTTTAGTTAGTAATAATTTATAAAAGTAATATTTGTTTTTTTTATTGTACGAATTAAAAGTTTCACAAAATAGTCAACAGTTATTTTTGGAAATGAAAAGTTATCATTTAAATGAATAGACATTAAAAGAATGGGAAGAATCCGTGCGAAGCAAGAATTACGGAATGTCATTTGTTTAATCTGTAACCGGGTTTTTTTTCTTAACGTAATCCGTTGGTTTGTTTTTGTCGTAACGTATTACGGTGAGTCAAAAATCTGTATAAGTAAATTTATTTGTTTTGTTTTAGTAAGGAACACGAAATTTTTATATATTATTTTTTAGATATGAAATGTAATTTATTTGTTATTATGTAATCGGTGGCGTTTATGTAAAATAATGTGAAAAACGTAAAGAATAAATGTATCTAATCGGTTTGTTTATGTTTTGTTTATTTTCTCTAAGTATTTAACGGTGAGGGAAGTTTTCTCAAAAAAGCAATTGTTATTGTATTTTATTTAGTAATAATTTAGAAAAGTAATAATAATTTATAAAAGTAATAATTGTTTTTTTATTGTACGAATTAAAAAATTCTCAAAATAGTGAACAGTTATTTTTTAAATGGTAAGGTATAATTTAAATGAATAGCCATTAAAAGAATGGGGAAAATCCGTGTGAAGAAAGAATTACGGAATGTTATTCGACTAATCTGTAAGTGTTTTTTTTTCTTAACGTATTCCGTTGGTTCAAATTCTGTAGAAGTAATTATATTTAAGTAAGTAGAACGTAATGTGGTTTATGTTAGATGTATAATGTAAATAGCAGTACAGGAATGGCGTATTACCTGAAGTAGTCGTAGATCGGTAAGGGAAATCGGCATAACTGTTTAAGCATAGTGAATGTGGCAGGCGTCCCGTGAACTGTATACGCTGTTCGAGGCTGAGAGTATGAGATTGCGTAATCGTATTTAATGGAAGTGACGTAGGCACATGTATTGAATGGAGCGTCTGTTATAGTTTCTGTGCAACGTATGCTACTGTGTTGTAATGTGAAGACGGACGTAACATAAATAATAAGGTGTAAAGTATCCGTTGTGTAGTTGTACCCGGTGTAGACTGGTAGCGTGGGATAGTAAAATGTTAGAGAGAAATGTTCTTGCTAGTACCTGTATGGTGTCTGTTTTGGGGAGAGTGACTGATGGAGGAACGAAAGTAGTAATTTGCCCGAGGTGGATGTAAGAGTGTAGAGTTTGCTAAGAACACGCTCGAGCAAATACGCGTGATGTTGTAGTGATTGTAGTAACCTATTAAGTTCGAGTTTATTTTCCTATTCGACGCGAAGGTACAGGGGAAAAAACGTCTTTACTTTATATATAAGATATATATATATATATATATATATATATATATATATATATATAAATCGTTCTATTTATATATGTATATATATATATATATACATATATATATATATATATATATATATATATATATATTGTTGGTGATTTTATTCCATTAATTGCGACAAAATATATGCTGTTTCATTAACGCTCGTAAAGAACGTCAACTCTTCAAGCTATAATGGAATCAAATGGCAAAGATTTTAAATTCAACTTCAACCGGAAATTGAAGATGCATTAGAGGGAGGGGGCCGGAGATGGAGCTCTGCCTATAACGGGGACATGAGAAGGGAGGGGGAAGGGGGGGGGATACCCCAACAAGTCATGTTTCAAAAAGTTGCGTGGGAGGTTCTCTCGTGTCTGGGCCATCGTGACCTCAATTCCAGCCAGGGCGGGGGGCCAGGGTGGGTTAAATTTAAAATGAGAATAGAATTATAATTATAGAGTTATAACTGTCATTTTTGTTGTAATAGGTAATTATCGTGTAGATAAAAATGTTTGATAATTTTAATTTAGGGTATTAATTGCTACATTTGCATTCTATTTTAATATAGTTATTTATGACTGGCTCAGTAATTGTAGTGAATTTTGTTGTGATAATATTTTTTAATTGTGATTATATTAAAAATCATAAAAAAGCACAAAATGAAAATACTAAACACATCAGTAACCGCAAATCCTAGAAGAACATGTAACTGTAATAACAAATCAAACTGCCCCCTAAATCAAAAGTGCCTATCAACCCAAGTGGTCTATGAGGCATCTATCTCCTCAACCGAAAACCCATCCCAGACTAACTATTATATTGGTCTGGCAGGTAACAACTTCAAGGAAATATTATACAACCATAAACTCTCCTTCAACAACCCTGACAATCCTGGCCAAACTGGACTTTCACTACACTACCACAAAATAAAAACAAAAAAAGTAACTCCGAGCGTTAATGAAACAGCATATATTTTGTCGCAATTAATGGAATAAAATCACCAACAAAAAAAATATATTTTGCTTTGAATTTTCATTGAGCACTCTAATAAACCCGGTTTCAACTTCTTTCGGATGTATACCCCCTGGATATTTGTAACAAGTTAATTATATATATATATATATATATATATATATATATATATATATATATATATATAACAAGAAAGCGAGTAGTCACGACAGGTCCCAGTTGTTTAAGAATAAAGCAACCATAGCATGGTTCGGGTCAAATATTGCAATATCTCTAGTTAAAGTAGTATTCGCCTGACAAGTCCAAAAAAGAGGATGCCGATTCATCAATCAGAAGCAGTGTCCCGCCAAGTAATTGAATCGTATTTGAAATCAACTCGGCCGATTAACAAGAAGTTGATTAAATATTGATGCTACAATAATAACACCTTAAAACGCCGAAGCATTGCGCTCGCTTTGTATCCTTATGTGAACAACACGGTCTACATCTTGAATGAAACTCAAACTCCTGCAAGCCATCCGCCACAATACACGACATTTTGCATTTAAAAGTATGATTCGCCATGATTGTCTGCTATTTTTTTTTACTTCGTTTTCTTCCTATCGTCTATTCTTACCGATACACCCCCACAAGAAAACCCCTAAATGAGGGTAAAAAAGGCATAACCTCTTTATAATAGAGCAACAAAGATCGAAATTTCTCTCCCCCTCACTCTCTCTAATTTAAAAAAAAAATTTGTTAACATAGTTCACCCCAAACAAGGCAGGCCGCCACTGTAGACGTAAGGGGCTACTGAGAAAAAGAAAAGGGGAGAAGGGGAGGGGGTGGTCAATCTAGATTGGGATCAGCGCAGCAAGGTGTCTGTTTACATCAGTTTTAAACTTCTGCATGTCTGTACTGTTGGGGAAACAGGGGGCAGGGAGGGAGTTCCAGAGGCCAGCAGTACGAGGAAAGAAGCTATTTGAGTAGAAGGCTCTCCGACATCTGGGGACCTCCACAGTGAATGAATGAGATTTAGTTGATTGTCGGGTTAGTCTAGTGAATTTCCGTCGAGGGGGCACCAGAGTAGCCAATTCATCGGAGCATAATCCATTGAAGTATTTGTAAAACAAGCACAAGGTTGCTACATTGCGGCGATGGGACAGAGGCTGGAGCTTGGCTGACAGTGAGGGACCTATTAGGTTGGCGATTCTTTTTTGGACCTTGTCAAGGAGGGAGAGACTTGTAGATGATGCACCAGCCCAGATGTGACAACAATACTCCATGCATGGGCGGGTGGTGGCTTTGTAGAGATACAGGATAATGTCAGGTGTGAGGAGTTTACTAGCACGGTAGAGGGAGCCAACCTTCTTTGCAGCAGCCTTGGCAATGTCTTCAATGTATTTGTTCCAATTCATGTTACCTGTGAAGGTTAGGCCGAGGAGTTTGAATGATGAACTCTCAGGTAGGGTGTTATTATAACTAATTTGTTTTATTTCTATTAGGATAGACTTTGTGTTCACGTTCGTTACATGGTATCATGTGGTACACACAGACATATATATATATATATATATATATATATATATATATAATCATCCACATACAGACTGTTTCGCTATATGACATATCTTCAGTGCGGTTAGACCAGCTAGTGCCTCAAGCCAGGATTGAAACTCAACAGTCGAGCTAACAGTCGGCGCCTCTACCCCTGCGCTATCATACGACACTAACTGAATGTAAGTGATATCTCAATGTAAACACTGTCAAGTGCCGGGAGTTCGAATTAGTTTTACCCAATGATCTATGCCTTAAAGCTAATGATAGTTGGCGATATTCTTACAAATAAGCTCTACGCAAGAAAGAAAGTATTATATAGTCATCCACATACATACTGTTTCGCTGTATCACAGAGAGAGAGAGAGAGAGAGAGAGAGAGAGAGAGAGAGCGATAGAGAGAGAGAGAGAGTCCCTAAACAGATGTACTTACTTTTTGGCTTCACAGTACTTGTGCACTCAAGTATGTTTATTGATTTACTTGAACACACAATGCATGAGTACTGGGTAGTCAAAGCACATATTTTTTGGACACCTGGTATATATATATATATATATATATATATATATATATATATATATATATATATATATATATATATATATATATATATATATAAATCAATAACGCGAAATATTTTCTTATTTATCAATCCTATATTACAATCAAAACGGGTTAGTTTAATCTAAATGATTAATACACTAGATTAATTTGAAATACTCTATAGTCAAGCAAAGCCGCAAACACAATCGTTTATTTACCTAATTTGCATAATTATATTTTAAAACAATTCAAAATAAATAATTGTTTTCTGTTATTCGATCATAATTTGATTGTCCTATTTATTTATTTATATATGGAATAGTTTTGTTGAAATTACTAGTGATGAATTAAAGTGATAACAAAAAATGACAAAAAATCGAAACAATGTTCATTACTGTTCAAATGATGTGCGCCCCTTTCCTCGTGCAAGGGGGCTAATTTTTTTCGGCAAATTATTTATTTCTAATTCTCCTCCCCCGCGTCCAGAACAATCGACAAGAAAAACAATTATTTTTAAACTTACTAATTATTTTGATATACCTCATATTTAAACCGTAGTTTTTTACCTACATTATTCTTATAGTTTTGATAACTAAACGCTTTTAAAAAGTGTTTATTATTTATTCCAGCATTTAATGTTCGTAGTTTTTACATTTTCTGTTAAAAATAAATAGCAACAAACTTATTGTTTAATGTTTTGTTTACAACCGCCTTTTTACTATTCTGTCTAAATTACACAAAATAGATTCGCACTATAATTGTAGATTAACATCCTCTGTTAAATCACCCCACCTTCCAGAAAACAAAAAAACAACAGATTCTTCTTTTTTAGGCAATTACGTATGAACACTCTAAACAACTTGGCGGAAAGCAGAAAAAAACGCTTATTTTAGAATTTATAGTAGGGTTCAGTTTCGTACATACATTAAATATAAAATGATCTCCTCCATTCTAGCGTTTCAGGGCATTTAAATAAATTATTTCTTTTTGGTATGGGAGCTTAATCTGTAGCGTTTATTTTTGGGGTGGGGTGGGGTGATGTGTCTACTTTACATGTGCTTTTGTTATCTTGCCACTCGGACTTATGATTAGTGGTAAAAAAAGTTGATTGATTCGCCTAACAAACTAGAATCGCCCGAAGATGGGAGATCATTTTACGTTAAATATATATTAAACTGATCGCCAACTTTAAATTCTAAACTGATTGTTTTTGTCTTTTCGTTTTCCATAGTGTTCACTCTTAACACGTAATCGCTTAAAAAGCACAATTTAATCAACTTAATTAATAAAAAAAAATATTTATGTATTTTTCACGGAAAATGTAAAAGAGAGCAAGAGAAATGGCAAAGAGAGAGAGATATATAACCACACTCTCCCTCGAACTTCCCCTTTCTCTTCTCGTTTCTGCCTCGCTTGTAGGAATCTACAACCTTCTGTAAGGTCGTCAGCGAACGCATGGAGTTAAAACCTAAGGTGTCTTGTTATTTTTCTGATTTATTTATTAAATAACTTTAATTAATTACTGTTAATATAGACGAAACTATTGTATATAGATCGCAAACATAAGCCAATGCAATTTCAAATTAATAATACAAAACATTAATTAATTAAGAATGGTTTAATAATAGTTATGCTAATTAAGCCGTCAAAAGATTATTTCAACTATATATACAGAATATCAAGACTTTAGTTATATTATTGATTTAATCAACAGTAATCCGTTTTGATTATAATATAGGAGTGATAAATTTAAAAAAACTTTCGCATTTATTCATTTAGAAGACAGAAAAACAGACTTAATGAATAATAAAAAAGGGTATTCTTTTGTAATTTAGAAAGATCAGGGGATATTTTTGTTTCTTTTTCATGACAAATCTTAAAGTTATCATCATTATCAGTTTTTTTTAGAGTATTTACACGTAATCGCCTAAACAGTAGAATCTCATTTTGGGGAGAGGGTTGAGAGTGTCAATCTGCAATAATACTCTCACTGTTACTATTATTATTATTCACGCCTTAAATATAAGATAGTTTATTAGCCAATTTTTAAAAAGTTGTTTATTTCATTTGAATGGGAAAAGTAAACACAACTAAACTAATCAATTGGTTACAATTACATTTTTAAAAAGGCTGTATAGTAAAGAAAATATAAGATTAAAGAAAAAAAAATAGGTAAATTTGTATATTAACAGCGTCAAAAAAAAAATTCTGCTTTTTTAGGCGATTACGTGTGAAGAGTCAACAATGTGGAAACGGAAAGACGAAAAAAAACAAACAATTATTTAAAATTCAGAGTGGGCGATCAGTTTCATATATGTTTTACGTAAAATAATCCCGAATCTCTAGGCCATTCTATCTTTTTAGGAAAATTAATCAAGGTCACGAAACCACACCTAAATTAGAACAGTTCCCCACAATAAAAAACGCAACGGAGTTCGCTCTCATAGCAAAACAAATCTATATAACTGCCCTAAAACGCTAGAATGGTCCGGAAATGAGAACATCATGTTAAATTCACCGTACATACGAAACTGATCCCCACTTTAATTTCTAAAGCGTTTTTTTTTTCTTCTTTCCGACAATTTGTTAAGGGTGTTCACACGTAATCGCATAAAAAAGAATATGTTTTTTTTGTGGAGTGTAGGGGTGAATTAGCAGAGGATATTAATGTGCAATTATGCTAAAAATCTTTTTTTTTTTTTCGTAACTTGGACGAGATCATTAAAAGGCGGTTTGTAAACAAAACATTAAACAATAATTTAGTTGTTATTCATTTATTGTTCACAGGAAATGTAGAAACAACGAAAATTAAAAGCTTAAATAAAAACAAAGAATTTTGAAAGCGTTTAGTTATAAAATTATGTTTGAAAATCTATATCAGAAATAAGGAATGCTGCTTTTTTAGATAAAAACAATGCTTTAATAATGAAGTAGATAAAAATAATTATCTAAGTGAGAATAAATGCTTTGCTTGTCAATTGTTCTGGAGGCGGATGAAAAGACTTAGAAATAAATAATTTATCAAAAGAAATTATTTCTCTTTGGTTTCGATTTTTTTTGATTTTTTGTTATCATCACTCTGATTCATCACTGGTAATATCGACATAACTATTTCATATATATAAGCAATCAGGACAATCAAATTATGATCAAATAACAGAAAACTATTATTTATATTTAACTGTTTTAAAATATAATTATGGAAATTAGGTAAACAAATTTGATTCACTATAAATAGAGTATTTAACAAAATATAGTGGATTAATTATATAAATTAGAGTAACCTGTTTTGATTGTTATAAAGGAGTGATAAATAAGAAAATATTTCGCTTTATTCGTATATATATATATATATATATATATATATATATATATATATATATATATATTTCGCTTTATTCGTATATATATATACATATATATATACATATATATGTATATATATATACATATATATATATATATGTATATATATATGTATATATATATGTATATATATATATATATGTATATATATACATATATATGTATATATATATATGTATATATATATATACATATATATGTATATATATATGTATATATATATACGAATAAAGCGAAATATATATATATATATATATATGTATATATATATATATATATATATATATATATATATATATATATATATATATATATATATATATATGGCGACTGCTTGCAGATTCTACGCTGACTCTGTGAACCGGGTTTGTGCCTCCCGATCGTCTGAATTTGTTATTTTCCTGCACTGCTAAGAGCAATAAGCTTGAAACGCTAGCGTCTGTAGGTATTAATGATTTAATATTTATCCATGAATATTATATATATATATATATATATATATATATATATATATATATATATATATATATATATATATATTACACCGGCCGTTCTAACAGAAGAGAAACTACACCGGTTCTCACTATAAATAGTGCGAGTAGACAATCACCAGGGAGAAAAAGGACAGTATTGTAACTGTCTAGCCGAGTACCAGTCAGTTTCCTTACCTTTGTACCGTTTATGGTAATACACTTGTTATCTTAACCCAACCTCGACTTGACTTCTTCTTTTTACTGTTGAATACTTCACAACAATATATATATATATATATATATATATATATATATATATATATATATATATATATATATATATATATATATAAATTAAACCTAACTCGTTATATGAAATGAATTCGGAAATACACCCTTTTCTTCTGAATTACATGTTACTGGTTGTTTTTTGTTTTCTTTATGTCATCAAAAATGATAATAATTAATATATGAAAAATTAAATTACTCATGTAATTATATGATGTTATATTGATATTAGTAAGAACACTGGCAAATCATCATTTTTCCGCCCTTTTTAAGGTAGCGTGTACACCAGTAAAGCTATATATTACCTGTTTAGTCGCGTAACAGCACTTCACCGTGGCTAGAATGGACGAATGGTTTAACTGAGATACGAAAAACTACAGCTTTGTCAGGAGTCAAGTAGCCTTTCACATGTACTTTTTAACCGCGCCACGAAGTAAAGGAAATATATAACGCTTATGTATTTGTATTAAACCAGAAAATCGGGTCATTGTGATGTATTATACTTACAGGCTTGTCTGTAGATCACTCTCAGATTGTCCTCTTTTAGAACGTGACTCACTACTTGTTAATTTACAGTCGGAAGCTGAATGCTTGTACCGTATAATCCTTAGTCTTTCATGAATCCTTGTATTTGCGCACCTTACAAATAAAGACATTGTGTTATATCCGCTCCACATTTGACTGTCCACTTTTAGCACGTGATTTCTCCAAAATTAATGTCTAGTAAGGAAGATAATTTGGCTATTCTCCAGATTTCCAGACACAACATCGTTCAGCTTAGACTTTGTGCTTTGCATTAAATAATGAGTTGTCATACCATAAAACCGAACTAACTAATTAATCGTGTTCAATAGGTTTTCGACATTAAATGACCCAAAATGTTTGATATACTATACAACATATATATTAGAAGAAATACATGCATATATATTAAATATTACGTGTTGTGAGAAAGTGGCGGTAATTTTTGTGTTGATCTCCAGTTGCTCATACTTTCTCTTTGTGTTAATTAGAAATAATAGAACGACTCGTACGATTAACTATTGCTGTTATTATTATATATCCCATATACATTATGGATGTGATAAGAACAATGTTAATAGTATGGGAAGTTTTAATAATTAAACAGAAATCAAATTGAGGCTCGACAAACTTGTATGAAGTAGATTTACATATCCACATTTCCAACGAACAAATCAAATAAATAAATGAATCTTATCGTGTGTCTTCTCAAGAAGTAGACCCCAAGTGGCCTACTATCCTCTAAAACAGACAAATCAAATCTATGATTTTGTATTTGTTTAGATATAGTTTGTTTAATATGAAGGTGTATTTAGGCTTGACTAATAAAGTTGATATTAGCTTCACCTATTCCCATATACGAATGTAGTTATTTAATTGGTTCTTTTTAGTCATGTGATGTAAATAGAAAAGATTTGAAGTGATATAGATATTTTCAGTCTGTATTTTATTGAAGAAATACTACAATACCCACGAGCAACATGGTTACGAAAAATGGAGACATGGGTGTGATAAACTACAGACGCTTCATAGAAGTATACGTATATACACTGTTATTATCATTAATAACTTACACTTATCAGGTGTTCCTGATTGACCTAGGCGATATTATATTAATTATTTTATCGGTCTCTCTGATGATTTGGAAAGTGGAATCCCGAGGTTTAGGGCGATTTTTTTCGTGTAAGTTCAACTTGAGATTAAACAATAATATGGCTAAAACTGAGAATTCTGATTTTTCCTTGGTTCATGATATATTTAAAAGGTGATTTTGTTTCATATATAGATACTTAAAACACACCAAAACGGTCAATAACTATAAAATATCGATGTTTCGAACATGTATTTCTGCTTTGTACGGCTCCGAATGCTGTCTGTCGACAGAGGGGTCAATAACTTTAAACATGTGTGTGTAAGGAGAGTGTACAATGTAGTTAACAGGAAACAAATGGTTGAAAAAGAAACAAATAACTTTTACCAAACGCAACAAAATTCAACCTTCTATCGACTCACATAGTTTTCGAGTTTGTAAACATTTTAAAGGGTTTTCTTTAATGTGTTGTACCGTTGTTTTCGAAGGCTAGTAAAAAATCAACATGGCTGACATGGATGGATGATTCGATATAGTATGTTTCAAAATGGAAAATAACTATTACCACTTGGTCGGAAATCAAAAAAAGTAAATTCCTATGAAGCAGAATGGCATAACCTATCTGACCCGTTTGATTCCAGAGTTGGCATTTGTTTGCCTGATTCTTTCTAAAAATCAGATCCCTACAGAAGGGAACGCGTAAAGGTTGCTCACATCCATAATACATGTGATCTCATGGAACCGACTGGATTCGAACTTGACACACCCAGATCGTCAATTCGCGCAACTTCGCCACGCTCACTTCCATATGTCCAGTAAAAATAGTGCCTTTGTCGTTGTTCTGTTATTCGCGTCCAACAACGAGAAAGGTATCCTGACCACAGCGTCAAACCACGGTCCCAGAAGGCGAGCAACATATCGAGAATCCTATTAAAGAGCTATACAAAGCAGGAAGAAAGACATGTATCATATTATCTATGGCCGATTGTATTTCCGTATTAACCACAATATTGAACGAAATGCCCACGTTTTTCATTAAAATGTCGGATTAGGATTTTGGCGAAGCTGTCCCGGATAATAACCCGTGTATGCTCAAGATGCTCCTTGTGGCAGGGATCGGGGCTGCCGTGGTGACGTGTCAGGGTCATAATTCCGCTTATCTATACATTGTTATCCGGGACCATTCCCAACGACCCTGTCATCCCAACAGCTCACAAAACTAAAATATCATGTATCACATTTTGACAAGGGTTAACGAGTATCTGCTTTGTGTTCGCCCCCTCCGATGTAGCCCACTCCCTGTGCCATATACCCTCACGCAAACCCCTATCACTTTCTCTCTCTCTCTCTCTCTCTTTCTCTCTCTCTCTTTCTTCACTTTCCTTCACTCTCCTCCCCCGCTTCTATCTGATATTATTTGAGGGGGAAAGGAATATTGCTGTCTGTTTATATTTAGCTTTGAAGAAAAGAAAAAGAGTGAAAGGATGGAATTGTTGAGGAGACACGAGCGGTGGGTGATGGGTGGAGAGATGATGCTTCAGCGAGCAGGTGTTGTTTCTTGGAGAGATATGAATGGAACTTGGGACGAATTCCAAGCAGAGATTGTCAGCAAATTCGCCATTCCATATTTGATAACTATTTGCCTTGCGTGTTCAAGAGCGGCCTGTCAGGGATTAGCCGACATGAAATACAGCTTTTCGATTGGGACCCATAACTGAAGGATTTTCACTCTACCCACCACCCCACCCCGTTGTCCCCTCTTTTTCATGCACACACTCACACTCTTTCCTAATGGTTCCTTGTAGGGGTTCTTTAATCGATGTTTATTGCTTTTATTGTTGTTTTCATCTTTTTCTTCATCGACGTCTTTGTGTTAGTCTTCTTCTTCTGTCAATTCCTCTTCTTCACCATCTACTGCATCTTCTTCTTCTTCATTCTTCTTCTTCTTTCTTCTTCTTGTTTCCTTTCTTATTCATTTTCTTTATTACTCTTCCTCTTCTCCATTTTTCTGATTCTTCCTCTTCTTGATGTGTTTCATTTACGTCTTCCGCTTCTCCTTTTTCTTCATCTTCTTCATCTTCTTCATCTTTTTCTTCTTCTTCTTCTTCTACTTCTTCTTCTTCTTCTTCTTCTTCTTCTTCTTCTTCTTCCTCCTATTTTTTCTTCTTCTTCTTCGTCATCTTTTTATTTCTCTTCTTTACCCTGTACTGCATGTTCTTCTTCCTCTTTCTTCTTCCTGTCCATAGTCTTCCTCCTCTTCTTCATGCACTTCTTCCTATTTTCTTTCTCTTCGTATTTTTCATCTTTGTCTTATTACTATCTGTCTTCATTTTATTCTTATTCTTCCTCTTCTTCATGTTCTTCTTTTTGTACTCTATCTTCTCCATCTTCTTCTACTTCAATTTCTTCTTCTTCTCCTTCTCCTTCTTCTTCTTCTTCTTCTTCTTCTCTCGCAGCTTCTTGTTCTTGAACTACTATTTCTTCTTTTTTCGCTTTGCTTGTCCTTTTCTCTTCTCCCTTCCACCTATTTGATCATCTCCTCTTTTGGATATTGTGTATCATCTCTCCTTCCTCCTCACTGTCGTTATTTGTTTTCTTCTATCTTTTTCTCGTCTCTTTTCTTTTTTTGTCTTATTTTTCCTCCTCTCTTTTATTCAGCCTTCTCCTTTCATGTATTCTTATCAGTTGCATCTATTCTTTTCCTCCATCGTCATTTTCGTTTTTTTTTTAATGTTTCGGTTCATCTACTCTTTCCTGTTCTTCATCTTCTTCCTAGTATTTTTTTTCGTATCTTCTTCTTCTTCTTCTTCTTTTTTTTCTTCTATTTCTTCTTCCTCTTCTTCTTTAACTACTTCTATACCATTTTTGTTTTCTTTGTTCTTTTTTCTTCTTCTCGTTTGAATTTTTCGTTATGTTCCTCCATATCGTCATCATATTTTTCTTTTTCTTCTTCTTCTTCTTCGTCTTCTTCTTCTTCTGCTTCTTCTTCTCCTCCTCTTCCTTCTTTATCATTCCCCTACTTTCTGTTTTTGTCCTGTTTTTTTTCCATTCTTTCTCCTACTTTCTGCGTCACCCTTCTCCGTCCCCCATCAAACGTTTAATACAGTTGCATCTATTCTTTTTCTTCCACCGTCTTTTCCTTTTGTTTGTTATTGTTTTCTTCTTCTCTATCTTTTTCATCCTCTTTTTCGTATCCTTTAACTTTTTCATTTTTTTCAATTTCACTATTTCTCTATTATTATAATCAACTCACTAGGAGTTCTCATACAGGTTATCATCAGTGATTGCTCACTGACAATACCCGATGGTGGTCCCTAAAGTCTGGGTGACAAGTCTTCTTAGATTTCCAGTACTCTTCAGCTCTTTCGATAACCATTGTACATGATTTTTCGTTATCGCAACAGCCGCTTACCATTGATTTCTCGCTGATAACGACTATTGGTCTTCTCTGGGTTTTGGTTGGCAATAAGCCTCCTCAATGTGTCAGTACTCTCTGCACCCTTCCAGTGGATATCTATATCATGCTCTTTCTCCTCGGTCTTTCCATTCTCCTTGACCCTTCACGAATTTTTTCATTGGAATCAGCCAATGCAGGTAATATCACATCGTGTGCGTGTGTGTCTCAGTTCCCTTGGGTTCATGATGTGATGTTCTTACCAGGTGTTTTGTTTTATTTCTATTGCCCTTTGCATGTGCTGGTATACATTATTATTATTATCAGTAGTGGAAGTGGTAGTAGTAGTTTGGTTGTTTTGTTTTTACGGCATATCAACCCTTTTCGGGTTATATAATGCCGCATCCGGTCACTTTGGTAAAAGTGTTTATGCTTCAAATTCTTTATATCTTCAAATATTTATCCATCGTGGTTGATTTTAATTTGGTTTGTTTGTTTGTTTTGTTTCACGGCATATCAAGCCTTTCTGAGTTATTTAATGCTGAATCCGGTCATTTTGGTAAAAGTTGTTATGCTTCAAGTTCTTTATATCTTAGAATATTTATTCATAGTGTTTGGTTGGATTGTTTTTTAGAGGAACAATGTTGTATTTGTTTTCAGCTTAGCAGAACATGACTGAGTTTTTCAAAAGGAAAGTAAAAATACAATAACATTAATTTTTGGTGTATTTCAAGTCAAGAAGCCTGTATCTTCAGACAGCCTGATCTGGTAGCACCAGTGTAGTAGTAGTAGTAGTAGTAGTAGTAGTAGTAGTAGTAGTAGTGGTTTAAGTATAAAAGACTGGCTTATCAAACCTTCTTTTTTAAAACGATATTAGTTTGTTTAGTTATATTTAGTCCATATCGACTCTTTTCGGATTATTCAGTGATAATTGCTGTTATTTTGGTAATATTTGTAATCATGTAGATCGAAAAATATGTATTGATGATGTACAAGTCCATACCATTCCTTACATTGACTAATTTAGAAATATTAATTTAGATTTGAATGGCACGCTCTTTTTGCGCTTCGCAGCTGACAGCTCCGCTATCAGATCCAGAACTACACCATCATCAGGAGGAACCACTTCGCAGTTTCGGCCCCTATTCCTCGACTGCTTTTCTGAAGTGGCGTGGCCCCTCTGTCAGGAGGTGGGTATGTAGCACTTGTGTCATCTGCCCATAAATACCATCAAGCTAAATACACCTTTCAGCCATCATCATCAACAATTGATTTTGATTGCAATATGACGTCATAAACTACCTTGCATATGGCGTCATCACTATCTCCTTCATCTCCCTTCTTTCGCCGTCCAAAATTAACCTCTTCTTCCAGTTCATATCATCTCTCTTCAGCCATATCGAATAAGATGATTTCTCTGCTGTTTACTTGAAGATCTTTCATCAATTTTCTCAAGTTTTATTTGTCAGATTTATACATTTTTTTTCTAATAGACCCATTGTTTTAGCATGGGTATTATAGTGCCTAATTATGTAGTTTCAAACAATTATTTCATTATGTCGTTGTTGTTGTTGTTGTTGTTGATGATGATGATGATGATGATGATGATGATGGGGAGGAGGAGGAGGGGGAAGAAGAGGAAGAGGATCGCATTGGACTTCTGCACAAAGCTCACGAAAATCATGCCTCATGGTTTTTTGGTTTGCATGGTGTTCCCCTCGTTAAAGGTAGCTATTGATCACATATGAAAGTGTACATGTTGTCACACCAGATACCGTGCCTAGCGTCGGGAAATGTTCGGCCTAAAACACACAAAATAATCGCAGTTACACCTTCTCATCCTTATCTTCATTCCATGACACTTCCTTGCTTGTCAGAAAGAGAGACAGAGACGACGAGAGGACGATGGTGCCTCGTGTTTACTCCTCCTGTATATTACTCAAATCCCTGGTAGCGCTGATACTACCACTTCATCACCACCAATACAACAGTGAAAAACGGTGGGCCTTCAGCAGGGTGCTTGTGCTGTTGGTTGGTTAATTTTAAGGCGTATCAGCCATTTACTGAATTCAGTCGTCTTTTGATAGATGTCTTTATTACGCAAATACCTCATTATATTTAAATATTTATTCATGATGTATATATTTGTATACAGCACCAGGTTCAGTTTCATGTACAGGACAAACTATTTGATACAAAAACAGATACTACACCTTCAAGTAAGAGTGGACCTGAGAGTAATGACTTCAAATGTTGATTTTGTCACCCACAAAAGCTCTAAATTAAAGGCTTACCACTGGATGCTGTTTCCTATCACACCCAATACATTGTACTTTGCTGATAGATGTGACTATAGAAGGTGCTATAACTCGACCAGAGAGTGTTGGCAACTAACATGTGGCTCCACATTGGCAAACGTTCATAAAACTGTGTTCCCCATTAAAAGAAGCTTTCATATCATACGATTAACAGATTTGATTTAACTCAAATGTTAGACTCCTACTAAGGGTCAGAATAGGGACGGGATGAGTACACCCTGCCAAAAGCTCCCCAAACGAACCTTCACTACCATGTGCAGTTTTATGTCATAGCCAGGATATATTAGATTTGGATAGAACCCTGATATGTATCATCACCCTTTACCAAAGAGTACCTATGAGTATTTACAACAAAGGACTGCCCATGGATTTCTAAATCGGAACCCGCTTGCCGCATGCAATTTAATGTTATACCCTGGAGAGATGTTGTTAAACTCAAAGCTAGGTACTTACAGATATCACTGCTCCTGTCAGAGTAGACCTGGAATCAAGGTCGTCTAGGAGCAACGTGTAGTATCTGTTCTGATACTAGACTTAACTTTTTCTGTCCTGGGTCAATAAAGAAGAAGTTCTTCTAGACTGAGGATTTTTTAAAATTAGAAATTAATGTGAAAATCAACCGGGGAGTAATTTCAAAATCACTCAAAAAACTGTGCCTTCTCATTGAGGGGCACATTCATAGCATACCATTGACAGATTTTATTTTACTCTTCAGTGGCAATATGCTTTCTTTCGGGTAAACAAACGTTTTAACAAAGAGTGAAGTAAGAAGTGAATCCGCTGAGATAAGCGAAAGTCTCCCCTTCCACCGAACCGAATAGTTTTCGACCCCCATGTCTTGTAAATAGGTAAATCGGTTCGGGATTAGAACGAATGATTGCGGATTTCCTCGTGGATAAAACGGAATTAACACGGGATAAGGCATCATTTAGAAACATACAGGCGTACGCAATCTCACAATAGAAAAAAACAAGAACGAGTCGTCTTTTCAAACTGTGCGCTTCGCAATTAAAGTTCAATTTCGAAATTAAGCGTGACAGACTAACAGACAGAGCTTCCAAAAGAGAGTTGGTGCATCTAACAAGAAAGGATATCATTGAGATGTGTGCGTAAAATCTAGGCGTTTAGTAATCAGAACATTATTTTGTCGTATAACAGTTCGTCATTGTGGCTAGATATAGCGAGTGTATTGACATCGTGATTACAAAAGTTGAATGTCAGGTAATTTCCAGAACCGATATCGCTGTAGTCCAGTGGCAAGGAAAAGTCCAGGCCGACTGGAAAAAATCTTAGGAATAAAAACATGACGATTCGTGTTACTTTGTCCTACTCTTATATTACTTACCCAACCAAAGCTTGACTGTCTAGTCTACGCTTCTATTGAATTAAAAGCTGGAGTGATTAATACCTTTCTCAAGCATATTAGTGAATGTAATACGCTACGTCCGTCACAACTCGAACATGGCATATATATATATATATATATACAATAATATTTTTTTTTTATAAATATTAAATATTTAAAATATACCTAGAGACATCGATGTTTCATGCTAACGCAATCTTCAGTCTAGGAACTAGTTCTCACCGGTCACCGGGCGCGAACTCCGAACACAAATCGCCACTGATTCGCAGTCGAAGATCTTACCCGGAGGCCGCTGGAAACTAATTAGTAAATAAAGGGGAATTTCAACTGTAAATAATAGAATTACTACTATCCACCAAGTAATTGAGAGTGATCAACGAGTCGGATCATTGCATATAGCTATTTGTACTACTTGTTATTGAAGCTCCACGAAAAGTGCCATATATATATTCCAACATTCTTATTATTATATATATATATATATATATATATAGATAGATAGATAGATAGATAGAGAGAGAGAGAGAGAATATATATATATATATATATATATAGAGAGAGAGATAAAGAGAGAGGGAGAGGGGACAGAGAGATGGAGAGAGAAATGATAGTCAACGTGACGTAAAATGACAAAGGAAAAACCTAAATTATTCATATATTGATCAAAGTTTCGTTTTAATTTTAAGACTTTCTCAGGATAATTGATTTGAAGCAATAACATACAAATACAATATTTTAAAATATTTTGTGCGTTTGTGACATCATTTTTTTTTTCAAACGAATCATAGTCGTTAGAATTCAAACA
The DNA here is from genome assembly GCA_963556195.1 of Sepiola atlantica. Taxonomy (NCBI): domain Eukaryota; kingdom Metazoa; phylum Mollusca; class Cephalopoda; order Sepiida; family Sepiolidae; genus Sepiola; species Sepiola atlantica. The sequence goes on along the minus strand of OY744547.1, from coordinate 47,853,372 downwards.
CTGTGGTACGATTATGACGTGAATATATATATATATTTATATATATATATATATACGTGTGTGTATATATATATATATATATATATATATATATATATATATATATATATTTACACACACACACACACACACACATATATATATATATATATATATATATATATATATATATATATATATATATATATATATATATATATTGATAATACGTGTCCATGAATACTTCTGTTGTAAGATGTTTTTGTAGGAAATAAATAACAAAAGCAAGTCACTTACAAATAGCTTCTACACATGGTTTTGTTTATTAAATCCTTTCGGTTTAATTAGACTTATTTTAAAGTGTGATAGGTATATATTGTTTAATATATAGTAGTATTTCTTGTTTCTTTGCCCATTGCGAGATTGTAAATTTTCGCCAACCCTTGCTGGCATTTACAACCAAATATAAAATCATGAAAATTAGTAAAAAAATTCCGTTATTAAAAAAACAGGTGCAAAGTCCAGGACCTAACTAATGAAACGAACACTTTTAAGCAAACTTCGACTTTATACATCAACATAGTCTACTTCATGAGTTATACATTGGTTTCAACCACTTCTCTAATTAATCGATGTCTTTTTTGTAGAACGATTTTCCTTGCCCTCAAAATACGTCACAGTTTCCGATATCATTTTTTTATTGAGGCCAAAACTCTTTTTTTTGTAACATTTTGCAGATATAGAGAATAAGGGTGGGGCAGATGTGATTCACAGTGCAATTCTTGTAGTTTTCCCATAGTGTGACACGGTGCAATGTCTTAGTGAAATAGCACAATTTTTTTCTTTCATTTGTGCCCGTTATTTGTCGATTTCTTCCTGCAAACACACCAATGATGCATTTTCACATTCGCTGTATTTTGTCCTTCTTTTCTTAAGGTAATTAATAAACGAAATACCTAGCGTATCACAAAATACGGATACCTGCAGACGTCTGCGTCTTTCCTCGCTTTGGACGGCTTCCACCTGCTGCTTTTCACTCAGCTGACTGTCGATCTGCCTCCACAATAAAGTGATGGATCCATCATGTTTCATCCATTGTCACAATTGACGCAAAAGCTTCTTTTTGTTGCGTTGAAACGCGCTTAATCGTCGACGGTTTGTTGTTTTTTTTGATCGACTGTGAGCAAACGCGGAACCCACTTTGAAAATAACATTCTAATTCTTAGTACGGGCAAAATGATGAATACACTCACGCATCATCAATTTACAATCGGCCACAACGAATTTGTGAACGTTGTTTGATATCTTCCGAGCCAACTGCCGAATTTGGACGACTGTAACGTTAATCATCATTTGTGTCTGTACGTCGCGTTTCAAGTCACCAAACTTCAGGGGCCGAGGCTGAACAACATTTATCAGGTCATTGTTTTGCTTAGACAGTGTTGTTCCCATCAGAACGCAATGCTTTATTTACACACAAAATCCAGATTTTTGTTTCGTTTTAAAAATGAACAACACTGGCTTCACTTAAATGAGTGTATTTGGTAGATTAATTATCCGATTAAGCTTATATTTTAACACGTGCTATTTGAAAGTTAGTACTAATAAGAAATCATAGAGATTTGTTTTCATTATTAAAGCTATCTATATGTTATACACTGGACTTATTGGGTAATCTTATATATATATATATATATATATATATATATATATATATATATATATATATATATATATATATATATATATATATATATGGAGCAATCCAACAAAAGATATAAGCGTCAACTAATATATTATAATTAGTGAAACATCCGGATAAACACTGAAGCTCAATATACTGGATAGAGCATTAATATTATAATATAAAATGAAGTAATAAAATAAGGTGTCAATCAAATTTTATTAGAATTCAAAGTTCAAGCAAAGTATCCATAAGTCCTTAGCTCATGAGTTTTCAAAGATAATTCTACTCTTCAGAGGACCATTACCGCAGTTATACTACTACAGGTAATAACATTACGCTTTGAAAATATATAAAATTATATACACAAATACATAAAAATACATAACATCAAACATATCAACCTAAAAACATACTTTTTATTGAATCCATAGAGTCCATCCAGGTCATACATATTGAGAAGCATAATCAGGAAAGACATTACTCCAAGTTACAAACAGCAGTCCAAATACGTGTAATTGAAGGGGCTGACTAAGTTATCCAGTCCCGAAATGTGTCAATATTCAATGTTAATGATAACTAAATCAAATAATATAGAAAGTCCAATCAAAGTTCCAAAATCCCGAAATGTGCAACCCAAGTCAAATCAAAGTTCGTTGTTTAATTAGAAAACCCGTTAAATCCGAATTGAGCAAAAAAAGACTGCATCTCAATCTCATCTTGCTAGCAGAACGAAACAATAAGTAATCTTCTCTCACCAGCGATACAACCAGACATGACAAATTCTTAACGAGCAGGAGGCGATATTAAATTGTCTACATCTCTGAATTATTTAAATATAACTGAAATTATGTCTGTGTTACATCCTGTTTAAGCCCATTTGATGGATTCTCAAGAGAGCAACATACAGCCCCGCCATCCACCCCACCCAGATTAGATGTTCCCTGTCTCATGAGCTAAGGACTTAAGGATACTTTGCTTGAACTTTGAATTCTAATAAAATTTGATTGACACCTTATTTTATTACTTCATTTTATATTATAATTTAATATTATAATATATATATATATATATATATATATATATATTTATATATATATATATATATACATATATATATATATATATACATATATATATATATATATATATATATATATATATATATATATATATATATATAATGTTACATCCGTGAAGGATAGAGTATTTTTGGTAGATCTTGATCTAGAGAGTTAAATGCAGGGAAAAAATAAAGTAAAAAAGAAAAACCCCAAACCACCGTAGTAAAAATCGCTTAATATGTTGGTTTAAGTTTTTTTTGTTTTTAAATTATATATATATACATATATATACATATATATATACATATACACATATATATATATATACATATATATATATATACATTTATATATATATACATATATATATAGATATACATATATATATATATACATATATATATATATATATATATGTTTACATATACATATATATATATTTACATATATAAATATATATATATATATATATATATATCTTAACATATATATATATATATATATATATATATATATATATATATATATATATATATATATATATATATGCTATGGCGGTGGGAGTAGAAATATAAAAACGTGTTTAATTTTTAACATTTTAAATTTTAATTCTAAAAAAGTTGTGCGAACAAATCTTCTCGTCTTTTAATCTCGGAATGCCACGAGACAAATGAGAACGCAATTAACTTTCCCGGGTGTTTCCTCTTTGAATAATCCACCGATGATTGAGAAAGGTGAGAACAAATCATTTCTTTTGAGTAAATCAGTTTCAAGTAGATGCGTCACATCATCTCAATCAGATGCTTGGTCCGTCCGTACATCGATCGGTCGCTCTGTAATTATTCAGTTTAAAACACGTTTTCCGTCGAGCTTAGTTCAGACATGTTAAACCATCTTTGTAAGAGCCTTTTTCCGTCGGCTGATCTGCCACGCTTAATTTTTAATTAGGATATTCCCTGGTCTGCCACGCTTAATTTGTTATTAGGATTTTCGCTGGTCTGCCACGCTCAATTTTTTATTAGGATTTTCGCTGGTCTGCCACGCTTAATTTTTAATTAAGATTTCCCTGCTCTGCCACGCTTAATTTTTAATTAGGATTTTTGCTGGTCTGTCACGCTTAATTTTTAATTAGGATTTTCGCTGGTCTATCACGCTTAATTCAGAATTAGGATTTTCGCTGGTCTGTCACGCTTAATTTTTAATTAGGATTTTCCCTGATCTTCCACGCTTAATTTTTAATTAGGATTTTCGCTGGTCTGCCACGCTTAATTTTTAATTATAGTTTTCGCTGGTCTGTCACGCTTAATTTTTAATTAGAATTTTCACTGGTCTGTCACGCTTAATTTTGAATTAGGATTTTCGCTAGTCTGCCACGCTTTATTTTTAATCAGGATTTTTGCTGGTCTGTCACGCTTAATTTTTAAATAGGATTTTCACTGGTCTGCCACACTTAATTTTTAATTGGGATTTTCGCTGGTCTTTCACGCTAAATTTTTAATAAGGATTTTCGCTGGTCTGTCACGCATAATTTTTAATTAGGATTTACGCTGCTCTGTCACGCTGCATTTTTAATTAGGATTTTCCCTGGTTAGCCACGCTTAATTTTTTATTAGGATTTCCATGGTCTTCAACGCTTAATTTTTAATAAGGATTTTCGCTGGTCTGTCACGCATAATTTTTAATTAGGATTTACGCTGCTCTGTCACGCTGCATTTTTAATTAGGATTTTCCCTGGTTAGCCACGCTTAATTTTTTATTAGGATTTCCATGGTCTTCAACGCTTAATTTTTAATAAGGATTTTCGCTGGTCTGTCACGCATAATTTTTAATTAGGATTTACGCTGCTCTGTCACGCTGCATTTTTAATTAGGATTTTCCCTGGTTAGCCACGCTTAATTTTTTATTAGGATTTCCATGGTCTTCAACGCTTAATTTTTAATAAGGATTTTCGCTGGTCTGTCACGCATAATTTTTAATTAGGATTTACGCTGCTCTGTCACGCTGCATTTTTAATTAGGATTTTCCCTGGTTAGCCACGCTTAATTTTTTATTAGGATTTCCATGGTCTTCAACGCTTAATTTTTAATAAGGATTTTCGCTGGTCTGCCACGCTTAATTTTTAATTAGGATTTTCGCTTATCTTTGACGCTTTATTTTTAATAAGGATTTTCGCTGGTCGGACACGATTGTTTTTTAATTGGGATTTTCGCTGGTCTGTCACGCGTAATTTTAATTGGGATTTTCGCTGGTCTTTCACGCTTAATTTTTAATTAGGATTACCGCTGCTCTGTCACGCTGAATTTTTAAATAGACATTTCGCTGGTTTTCTACGCTTAATTTTTAATTGGGATTTCCATGGTCTTCCACGCTTAATTTTTAATTAGGATTCTTGCTGCTCTGTCACGCTTTATTTTTAATTATGACTTTCGCTGGTCTGTCACGCTTAATCTTTAATTAGGATTTTCGGTGGTCTGCCACGCTTAATTTTTAATTAGGATTTTCGCTGGTCTGTCACGCTTAATTTTTAATTAGGATTTTCGCTGGTCTGCCACGCTTAATTTTTAATTAGGATTTTCGCTGATCTATCACGCTTAATTTTTAATTAGGATTTTCGCTGGTCTGCCACGCTAAATTTTTTATGAAGATTCTCCCTGGTCTGCCACGCTTAATTTTTTATTAGGATTTTCGCTGGGCGGCCACGCTTAATTTTTAATTAGGATTTTCGCTGGTCTGTCACGCTTAATTTTTAATTAGGATTTTCGCTTATCTATCACACTCAATTTTTAATTAGGATTCACGCTGCTCTGTCACACTGTATTTTTAATTAGGATTTTTCCTGGTTTGCCACGATTAATTTTTAATTGAGATTTCTATGGTACTCCACGCTTAATTTTTAATTAGGATTCTTGCTGGTCTGTCACGCTTTATTTCTAATTAGGATTTTCGCTGGTCTGCAAAGCTTAATTTTTAATTATGGTTTTCACTGGTCTGCCACGCTTAATTTATAACTAGGATTTTCCCTTGTCTTTCACGCTTAATTTTTAATTAGGATTTTTGCTGGTCTGTCACGCTTAATTTTTAATTAGGATTTTCACTGGTCTGCCACGCTTAATTGTTAATTAGGATTTTCGCTGGTCTGTCACGCTTAATTTTTAATAAGGATTTTCGCTGGTTTTCTACGCTTAATTTTTAATTGGGATTTTCGCTGGTCTTTCACGCTTAATTTTTTATTAGGATTTTCGTTGGTCGGCCACGATTGATTTTTAATTAGGATTTTCGCTCGTCTGTCACGCTTAATTGTTAATTAGGATTTTCGCTGGTCTGTCACGCTTAATTTTTAATTATGGTTTTCACTGGTCTGCCATGCTTAATTTTTAACTAGGATTTTCGCTTGTCTTTCACGCTTAATTTTTAATTAGGATTTTCGCTGGTCTGTCACGCTTAATTTTTAATTAGGATTTTCGCAGGTCTATCACGTTTAATTTTTAATTAGGATTTTCGCTTGTCTTTCACGCTTAATTTTTAATTAGGATTTTCACTGGTCGGCCACGCTTTAATTTTTATTAGGATTTTCGCTGGTCTGTCACGCTTAATTTTTAATTAGGATTTTAACTGATCTGCCACGCTTAATTTTTAATTAGGATTTTCGCTGGTCTTTCACGCTAAATTTTTAATTGGGATTATAGCTGGTCTGTCACGCTTAATTTTTAATTAGGATTTACGCTGCTCTGTCACGCTGAAGTTTTAATTAGGATTTTCACTGGTTTGCCACGCTTAATTTTTAATTGGGATTTCCATGGTCTTCCACGCTTAATTTTTAATTAGGATTTTCGCTGGTCTGCCTCGCTTAATTTTTAATTAGGATTATCGCTGGTCTGTAACGCTTAATTTTTAATTATGGTTTTAACTGGTCTGCCACGATTACTTTTTAACTAGTATTGTCGCTTGTCTTTCACGCTTAATTTTTAATTAGGATTTTCGCTGGTCGGCCACGATTGATTTTTAATTAGGATTTTCGCTGGTCTGTCACGCTGAATTTTTAATTAGGATTTTCGCTGGTCTATCACGCTCAATTTTTAATTAGGATTCACGCTGTTCTGTCACACTCTATTTTTAATTAGGATTTTCCCTGGTTTGCCACGCTTAATTTTTAATTGGGATTTTTATTGTGTTCTACGCTTAATTTTTAATTAGGATTCTTGCTGGTCTGTCACGCTTTATTTCTAATTAGGATTTTCGCTGGTCTTCCACGCTTAATTTTTAATTATGATTTTCGCTGGTCTGTCACGCTTAATTGTTAATTAGGATTTTCGCTGGTCAGCCACGCTTAATTTTTAACTAGGATTTTCGCTTGTCTTTCACGCTTAATTTTTAATTAGGATTTTCGCTGGTCGGCCACGATTAATATTTTATTGGGATTTTCGCTGGTCTGCCACGCTCAATTTTTAATTTGGATTTTCGCTCGTGTGTCACGCTTAAATTAAAATAATTATTTCGTCTTTATGTTACGCTTGAATTTTAAATATAGTTTTTGTCTGTCTTTTACAGTTACATATGATATACTATTTTCTCTACTCTATCGTTATTTTCATGTTAGGTGCTCGACTGATTTCTTATCTCTTATATCTCATGTAAAACATTAACAGCAAAAACTGTTCTAGCTACAACCACTGTAAAAATGCCCTTTCCCCTATGTACCTGGAGTTTAACAGAACTTTCATGAGCAGAGTTTCTTTCCAAGAATTGCCCGTCCGTGAAACGCAATACAACGGGACTGCATCCCAGCTGACTACAACATCGTCATTTTTAAGCCTAATGTTAACAAATTCTTGCTGAGCCGTCCTCTTAAATAATCAAATTCTACTTAGATCTAACCCTCGTCTAAAACACATTATGCCTTTTTCTCAAGAAGCTTTTAGGCCTTGATGGGTGGTGACTAGTTAGACAAAAAATAAAATGTTAGAAACATCATTTTCGTCGACAAACAAACCGAGTTGCATATTTATCCATAGAGCTTAGCAACGTGATCGAGAACAGAGCTTTCGCCCAAGTTAGGCCGTTCATCCTTTGTGTCGACACATGTGTGTATTAACAGGTTCTACTAAAGTACTTGCTAAAAGAAATCATTAGGACTGAATATTTTCGTAGGGACGTCTTTCCACATGCAACATCTGATATTTCGAAATGGTCACCCATTTGGTACTTGCCAGGCTAGACATCGCTTAACTGTGATAATCTAACGAGAATCGGCGTGTGGTCGTGTTTTTACACATTTGTCATTATTAACAAAAGCTTTAGGATTTTTCTGCTTTTGGTCTCAACTCAGTTCATATAATATTAAAATGTATTCGTGGGAGCGATTTAAGATAAAATCAGAATGTACTCCCTGTACAGGGATTGAACTCACAGCCTCACAATTATGAGACTGTTGTGTTTAATTCATAGGCCTCCCCTATCATCCTCTGACCGACACTTCTCTCATTTGTTAACTTCCTCTCTAATACATTTTCCTTTCAATCAAATAATATCATGAGACGAAACGACGGCTTGTCTCAACCGCCCTTCTTCCAATTATCTAAAACATTCAATCTGCAAGCAAGCAAGAGAGATTATCAGTTTTAGTATTATATTATCTAATATATATATATATATATATATATATATATATATATATATATATATATATAAATAAATATATATATATTATTAAAGCTTAGTTGCTTAACGCTTATTTCCCAATTGATTTTTTCCTATATATTTTAATCACGCAAAAATAGATGCTAAAATATTCCTTGGTTCTGGTATTGAGTGGAGTTAGAAAAAAAAACAATTTTAATTAATCTAATTAGCTATAATTTTCAATTAACTCACAATTTCACCCATCTAGATTAATCACATAATTAATAATTTACAATGTCACTATGAATGTTCCTCTGATTCCTGATTTATTTACGTCGTCTTCTTACGCTCCTCTATCAAACATACTGCTACAACTCCTCCCTCTATTCAATTCCTTTACCCAAATTAAATATTTTCAAGTAAAATTCTCATCGGGCATTTACGCTTATTTAAAAAATAGAATATCTGTTTCTATGTCACGTTTATGTAAGAAATATCATTTTTGTCGTTATGTCGAGTTTAAATTTTGAAATGCATTATTTTGATTGGTCAGTCTCGCTCAATTTGTCAGTTGCATTTTCATCGTAAAACGCGCAAGTTATATGGATGCATATTACGAATATCCTTGTTGTTTTTTCTACTTCCCAAATCGCATCGTGATTAAAGAAGGTGTGAACAAATCATTTCTTTAGTAGAACTTATTCGTTTTTTTTCTTGTACTGTAATAAGAAAATATCGTACGGATTGTCCGGAAGAGATGCTGTATGCTGATGACTTAGTACTTGCCTATGAAGCAATGGAAGGTTGACTTGTTAAATTAAAAACTTGTAGGAATGCTATGGAATCTAGAGGGTTAAGAGTGAATGTCACCAAGACAAAAGGGTTGATCAGTGGTTGTAGTGTTGGAAACCTCCCCAAAACAGGAACATTCTCATGATGAGTTAACAGTTTCTAAAAGCCGTTCAACACAGGCCAGCATGGAAAATAGACGTTAAACTGATGATGATGATCATGATGATGCTGATGATGATGATGGTGCGGCTGCTGCGGCTGCTGCTGCTGCTGCTGCTGCTGCTGCTGCTGATAGTGATGATGATGATGATGATGATGATGATGATGATGATGATGATGATGATGATGATGATGATGAGTTTTTTTAGTAACGATTTGAATATAAAAGTTGATGCATTTCTCTTCATGTTTGACCGCGATTTTTATGTTGTGGGTATCAGATTATGTTTTTATTGTTTCTTATATATAAATACTATGAGTGTCAGCTCCCTTGGTTTCGTTTTAGTGTGCTCTATTCATATTGTAGTTGTGTTTACAAAACACTTTTCTGTTTAAACTCGTCTGATCTATTCCCTGCTTCCTTTTATTTGACTCGATGGTCTAGTGGTCTTCATGAATTTTGATTTGATACTTCGTTATAGCAGAGCTTCCTATTGTAGTAGCCTCTTTCCAAGAATTGCATGCTTGTCTAACTCTCTTACTCTACCTGCTGTATTCCTACCTGTAGCCTAGGTCTTTTCAAGACTAAGGTTCAATAGGCATCTCCTATCTTGCGATAATTATCTTTTGTTCTTCTTAGCGCTTTACATCAAGTAGCTTCGTGCCTTGTCTGGTGTGACTTCCACAAAAAAACTTTCCTATGATCATTTAGCAGCACCTAGCAATGTGAGTTGGTTTCCACACTCGATGATTTTTTTCTCGGGGCTGCGACTGTTCTCATCAGCGTCGTGGTTACTCTGGAATAAATCATCCCTTTAATTTCAATTTTCCCTAGATTATTTTCGAAGTTATTCGGAACTGATCCGAGTTCTCCTAAAAGTATAGGTACTACAGTAGTTTTCTTTCCGTTTCATGTTAGTTTCATCCCTCTTGATAACTAAATGTATTTTCTAAGATTTTCTGCCACTTTCCGGTTCAAACTATGGCCTGCTTAAACAGCAACATTTACCAGTTACAAGTTCTTACTTCTTCTTGTCTATTAGTATATTCATCATCTTGCATGGATGAGTTTGTCCGTTTGTATTTCAATTTCCTAGGTTGTTTCATCTCTTTCATTTACCATCAGTGGTATATGTTTGTGCTAGTGCCATTTATCTGCATGTTCAAAGTGCTGTCGTTTGCACAGTTCTAAATGAACTATATTCCGAATCTAAAAATGTATTTTTATATTCGTTCTCATGCTCGCTTGCTGAATTCACTTATGTGATTTAGCGTTTCATTTTTTGTCCGTAGAGTTTTCCTGGGTCTTGTCTCTCTTGACTGATATGTCGTTTGTTTTGCACGCGTTGTTTTGTGCAGCTGTCATTAGCGATTCCGTTTTTCAATTTAAGTGGCCTTTCTTTAGCCATGCTCATGTTTTCTCCGGTGTAATTCATCTTTTTGTCCGCAGATTTTATCTGGGCGTTGTCTGTCTTAGCTTTTATGTAGTTCGTTCTGATATCTTCAACTCTTCTGCTCTCTACGTAACTTCAATTTACGATCGGGACAGATGAACTATAATGACAGAGCATGAGAGGAAACTCGATGCCTTTGAACGCAAATGTTTAAGAAGTATCCTTACACCAACTTTGTGGGATAAACTAGGAAATACATACACCAAAAAGACGCTTAATATTAATTCGTGAACTTTTGTGTGACGGGACGAATTTATATCTTTTATATATGAAATATATACACATTGGTCTTTATTATTGAGTGGAGGATATTGAATGATCCGTTGGATCAATTGTGGTACATTGTACATTATTGTATATATTTATTGCC
>OY744547.1:47797251-47832251 GCA_963556195.1 Sepiola atlantica | reverse complement strand
ACACGAGGGGCCAAAATTACATAATATTAATCAAAAAGACAATTGTTTCGGCCTACCTTAAACACATATATTTCCATGATATACAGAATATTCAAAAAGTACGAAATATCATTTTCTTGTAGACGTCTCAAGAGAGTGCTTAACAAAAGTTCATCCACAAAACTGAAAAATAAAACTTATTCATTTTTCTTTTTGTATGTTGGTTTTCTATATAATATTTTTTCTATTTTTCACATATTTCAAATTTTTTTCATATGATGCAAGGGAAAATATTTGTTTAAGATTTACCTATGAATGTCCAAATGGTGGTATGGTCGTGCCATATGCGTTTTGCTTTCATCCGGCGTATATGAACTTTATCGTAATATAAATATATATATATATATATATATATATATATATATAAATATGTATCAATAGATATTGAAAGATTTTACCTACATACGCCGGCGTTTCAAGCTTTTGCCCTCATCAGTGTAGGAAGTGACTACTTTAGACGATACAAGCCGCGAACCCGGTTAAAAGAGTCAATTAAGCCTTTGCATGCACTATCCTGTAAGACTTTTAGAAATTATCCAGTGATACAGGAGAACTTATGTTCCATGTGTGCCTAAATACAGCAGGCAGTAAACAGCAGAGCATCTAGAGGGTCCAACGAACGTTATCAGAACCTTGATTATAGCTAGGTGACAGTATGTATTTAATATCTCCAAACAGTACTCAACTTTAATTTCTTAAAGGGGCTTTTATAAAAATTTAAACTTTCGCAATAAATTCACCAGTTTTAATTTTGCAAAACTTTTTGTAACTGCATCACGTGTCTGACCAAAACTCATCAGAGTCAAAAACGTTTGCATTATGACGAGTTGTTATTTACAGTGGAGCACACTATTAGATCGTTGGTATGCCAACTCGAAATAATAGGTCATGAAAGAAACAAAAAGGAACTTTCACTACTGCTTAATAAAACATGTATCAAAGAAAAAAATGCCTAATTATATATATATATATATATATATATATATGTATAAATATATATATATATATACATATATATATATATATATATATATATATATTAGCCTCTATGTTCTAAACGTATGAGTAGGATTTGTGAACTAAGCATATATTTACACCAAAACGAAGTTTGTTCTTGCTTTTCTTTCCTTTGCTCTAAGATTAAAGTGTTCTGTTTTTAGTTTTGATTTTATTTTGGCCGGAAAACATATTCGCCCTTTTGTTGTAGGGTAGATTCAAAACTATGCCGTTTGTTTAAATTCGTGCACCACACCTTGAAAAATATAGACACACTTTAGACCATTTTGTTTTATCTCATAGATATGTTTTTCATCTTTTCGTCGTCGTCGGCCCGACGTAGAGATATGTATAAATATGTATAAATGTTTGCCCTCGTTTATTATCGACAACGTGACTTTATGGACTAATGTTATCGGCGATATACACTCACCAAGTCATGCAAATAAACTAGTTCATACACGGGAAACAAAATATACAAAAATGAAAAAACAAACATTTTATTCATATTCTCTCCCATTTCTCTCTCCCCCTCTCTCTCTCTCTCTCTCTCTCTCTCTCTCTCGATCCACTCTCAATTTCTTACTCTCTATCTTTCCTTATTTCTCTCATATATAAAATGTACTTAGCTGTTATAATTTACTGCTGTTTCAGGGTATCATCTATCTTTTAAAGTATTGACTACTTACATTATTTTACAATTCTGATCATTGGTGATACTGTGAAACTGCAATAAAATGTTCAAGCTTCATAAATTCTATAATTATCTATTGTTCATATAGCTATATCCTATAGGATATCAGGATATTGATCCCTTTATGTGTACAGCATTATATATATACACTTCTCAACAATTACAGACACACTGACACAGATTTCACTAAAGGCTTCATTCAAGGAATAATCTCAACCACCACCACTCTCCCTAATGACCCCATCTTACCCAACAGATACATATACACTCTTAAACACCTAGCTAACAACAACAACATAATCATATCACCATCAGACAAAGTAGGGGGCATAGTAATCATGGAAAAAACTTCATATATTAAAAAATATCTACTCTATTATCTGACGAAAACACATACACTAAAACTGACCAAAAAACGATAAATAAAAGCATAGAACATTTCAACAAATCCTTCAAACACCTAATCAAGAACAACAAAAAATGGGCATCACATATTGAATATCACCCCATCATTCCCACACAATACGGGCTCCCTAACACCCATAAACCGGACATCCCCATGCGTCCCATTGTATCGAGCATAGGTAGCACCACACACAAAATCGCACGGGGCATAGCTAACATCCTTACCCCACTAATGGGCACCATCAGTCCCTCCCACATCAAAAACTCAGGTGACCTTCTTAGTAGAATAAAAAACATCAACGTAGAAAATAAAAACATACATAGCCTAGATGTAACATCGCTCTACACTAATGTACCTGTTAAAAATGCCTAAACTTACTTCACACACATCTAAAGAAAATCAAAACCGACCTACCTTTTCCCCCCAACATTTTTATAGAAATAATTAAACTCATCACTGACGTAACATATTTCCAATATAACTAAGTATTCTACAAACAAAAATTTGGACTCTCCATGGGCCACCCCCTAAGCGGTGTATTAGCCTGCCTCTTTTTAGAATTCTTAGAATCCGGCCCTTTCAAATACAGACTACCCCCTAACATCAAATACTTTAGATACATTGATTATATTTTAATTTTCCTCCCCACAGACATACAAATCAATAATCTTAAAGATAGACTCAACACAGTAGAACCCTCCATAAAATGTACCCATGAAACTGAAATAGACGGCAAGAAACCTTTCCTAGATACTCTTATAATCAAGTCTAACAACAAACTAGAATTTAAGGTACACCGCAAAACACTCACAAAAATGATTACATACATTTCTACTCCCACCATCATAGCAAGATCAAAACAGGTATAATTATGGGCTTCTTCCTACGCGCCCTTAGAATATGTAGCCCCAACACATAGATGAAGAAATAAAGTACATTTTTAATTCCCTAAAAACACTGCAATACCCCACACATTTTATATTAAATGCCAAGAAGAAAGCCTTCCAAAAATTCTCCAGAAACAACACACAAAAAAATCAGACTCCAAACATCTCTCTCATAGACAAACCCCTTCTCTTACCCACGCATTCCAATAACACATCCATATGCAACACGCTTTACAAACTGGGCATTCCAACAGTACAACCCACATCTCAATCAATAAAACAAACATTAAACACATCAAGACATTTAAAAAAAAACCCACATCCCATGCTGGCTTATACACTGTCCCAAGCTATGACTGCCATCAATTTTACGTGGGAGAAACACAACGTGAATTAAAGAAAAGATTGAATGCACACAAAAGGGACATAAAAAACAACAACCCTCTCAGTGTACTTTTCTCCCATGCACTAGAGCACGGTCATGCCTTCAAATTTGAACAAGCTGAAATCACAAAATACATCCACAACAAAGCTCGGTGAAGACTGCTGAAACTGCACTCATCACCTCTTCCAACACCATCAAGCAACGAAATGGCTTCTTTAACCTATCACCCATAATAAGCGAAATCATCCTTACTGAACAAAGACTCATGCCAGACCATAGATAACATCTATTTTTATCTCTGACCTTAATGACACTCTCTCACTTATCTCCGCATATACACCCCCCACACACACATCTTCATTCTCCACGAATCTTAACTTTTCCTAACTCACTCTTTCCCTCACATTTTTAACACAGCAAGCCGGTGAAACTTTCTCACTTTTCAAAATATTTAAAATATTTCACACCTAATCACAACATATCTCCCCTCTCCCCTCACCCATTCGCCCTCTCAACCACTTCTCTCTTACTCTCACCCTTCCATACCTCCCACTCTAAAATCCCCTCATTTTCTCAAATCCTCTCTAAGACCGTTACGTCTACCCATCCACAAAATCACAGGCTCCCCCTCTTTCTCTACCCACCCTCCATTTCTATGCATACACCCCCACACATACATCCCCTTCCACCATTAACCCAAACCTTCCAACCTATTTTTTCCTTCAGTCTTTGCCGCAGCCACCTGTTAAAATATTCCAGCCACCATCTTCCCCACCCCTCCACTCCCTCACTCACTACTATCCACATTATTCCCGCTCACCGCCGCCTTTTTTCTCTTACAACCAGCCACAGTATTCCTGCTCACTCTCATCTTTCCACTCTTCTCAACTCAGTTTCATAAACATTTACTTTCATTCCTCACTACTGACTCCACTAAGTCCGGACGTCAGCCCTACTGTTTTCTCCAGTAGTGGCTACTACTTTCCTCCCTTCTTCCCATAATGTCAACCTATATGTGCACGTACTTGCATGACATTTTTCTTCATATTATCATCCTGATAAAGTCTTATCAATAAAGACGAAACGTTGATGTACACATAAAAAACATCCTTTTTTGATTTTCATTTTTCATTTTCCAATTACGTCGGATTGCCTTCATCCTTCTTTTCCTATATATATATATATATATATATATATATATATATATATATATATATATATATATATATATATATATAAAGCAATCCAACAAAAGATATAAGCGTCAACTAATATCTTATAATTAGGGTTGATATATTTGATGTTATATATTTATTATGTATTTTTGTATATATTTTTATATATTTTCAAAGTGTAATTTTATTACCTGTAGTAGTATAACCGCGGTAATGGTCCTCTGATGAGAAGAATTATCTTTGAAAACTCATGAGGTAAGGACTTTAAGATACTATGCTTGAACCTTGAATTATAATAAAATTTGATTGGCACCTTATTTTATTACTTCATTTGATATTAATATATATATATATATATATATATATATATATACATACATATATATATATATATATATATATATATATATATATATATATATATATATATATATATATACTGACCTGTTGCATTCCAATGACCAAAGACAACTCAGTCTACAATCATAATTTGTATTTATTTATTTCGATTAATACTTATATTTTTTCATTCCGTCTTACGCGCGTTTCACAACCCGTAAAAAAATATAAAATTAAATTTAACAGATTGCACTCTTCTAAGGGGAATCTTTAGTTTCCATTATCGTTAATACAAAGTTCTTCGTAAAAAATGTCCGGCCATTTCACAACTGAAACTGTCTATATAGATCTTAAGATATCCTTGGAGCCTTGCCTATGAGCAAAGCGTAATATCTGCTCGTAAACTACACTTGATTTTTTCTGCCCGCAGTGAAGAAGAAATCCTTCTGAACTGAGGTGATTTTAATTTTTGTCCCAATACAAGGTAAGCATTTTTGTGAAGCTTGATTTTCGCCACATTAAAGAACGGATTTATGTCTAAATTTGGCCTCGTGTGGGAACGAGAGGGAGGGAGGGGGGACGTTTATATTAACTCTACTTAATTCCAAGCAATCGAAAAAAGTGCGACTATTTATATTTTTCTATCTCAGCATGAAGCTCTTGCGAGTTACGCCGCACTGAAGACTTATTATACAACGTAACATCACGCGTGTACATGTATATGTTCTTGTGTGTGCGCGTTTTGTTTTAATACGCGAATCGGTTACATATGTCTACCCATTAAAAGGCGAATCTCTGCGTTGGTAAGTAAGTGTGTCTACAGATGTAAGTTTCTCGATAGATGCATCAACTATGGATGTGCGATGAACACGTCTGCCTGGAGGCCGTCAAATTTCCAAAGTTATTTGACATTTAATAAATATGATCGACTCAAAATTGCAATTGAAATAAATAACACACATTTGCGATTCAATTATGATTTATTACCCCACGGCTGACATGATATGTATTTTCCACGTAATTTAATCACATCGACCACACACACACATACACACACAAACACACACACACATACACACGCAAACACACACGCATACATATAGTGTAATTCGTAGTGTAACTGTGATCGCGGTTTCGAATCTCGCCAAAATTCAGCCACGCTGAAGTGCTGTAAACGGCGAAACATGCGTCCATGGATAATTATTTCATAAATAAAATAGTTTAATTCAGTTTTATCGAAAAATAACAAGAGTTCTCAATTACTTATGCAGGAGCATATATATTTTTTATTCAATGGACACTATAAATCATTTTTATCTTCCCATGGACACTATACATAACGTTGCTAATTCATCATTATACATTATTTTTTGTAGGCTTTTATAACTTTTTAGTACGAGTCTTTCTAAAAATATATACACATTCCCTCTTTTAATTAAGACGTAGACTATTTTTTACTAACCGGATGGAGAATTACCATTGTGACTAACACCATTGTGAGATGGTGCAGATATTTCCTTAGGCCTATTTAGATTATTTCTCTCTCTAGTAGTCGGTTTCCCCAGTTTTTTAAGAGTGCCTGCCTCCTGTGAATACATCCTTTGAGGATCTCACTCCTTTTGTTTAGGCCATCTTTGCCGCGGTCAATCAGGTAATATCTGCACCATCTTACCATACAAGCAGAGATAAATATATAAATAATAGCAATAAATATAAGAATAAAACAAAATTAATATAGGCAGAAATGTAGACAAGTATATGTACATATAACAGAGAATGGAGGGAAAAACAATCTGTACCCGTGTGACCATATAACTTATTTTTATTTATAAAATGAAACAGTTTTTCAGGAAGCAGTTTTTAGAGAAAGTTTTTAAAACTTTATGGGGATATTTCTTTTTGAAATTTTTTTATTTCAGAGGTTGTTCTGGGGAAGGGAGGGAAGTCGACAAGGTAAACCGTATAGTTTAGACCCCAATTTATTCGGTTAAGCTATCCGCCCCCATGACTTGTGTGCGTTTTTTAAAAGTGTCATCTACTATATCCCAGTCATCGTTTTTTTAATTCCTTTTAGATGTCTCTTTACTTGGGGGGGGGGCGAGTTTTACTTTATTTAATTACTTTTTTATTTAATTTTTTTTTTAATTTTTATTTTATTTTATAATATTATTTATTATATTTATAAATATTATTAATTTTTTTACTTGATTTATGAATTACAATGTGTAATCTTACTTTATATTATTTTAAATTTAATTACTTTTTATTTTTTTAATTAAATTATTTTATTTTATTATTATATTTTAATATATTCTAATTACTCCTTTCAAATAAATAAAATTAATATTTTCATTCATTAATTCTAAACCGAACTAAGATTTGAGAGAATCTGGTGGTGAAGAGTTAGAGCATGTATTTTTTAAAACGACAAAATTAGCCTACTCCTTCTTGTAAACTTATCAAGGTGTAGTTATTTCCATGATTTATCGAAACCCCTATAAATTCCCAATTTTGATTTGTCACTCTTTTTTGCGCCGTTCGCCCGAGGTTTCGAAATTGATTTTTTAAAAATTTTTAATACGGAATTTTAAAGTTTTGAGTTTTAAAATTTTATTTCTCCGACGCCGGGGGTGAGGAAGAGGCAATCAGAGATCAGCATGTCTTCAGCATAACCTTGATTAAAGTTCACAGATCAAAGAAAAATGTTTTTTTACAAGCTGATGATGCAACTGTCGTCAGAAATTGTAGATAGAAATGTCGAATTGGTAAAAATTATGAAAATTAATAATTAAAACAAATCAGTGTATCGAAATATTGTCAAACAGTCACAAAACGCGCGAGCCGCCATTTTCCGGGTAGACGGACATAAACAGATGCTGAACAGATGCTGAAGAGAGCCTGGTAATAAGGCCTATTATGGGTCCCTTTTGTTAGGATTTGAAACTGACGGTACCGATATTGTTCTGATCTTTTGTAATACATGCTAAAATAAATATTACGCTTTATTTTTGAATTTTCTTAATAATCGAACACTCTGCTGAGGATCTCCCCCACTAACCTTATATCTATCTATCTATCTATCTATCTATCTATCTATCTATCTATCTATCTATCTATCTATCTATCTCTCCCTCCCTCTCTCTCTCTCTCTATATATATATATATATATATATATATATATATATATATATAGTAAGCCATAAAAATATATTTATGGCAATTAAGCTACACAGAGGCTCCCGCGTTTCATCCCCGGGGGGAATCTTCAGGCTAAAATGTATGGAGTTATTTTTGCCGGGTGTTTTTATATGCACGGCTAGCTAGTTAACCAATCAGATTCTTCGTTGTTCTCTCAGCCAACCGTTAGGCTTCCCATGAACAGAGGTGTGGTTAGTGTTACTCCTATATCCTGTTCTATTGTTCTGTTTTCTATAAGTTGGCCTATACCTGTTGCCTTTGTAGTATCAACATAATGGGTGAATTTATTTTAACACGCGTTCCTTGTATTTTTATTGTAGGTTTTATTTTTTATAATATTAGGTTTTTGTTTAGTTTAGTTTTTTTTACTTATTTGTTTATTTATTTATCCTTAGCCTAAGGTAAATTTAATTTTGTGTAGGCGGCTGTTTGCTATCTTACTTCTACAGTTTAATAGATTTCGGGGGTCCTTAAAATTTAGGATTTCAAATTTTTCATTCAGACATAATCTACACGGGTCGTCTAAATTTCTAAGAATCTGAGTGGTTAGCTAGCTAGCCGTGTATATAAAAAACACCCGGCAAAAATAACTCCATGCATTTTAGCCTGAAGATTACTCTCGGGGATGAAACGCGGGAGCCTCTGGGTAGCTTAATTGCCATAAATATATTTTCATAGCTTACTACCTAGCTCTACTTACGTATCGAGCACTGTTGAAGTAAATACTGAATTTGATACATTAAAAATTATATTTCCTGCTAAAAGCAATAAACAATACTACCTCGTTATACTTTACCAAAATTTGAATTGACCCTAGCCAAATTACTCCAATGAGGAGATCCTATCACCTTTTTTTTCTTTCCCTATCATGTTTGACAATAGGTAATTATTTCTATGCAAACAACATTGAAGTATCTCTTGCATGGCGTTTTGTTAAATTAATATCTTGGTCCATCGCTATGAAAAAATAGTTAACTGCCATCAACATTTTCCTTGGATTAGTATAAATAAAGAGAGAGGTGAATGGATTATAAAGGCAGATCAATCCGTGTCAGATAATCTCTCCGGGCGTAATGCTGAGTCACTTCTCCTTTTTCTGTGAGAAATGTTCACCATTTTTTTGTTGTTGTTGGAGCTTAATTTATTTAACTCTGTCAATCTGTAATCTTATATAAAATTATTTTTCCCAACGTGTTCTAAATAATTTTAGCCTTTAATAATTAAAAAAAAAAGTACACTAGATTTTTAAAAACATTACTTTTTGTTAGGTTTAGGTATTCTTATTTGTTATCATATATTTTAAACTGTTTTATGTGGAATTGTAATTATTTAGCTCGGCCTGTTTCTTGCATCCGCGAGTGAATCGGCTTTAATCTTTAGATTTTTTCTCGGCCTTTCTGTATTACTTCATGTCCCTCGACAGAAGTTGATGCTGGACTCTTCAACGGAATAATATCAGGTAGCATGTGCCAATCTGAGGCCCTGGAAGTTATTCAAGCGTTGCTCTGTGGAAAGTTTGATTTTTTTTCTGATACGGGGTACCATATATTGAGGTTGCCCAAAGGATATGTCTTTGCCAGATGTAGGGGATTCTTTTTTCCTTTTTATCTTTTCCTTTTTTTCTCTTTTTTCCCTTTTTTTCTGGACCTCATTCTTGTGGGGGCGCATCACAGCTACCACATATTCCCAAGTTGTCTGAGTTGTCTTTTGAACATAGTTTCTTTTTTTCTTCTGCTAGCAGTGCCAATCACAAGTCCGCGGTGAACAAGTGTTTTGACCAAACTGATCTTTTTACTCATGAGGACAAAAGAATCCCAACTGATATACAGGCCCGTAAATGTCGGTTTCCTATATATAGGTGTAGTGAATTCGTTCTCCGTCCTTTCCACTAAAATGTTCAGAAATGGTAACGAGTTATTCTGCTTCTCTTCTATGGTGAACTGTAGTGCTGGGTATAGCGTATTCAATTTCAGGAAAAAATCACTTGCCTTGTTACGGGACTCAAAAATGGCAAAAGTATCGCCCACGTAACGCCAATATCGAGAAACTTGCGGCTGAACTTAGAAAGATATCTGATATTCTTACTAACAATGGTTTCCTTGAGGGTCTAATTTCGAAATGTGTTGATCGAAAACTTGCGAAATTTAATGGCAACATTTTATTTTGGTTCACCCAAATGTCCCGTTTATTTGAAACTTCCTTTTAGTGGTTCTATCAGTAAAGGTTTTTCGGATAAAATTTCATCGGTTGTATCTCGTTGTTTTATGCAGTACAGCCCCGTGTGGTGTTTGGCACCAGAACTGCCTTCCCAGCCTTTCAGAAAGATGTACTTCCAACACCACAGAAAAGTTTGATAATATATAAATTCAAATGTCAGTGTGAAGCTGACTATGTTGGTCGTACTCTTCAGCGCTTGGAAGTCAGAGTGGGCCAGCATATCACTGCATGTGTTCGCAGATTACGTGCCGTAAAGAGGAATATATCGAAGGACGCATCCGGGTCTCTACAAAGAACATCCTGGCGTTTACAGAGCACATCCGGGCGCTCACAAGTCCACGAGTAATCCATTGGACAGCACATGTATGATAATAAAAAGTGCGGTGAAGCGTACTTCGATTGATGTTTTCGCATTGTACACAAGGCCCGTTCCGAACACCATCTGAAGGTTCTGGAGGCCGTGAGTATAACAGTGCGAAAGCTATCGCTCTGTAGGCAAAAAGAGTTGTGTCACAAATTGGACTTATTTAGAGACTTCTTAAAAAAATACTTTGCTTACTACGTCCATATATTCGTTTTCGGTTTATAATGGCGATATTCAATCTTCCTGTTTTTTTTTGGTTTTTTTCTCTCCACGTTACTCTTTTAGCCGTTTTAAGCGATATTCGCCGAAATTCCCCTTGAAAATGTGATGGTGTCTGGCTACACTCACAGTAAAGAACTTTCTATTCGCGCTCTATCTCTCTCCCCATCTGTCTGTCTGTCTCTCTTTCTGTACCCAAAACCAAAACGGAACGTCCATATACAAAAGTATTTTTCTAGAATATCCTATCTGTGTAACAATATACTACGAGTCTGCTTCCCAACCGACTACAGTATTGTTGTCTTCAAGTCTAATGTGAACCAATACTTGTTGAGCTGTGATCTTAGAAAAATCAACACCTCTTCGGTAACCTGCTTCTTAGTAGACCAACTGTTTCCAATCCTCATATGACGGCGATGATTGTCCAAATTATAAGTAAAAGCAATTCTTGTTATAACTTATGAATGGTGTTATAGAATAGGGTTGAGCTCTTTTTGCTAAACAGAAACTATGTTTGTAAAATATATATATTTTTAAGAGTTGCTTCTTTTAGAAGTGGTCCTTGAGGTTTTTTATTTCTTATTTTTTCTTGCTATATACGTTGTTTATTTTATCGTAAACTGCCTCCGCTTAATGGCACTTTAATATATTGAAGTAACTTTCTTAGCACACTTATAAATGTAATCAATTTTGAAAAAAAAACCGTGTTGTTTGATTCATAACAGTTAAATATAGAATTATCTCCCTTGCATCAATACAATTTAACCGTAATTTACTTCACTCAGTTACCGCCCCTTTTGGTATTCTTTAATAATTCATAGTGACATCGGGATGCATGGTATAATTACCCGACTTTAGCGTCCTTTGGCTTTTCTCTCCAGATTGTTTTTGTAATAGCATCCTAGAGGTTTTCGCGAGCATTACTGCATCATTTTTTTTTTTGAGTGAATAGTGGAACAAACTTTCGATTCTGCCATTTTCGCATATAATTTCCCTCATATTTTGAACCTTATCTATCCTCTGTTTGCATTTTTATTCTGGGATTTTGACGAGGATTTTTTTTACATATCATGGTGAACGACCTTGATCATTTGTTTACCTGGATTACTTTTTAAAACAATTGTAAATCCCATTAATTGTTGTGGGTATAAATATTCATAAAATGATATAATAATAACTCTTGAAATATCTATCTATCTATCTATCTATCTATCTATCTATCTATCTATCTATCTATCTATCTATCTATCTATCTCTCTATCTATCTATCTATCTCTCTCTCTCTCTCTCTCTCTCTATATATATATATATATATATATATATATATATATATATATATATATATATATATATATATATTATTGTTGAATAAAGCAGACAACTTATGTCTGGATATCCATTCCATTGTCCGAATCAGAATCTTAGTTTCAGGCCGATGAATCTGCCATAGTTTCTATTCGTGTCACAAGTACTTTCAGACCTATCCGGATCTATCTTCAGGGGAATGAGGATAATCATAACGACCATTCCTACCCCCGATCGGAATTCAGAAAACTCGTAGTAGAAAATACCAAAACCTTAGAATATAGTACTAACAAACAAAAACTTCATATATTAGAAGCTCTATATATAAAAACAAAAATAAACGTAATTAACAGAATTAACTTCAATACCAGCAATGATATACTAAAATGTCTATAATGCTAACTATAGTTTCGTACTTATTATACAATTTCTGCCAAAAGCATCTATAATACGAACACACGGTCTTCACCTGATTATCCTCATTCTTCTGAAGATGGACCCGCGTGGGTCTGAAAGTACTTGGGACACAAATGAAAACTTTGGCAGATTCCCTCTCGAAACTAAGATTTTGATTCGGACAAATGAAAAGATTTACGAAAGCATATACAGACATAAGTATTCTGTTATATTTAACAATACTTCTTCAAGAAAAGGCGCTGCCTATATATTTATATATATATATATAT
Organism: Sepiola atlantica; assembly: GCA_963556195.1. NCBI lineage: Eukaryota > Metazoa > Mollusca > Cephalopoda > Sepiida > Sepiolidae > Sepiola > Sepiola atlantica. The sequence continues at coordinate 47,819,341 of OY744547.1, read as the reverse complement.
ATATATATAGAGAGAGAGAGAGAGAGAGAGAGAGAGAGAGGAGTATTCGAAAGCTATCACAATGCAATAAATGGAAATATGTCGGCGTTGAGAAGTAAGACAAAAACAAGTGATTGTAATTATATATTTTTCAAAAACTTAATATTTTTTTTTCATATAGCAAATCTTACTTGATTAGGCAAGACTTCAACACTGATGTAATATGTGTGACCGTGTTCCATAATATATTTCCAGGAAAACCTCTTTGTCAAATAGTAGGTGTTTGAAATTTTAAAAACGTGTTGTTGGCAAAATTGCATATAACGCAGTAAATATTAATATCCGCAGCTACTGTAATAAAACTAAAACTATAATTGATTGTATTGTGTTTTTTATGAGTTTTATTACTTATTTAATTTATTTTTTATCTATTTTCTATTTATTTATTTTTTTGGTGAATATTATATATAAGAAGAAAAATTAAATGAAATAAACAAAAAAAAATAGATAAATAAACAAATTCAATAAGTAATTAAACTCATAAAAAAACAGAACAATCAATTATAGTTTTAGTTTTATTACAGTTGCTGCGGATATTAATATTTACTGCGTTATATGCAATATTGGCATTTACACGTTTTAAAAATTTTAAACACTTACCATTTGACAAAGAGGTCTTCCTCGAAATCTATTATGGAACACGGTCACACAGATTACATCAGTGTTGAAGTCTGCCTCAAGCAAACTACCTATCCTTATATATATATATATATATATATATATATATATATATATATATATATGTATATACAATTAATAACATTCTCCCGATCAAAACAGTTTTGCATAACTTTTATGCCCCCTTACGAAGGTTAAAATGAATATATAATAATACTAAACTTTATGTTTAGAATCTTTTACTCCAATTTCGATAAACATCCATTACATAATATTCATTCTAAATAATGTCTAACATTAAAGGATTATAGTAAACATGCCTAAACATGAAATTAAAATGTAAGAATCTTAGTTATTTGGTGGCTCGTTATTAGGAATGAATTGCAATGAAAATCTGACATATTTGCATTTTTTGATTGGAGTCTGTTCTCATATTATACCCCACCGAACCCTTTTAAAATACAGAAAAAATTAGATTATCAGAATATTTATTAATTAATTACTAATATTTATTGTTAAGAATTCAACAAATATAAGAAGTATCTGAATTTTCACGAAAATCTTCCATCCACTTTTTAGTCCGTTTGCATAAAAATAACGATTAGCAGCTTTGGTATAAACTTCATAATGATCGGTCGATTAGTTTTGGAATGAATCATGTACATACCAATATATATAACATACACACATACGTAACGTTATATATATATATATATATAAATATATATATATATATATGATAGTTATGGAAATGATAATCCAACTTAATCGAAAATAAAGAATAACAAACAGAAATTGTTTATATATTGAACAGAGTTTCGTCTTTATTTAAAGACTTTCTCAAGATAACTGATTTTAAGAATGTTACTTTAATGCTGTGCTTCCAATCAGTCATCTTTAAAAAGTCTTGAAATGAAAACGAAAAATTGATGAATAAACAAAACACTCTTCGGTTTTTCCCTTTCCTATATATATATATATATATATATATATATATATATATATATATATATATATATATATATATATATATATGTGTGTGTATATATATATATATATGTATATATATACATGCATGTATATATATGTATATATATACATGAATATATATAGATAGATAGATATGTGTGTATATATATGTGTATAAATATATATATATATACATAAATATATATACATGCTTATGAATATATATATATATATATATATATATATAGATAGATAGATAGATAGGGAGATATATATTTGTGTATATATATATATACATATATATATATAGAGAGAGATAGTGTGTATATGTATATATATATATATACATTAATATATATACATGCCTATGCATATATATATATATGTATATGTATATGTATATGTGTATATATATATACATAAAAATATATACATGCATATGAATATATTTATATATATATATAAAGATAGATAGATAGATAGACATGTGTGTATACATATATATATATATATATATATATATATATATATATATAGATATATATGTGTGTGTGTATATGTATATATATACATGAATATATATATATACATAAATACATATACATGCATATGCATATATATATATGTATATATATATGTATATGTATATATATATATGTATATGTGTGTATATATATATATATATATATATATATATATATATATATATATATATATATATATGAGTTTGCCGATGTATTTAATTTTTGCCTTCCTTTAATGCTTATAATTTACTGCATATATTTTATTCACTCATTAATTTTTTCTTGGGAATTAATTAAAATGAAATTGAACGCAGTGCACGAAGAACCATAAAAACGTGTGACATTTACAATCCAAAATAAAAATGAAATAAAATGTGCCCCCTTTTTAAAAAAAAGTTATAGATATTATTTTACATGACATTTTTGATGGAGTAATTAATGGTTTGAGTTATTTAATCACGTTTTGTCGTCAAACTTGCAGGCCTCCGAGGAATGCATTACTTGGCCTTTTTTTTGTTTTTTTTTTGTTTTATTTGCATGGTTTTTGTTTGATTTTTCCTCTCAAATATTTTATTTAATTTCACATTTTTCTCTTTATTTCCCTCCACCGTTTGTCTCTCATTTTTCCTTTAATATTCTTCTTCATATTTACTCCCTATTAATTTTACTTTTTAATATCTGGTCCATTTGGTATCATTTTTAGGGTGTTCGCTAATGGGCCAGGAGACCGGTGTTCAACCATCGGTTAAATCATATAAACTCTACATACAGACCGATACATACCAGTCGAGGATTCGTCCTTACCTAAAAGGAATGTGCTACGAGGACTTCCACCACTAGGGCTCCTTCGACATAAATACTCTCGACAATCAGCAAAATCTTACTTATTTACTGTGGAAGGTCTCCAGATGCCGGATTGCTTTCTACTCTAAACGCTTCTTTTCTCGAACTGGAATGCCTTCCCCACTCCCTGTTTCCCTTACTGAACCAACATGCATAAATGTAAATGTAATGTTTACAAACATCTCGCTGCACACCTCCCTACTTAGGATGCCCCTGTACGTATGGACCCTAATGCAATGGTCATATCATTAAGCCTTATTTTCGAGTGGCTTTTGCCCGTGATCAGTGGTGACTCTCTCTGTCTCTATCTATCTATATATCTATCTATCTATCTATCTATCTATCTATCTTTCTCTCTCTCTTTCTCTCTTCCGACTTGGAGCACGTAGTCCAATAGGGGAAAGGGTTGCTAGTTACTTTTAATAATTATAAAAGCAAGCTCGTCTCTTTTCACCATCAATGCTCGGATAATCACTTTGTCCCTATTAAAATGAATATTTATCTCCTTAAAGAAGCCCCCTGCTTTGACAAGCTCCTATGACTGATCTTCACGCCAGACCTTAAATGGGAGACTTGTATCAAATATGTAGCTAAAGTTTCTGTAAAAATGGTTGGATCTTTCTATCGCTCCAGAAAGTATATCACTCTTGACGCAATCCTCTACTTGTATAAGAATCAAATACGTCCTCAGAGTGAGTACCGTTGCGACATTTGGTGAGGTGCTGTTTAGTGCACCCTTTCCTGTCTTGACATAGCACCAACCCTATTTTGAAACCTAGTGGAGTGTCTTCTTCCCTCCATGACAGCCTCTTTCTCACAGAAGATCCCTTGCTAGTCTTTCTCTACTCTATTGTTATTTTATGGCAAGTGCTCTACTGGACTCCAAACTATGGTCCAACCATGTAAAACATTTACAACAAGAACTCGTCTAGCTACAACAGCTGTAAGTAAGTTTTCTTTCTCTCAGTATACCTAAAACTAAACCGAACTTCCATTAGAAAAGCTTATTTCAACGAACTATATGTCTGTAGAACACAATACCACAGGGCTGCTTCCCACCTGACTTTAACATAGTCGTTTTCAAGTTCAATGCTAATAAATTCCGATTAAGCCGTCCTCTTAAATAATCTTATTCGAGCCAGTCTCCACTATTGTTAGCAATTCTTACGTTGTTCTTTCACTGTCCATCCTGACAAACTCATTTACACTTAGCCTTGATAAATAGTGACTCGTCTGTATATATAAAAATGGTGACGTTTTATACCCGGAGGGAATCGCCAGACAAAATTTTAGCCTTACGATTCCCTCCGGAGATGAAACGCGGAAGTCTCTGTGTAGCTTAATTGCTATAAATATATTTTCACAACTTACTATTTAGCTCTACTCACGTATCGAGCACTGTTGTAGTAAATACTAAGAATTTAAACATAAAAAACGACTTCTCCTCATAACATGTTATGTGGATACATGAAATAATAATAATAATAATAATAATAATAATAATAATAATAATATATATATATATATATATATATATATATATATATATATACTGTCGGAAATTGTCACTTCGTACACTAATGATAGCGAAAGCTTGAAACGCCGGCTTCTGTAGGTTAAAATTATTGTATATTTATTTTATAAAATATATTTATTAGCTCCTTTAAGAAATTAAAGTTGAACCCTGTTTTGGGAGTAAAAAATGGACTGTTACCTAGCTATATGGAAAGTTTCGAATACGTTGGTTGAGCACTCTCGACTGTCTACAATCCGTGACATTTTACCTTTTAATTTACCATTTTTACGTGATAATCTATCGTGGCCTTTGGGTTATAATGCTAGCTTGAATAGACGAGGCTGATTCTGCACGTGGTCTGTGCCCGACGACAGTCTCAAATTGTCACTTTATACACTGATAATAGCAAATGCTTGAAACACCGGCGTATGTAGGTTGAAATAATTTACAATTTATTTAATAAAATATTGTTTTATAAATAAATATATATATGTATTTTTCATATGTGTAGAAATGTATGCATGTGGGTGTATGTGTATGTATATGTATATATGTGCATATGTATTATCTCTATCTGTATTTGATTTTAGACTTGGCGATGTCTATAAAATCTATATTTACTCTTGAACTTGTGAGGTTGAGTATTTATTTGTATGAATAAAATATAGATATATATTTGTAAATATGTGTATGTACGCGTGTAGCTATATATCTGAAGATGTGTCTATACATTTGGATATATTTGTTTATGCGTGTTTGTATTAGTGTATGTATATATATATATGGGTAAGCATGTATGAGCAGGACTTTCCTATACAAGCTATCACTTTATGAATTCTATAAATGAATGGATTAATTGAAAAGCTGTTTTAAGAAAGGATGATTACTACACATAAAACATTGTTTTATTCCTATATAAATTTGTATTATTTTTTATTATTTCGACTATCGTCCTTATTTTGGAAGTTTATTCTCGCAGCGTTTCGGCCGATATAACCTCCGACCTTCTCCAGGTTTATCTTGGCTCAATCTAGAATATATTTTTCGGAGTCAGGAGTGTGTACGAAATTTCGAACGAAACCCTTTATTTAATCCACGGGGATTACTTGCTCTCGTTACGTCATCAATGGATTTAATGAAAGGTTTTGTTTGAAATTGCCTACAGATGTCAGAGTTCGACAAGATGCACCTGAAGAATAGTGGAGGTTACATCGACTGAAACGTTGTGAGAATAAGATGCAAGATGAGAACAGTAGTTCGAATGATGGAAATGATACAAATTATCAATCCTCATCTAAAAAATTCTGAAACATCCTATGTTAATAATTATTAGATTATCTACCCTTCCTTTTTAGAAATCTTTCATTTTAAAAGTCTACTAAATGGAAAGAACTATCAGTTTAACATACGAGATTTCAGAATTTCTTTTTAATAATTTCTTTGTTATTTTAGATAGGTTTGACTTGACCTTTGTTGAGCTTGTTCAGTGGGACTTTTGGTGTGCATCCGAGTTTTTACTGGATACTCGAATTTTGAATTTTCGGAGAATCAAGTTTGGTCGGTATCGCCCCCATGTTTGTCATTGACGTTCCTGTTATCTACAAAAACTTTTTCTGAACCTTTCGTTGCATCAATTTTCCCCTTTATATTGTCTGATTTTCACGGGTGGCTACTTTAATTTGTTCAATTATGCTCTTAATTTTTCAAGAAACGCGTGTAAATTTTATTTGCTACGAATTAAACATTAAAGCACAGTATGATAATATTTTGATAATTTTTTTGTTCATAACCATATTGAAAATTTTGAAATACACAGCGATTAAGTCATTGCATTCAAATTCGATTTTAAAGTCTTGAAAAAATAAAATATGATTTTATTTCGGGATCAAAAATACAATGTAAGAATAATTAATAACTTTCATCCAAAATGTTTGTTTGCATAGCATATTTCTTTAAGAAAATCCAGTTACATAAAATACATATTTAGTAAAAAGAATTTACGTGAATTACATTATTATAAGTTTTTAACACATTTAAAACGATAAGAATCACATTGGGAAAAAGGAAAAATAGAGGGTTGAAGGACGGGGGGGGGGGAAATAATGAGGACCAGGGAAAGAAAGACGGCTAAAGAAAGAAGAGATATTGAAGTTTTTATATAAAGATGTTACACGCACACTTTAATTTCTACTACTTTGTTTTTTTATCGCCCCGGGCAACGCCGGGTAGCCCTGCTAGTATATATATATATATATATATATATATATATATATATATATATATATATATATATATATATATATATATATATATATGAGTATATCTGTTCCTGGACCGGTATAAGCAATCACTATAGCATTAGTTTACAATTTTAATGTTTTTTTGTTTTTTTGGGGGGCTATGGAAAAGTTTCGGTAGCAACCTCTAAATGGAAAAGTTCACCAATAAAATAATGTATTCACGTAACTCCTCCTGTTGTCTCGAATACATTTTCCATAATTCATAATGATGAGTTCAATAGTTTAGGATTTTATCAAGCGCATACATATTATTGACGCTGGCTCGTGTGCCCGATAATTTAAAAAATGTATTACTTAATATAACTTAAAATTTTATATGGAGAAATTCTCTTCTCTATAGATTTTTGTGTATCTAATTTATTTTATAAGGTTTCTGCGGCGGGGCGAGTTGGTGTGCGCACACTCCTTAAATGTTATTATTAAAAACAAAATATGGGCAGATCTAGATCAAATTTTGCATGGGTAATGATTTATATCTGTATGGGTTATGTTGCAAGAAACAGCTCTGAACTAGTTTTAGTTTCTGATTTACAGGTGTTTTAACTGAGTCGGGTATGAAATGGAGCCAGTTGAGTGTCGCGCAGTGATCCAGTTTTTGTATTAGAAAAGACGCATACCAGACGAGACTTTTTATGAAATGAAATAAACTTATGGTGATGATTTCCCATCATATTACCTTGTAAAACGCTGGCATCGTGAATTCTAACATAGTCGGAAGTCTGCGGAAACAGCTCCCAAACCTGATCGTCCCTCTTTTTACCATTGATGAGGCATATGTCCGTCAAGTTGAGGCTGCCATTTTGGAAGATCGACGCATTACTATTCGCCAAATAGCCCAAGAGGTCAAGATTAGTGCAGGGTTTCTAGAAAATTATCATTCATGACCATTTAAATATGCATAAGGTGTCTGCCAGATGGATTCCCAGGTTGTTCACACCTTTCCAGAAGCAAGTACGCGTCGAGTGCTCGAAAATGACTTTGGAGATGTGCCATGAAGATGAGACAAAGTTTTTCAAAAGACTGATTGCACAGGATGAAACTTATGCCCATCACTATGATCCAGAGACCAAAGCCCAGTCAATGCAGTGAAAACACTTGGACGCACCACCTCCTAAGAAGACAAGGCTGCAGTCCTCTGCTAGCAAGTTCATGCTCACAGTCTTCTGGAACCAGAACGGAGTAGTGATCGCAGATTTCCTTGCAAATGGTACTACAATTACAGGAGTCTATTACGCTTCACTTTTGATAAAATTAAGAGAAGCTATGAAAATCAAAAAGCGGGGCAAGATCAGCAAATGTATCCTCCTCCTGAAAGACAACGCTCCGGTCCACAACTCGCATGTCGCCAGATCAGAAGCACGGACGTGTGGCTATGAAATCCTCTACTATCCCCTTACTCTTCTGACCTTGCACCCTCTGACTTTCATCTCTTCCCAGCCATGAAGTTGTTTTTGAAAGGAAAACGTTTACCAGATGATGCAGCCTTGATTTCTGAAGTTACAACGTGGTTAGAGGACCAATCTGGGGTGTTCTACAAAAACGGTGTCAAGAGCTGCATCAAACGATGGGAGACATGGATAACTCTGCGTGGTCAATATGTAGAGAAAGACTAAAAACGGTGCCAAGTTTCATTAATCTACCTGCTATGGGAAATGGGTCAGAGGCATTACTTATTGAACGCCCCTCGTATATATATATATAAATAAATAAATATTGAATTATATCTACCTACAGACGACATCGTTTTGAGCGTTTTACTCTCATCAGTCTAGGGAACTGATTATTTCAGACGGTCATTAGGCGCAAACCCGGTCCACAGACTCTGCACGTTTTCACTCTATCCTCGCGGACATAATAAATTATAATCTGATACGTAGAAATCAAGTTGTATTAATGCCAATGGCAGCGTAAACATCAAGACAGACAAAAGGACTCAAAACACTTACTCGGATAAATTATAAAATTATAAACTATTGTTGAAAAAAGTGTTTTATAAATGTTGGTAGCCTCACTTTTTTAAATATACATGTTTTCTCTCATTGGAACTGCACTACTCTCTCTCTCTTTTTCTTTATGTATATATATATATATATATACATACATACATATATATATATATTCTATATATATACATACCTACATATATATATATATTCTATATATATACATACCTACATATATATATATATATATATATATATATATATATATGTATATATATATATATGTATATATATATATGTATATATATATATGTATATATATATATATGTATATATATATATATATATATATATATATATTCATATAAGCATGGAGAGAGAAAGAGAGAGAGAGGGGTATAAAGATATACTTAACGACAAATAGGTTTGATGAGCTCATTTTCTTGGTGCGAACCAAACATTTCTGTCTCGCATGTCTGACAAGATTATATTTTTAATATTACTATTACTCTATTTATGTATTGAGCACTTTTGAAGTAAATACTAAAACACATTTATATACATACAGTAATGTATAGTTTGATAAGATAATTAAACAATTCTATTCAGCCAAAGATTATCCCAAAAGTTTTTTGTTTTGCTGAAATAATCGCATAAAATCTTTATTAATGTTCTTTTTGTTTTTTAGTAACTTTTCCCTTAATTAAAAAAAAAAAATCCTCCAAATACGCGCATGCTCGCCGAAAAGCGCTTCTTTTTATCCGAGAAGTGGTAGCGCATAGTACAAGCATGTGGCTGTAAACAACCATGCATCACTCACACCCGTTCCCTCGATTTCGCGCGTGAGACGCTCTTAAATATGTCTGGGACTTGAACGCGCGCGCGTGTGTGTGTGTGTGTGTCTCGGTGTGTGTATGTGCGTACGCATGTGTGTGGGTTTGTATGTGTGCATTTCGTTCGCTGTGTGCGTAGACAAGCGTGCAGAAGTAGGGGTGGGAGTGAAATGTCTAATTGTGGCATCAGCTGTTTCGCGAAAAAAGCCCCGGCTTCTAAATTATGGCTAATAGCACGAACAGAAGTCATGGTGTTAGGGCAATGTGGATGTAGTTTCATCTTTCACAAAAAAAACCACTTCCACTCACACATATACACTATCAGGTAGAGCTTACTAGTAAAGTGCTTATCCTGAAAACGCCACTATCTGGCTTAAGTGACATAAACATATTTATATATATATATATATATATATATATATATATATATATATATATATATATATAATAGAAAGTTCTATTCATAGAAACACACCATGGCTACACATAATAAGCTTCTTGGCCTTGGCCTTTTGGCTAAGATCAAAGTGTAGTATCTGTTCCGATGGATACTGCACCCCATACTGGTGTTGTCTTGGCCTTCGGGTCTTGATTTACGCCGGTCAATGGGTCTGTCCTGTGCAGTTCTGGGAGGTCCACCTTCCCAGGCTTTGCCTCCTCTCTTTGGGGAGGAGTAAGTTTATTGCTTACTGCCTGAGTCGCCCCTACCGGGGAATGCCGACGGGGCTGCCCAGGCAATTTTTAAATCCCACTTTCCCGACCTGACCTTGGGTCACATCTTACTTGTGGGAGTAAGATAAAAACTGGCCTTGTGCCTAACTCCTGGAGAGGAGTAAATCAATACACATAATAAGCTTCACATACCCGAGCCAACCAAAAGATCTGTTCTTTACGTCTACAGATTGTAGAGCCTGAGGATGTAGTGTTTATTATAGCTACGGCTGAAACATGTTCCGAAATATGTAGCCATGCTATGTTCGTATAATTAAAACTTTAGAGCATAAATAAATAGCTCTATTAATTAGTGAACACGATTATATAAACATAATAAAGATACTCCAGATTGTTTAACTTGTGAATACAAACCTTACCTGAATTACTATATATATATATATATATACATATATATATATATATATATATATATATATATATATATATATACATATATATATATATATATATATATATATATATATATACATATATATATATATATACATATATATACATATATATATATATATATATATATATATATATATATATATATATATGTGTATATATATATATATATATATATGGGAAATGAAAAAGGAAAAACCAAAAGATGTGTTTTTTTATGTATACATCAACGTTTCGTCTTTATTTGTAAGACTTCCCCAGGATGATAATTTTAAGAATGTCATGCAAGTACATGTAAATATTGGGCAGTAATTCAATGTGTTGGAATTTTATAGTCATTTATCATGCCAAATGCTTCTAGCCGTACCATAAATGCGTATTAGGTATGAAATACTCAAGAAAAGTTGATATTTTAATATTAAAAACATATAAAAACGTTAACTATGTGAGTGTTGCCTGATGCAACAATGAGGTGCGGCCACATTGTTGATATAAAACGCAAACAAAGATTTGCTGCAGAGCTTGGGAGATGATTCATTTGTACAATTTCAGCTTTCTCTGGACGTATGTCTTGTTAGCCAGATGATGCAAGGCGAGGATACGTCCTTGTCATTCAGTCTGACATAGTCTTCATCATTTATTTGTATGCTTTACCTTCTCGCTTGGAAAACGGGGTAGTCTACAGCAAAACAGTTGTCCCTAACGGGTAATGAAGACGGGGCTGCACATGTATTTTTTAGCAGGGCAGAGTGCTCTACCTCTTGTGCCTTGGTCGCTAATCTCCATCTTCCAGTTTTAGGCCACATATTCTCCAGGTGAGACAGACGTATATACTAGTGATGGGACGATACCAATATTTACCCCGATTCCGATGCAATTACCGATTCTCTTGTAAATTCCAGATTCCGATACAATAACCGATTAGTTTTAAATTTCTAGATATTTTGTTATAGAGTTGTCCATTTTTTTTTAATGTTCGGATGACTGTAAACCCCTGTCGAATGTGTGCATATATTTTCGCAACAGTATAAGTACACTTGTAGGGGGGGGGGCGTACATTACACGATTAGATCTTTCTATTTTTTCTTAAACCCTATCCACATAATTGATTAAAATAGTGATTTAATAAACTCATTGTGATATTTCATATATATTTTTCACTTGTGTCATTTTTCCTAGTTATTCATTCGTGCCATTTGCCTGCACAAGTGTTACCGTGCCATTTCTTCCGGTGGCGTTTTTACTTAAATTCGTTGTTACGATATCTAGATTTTAGTTTTACTGGTAGTTTAAAATCAATAAATATTATCCTTTCATAATTTGTATAAGCAATGGAATATTGAGTTTTAAACAACAACAACAAAAAAAAAAGAAAAAAAGAATCGTCTTTGGAATACAAAATTAGGCAAATAAAAATCCGATTCCGATTCCAATACACCCCAAAGTCCCCTATTTTCTGATTCCCGATTCTGATTCTGATTCTGATTAATCGTCCCAACATTGGTAAATACTGTCGAAGACGACGATAATGTAAAGCACTGCTGCTTCTGAGGCAGAGGTTCGTATCCTGTACGAGTCTCATTTTTCACTTTGTGTTTTCTTTGCTTATATCTAGCCCCGTCGACTAAATAAATAGCTTGTTTAGTAATATCATCTGCTAAAGCAATAGTATCACTAATAAAAGCTGCTTAATAATACCATAGTATATACTTAGAATAATTAACCTAATTTAAGTGTAGTAGCCATTTATCATGCCAAATGCATCTAGCCTTACTATAAATGAGTGTAGCATTAAATAATAAAGAAAGGTTGATATGTCATAAACTAAGCCCAAACCCGTTTATCAGTCAAAGAATAATTATTTATGACTGAGCAAGCGTTAATTGTGACCATGTTTTATTTTGTTTAATATTTGGTGGTTTCCATTATTCGCAGGCCCCATTAACCCGATTCATGTCGTCACGCGGACAATCATAACATTCACGCTACAGCTTCTCGTCAATTTCACAACGAGCTTCTGCCCTCTTCCCTATCCCGCTCCTCATCTGCCTCAACTCACTTCTAACCCCAGCCGTGCATTCACTTTCTGTTAACTGATTACTTGCAAACGACTTTTCGCCCGCCATTTTTTTTTTGTGTGTCGCGTTGTCACTTTGCGAGAATTGACGCGATTTTGATAGCTGATTGAGATCTGGCCCTTTATAAATGATAAGAGATAGCGAAAATGGCGGCAAGTAACGAGTTATGAGTGAAGGCCAACAGCATAATGATATGAAGGCCACGGAGGAAGGATGACGGAAGATGGAAAGGGGTCGTATGAAAGAGAGAGAGAGAGAGAGAGAGAGAGAGAGAGAGAACGGTTGGTAGTTCAGCGAGGCGATTGAAAAGATGCCCTGTCGGATACGGGGGTGGCGCGCTGACAGGCTACCATTTATTTAGCGATGGGCGCTAATGCCTGGACAATAAAAATCACGGGTTATGAAATAATTAGTGTTGATATAAAATATGAGCGTGTCGCGATTCTCCCCATTAGTACCTTCTCGAAGCGGCTGTAAAAGTGGGGGCTTAGAGGGAGGGCAAAAATGGAGAGGGGAGGCTCGTAGAAATACAAAGAAATATGGGATTGAAGTGATTTGCACAACAAAAAGCAAATTGTTAAAGGGATTTGAGCGCCATTCAGCTGGAATTAGTGTTATAGAAAAAATAACCAGAGTGCTCTCAATTACTTGAGCAAGAGCATACATATTTTTTTTTCGATTTGCCCTATGCATTTCACGGAAGCAATGGAAACTCGGCCCGTAACCCTAAATATACCTAATGTAACCGATTATTCACTGTTTTGATAGTATAACACACTATGAGACTCTCCCTAGAGCTAAGTTTCCAGTGTCTCCGTGAAACCAAAGGTATCGATGGAAGATCAAACTGATGTATAGTGTCAATAGAAAAAATAATTTAGTCATCCATAATAAGCTGTTACATCTGTGTGGCTCGACGTAGTAAATGCACACACCCCTAGATTTAAAATCCGAGCGACCAGTAACATCAAAATTTGATCAGCAATCAAGCACTTTGAACCATTGCGCCAACAACCCCAATAGTGCCAGAAGAAGACAGTTTGGCGTCATATGTACTCGCTTTATTTACATTTTTTATCACGCTATTTGGTAAGCGTAGAAATATATTCTTATCGCTAAGAGGGAATCATTATTTCCTCTACCACAGTTATATTTCCTCTACTACAGTATATATGTATTTGAATAAATGCTAAATTTGTGATCATTCCTCGCACGAAGGGCGAGGTCAAAACACCTTATTTCAAGTTAATTCTAGTTTACTCAATCGCAGCAGAGTATCCGATGTATATACTAGTTGTGTATACGTGATCTTAGTAGTTAACTAATTTGAACATTGCTGTGCAAAAAGATAATCTACTAATAAACTATATTTCTATTGCTTTTTTTTTTAATTCAACGATTGTTCGGATTTTTACAAATAATTTCGCACTCCCTAATGGCCGCCATTTTAAAAATAAGTAATATCGACCGGTGCCAATAAAAAAAGGGAAATCCCCTATTATTTTTAGCTCGTTTTCTTTTTATTTTCTGCAAATAATAATTTGTCTTCAACAGTTTGTTTACTGATTTTAATTTTATAAACAAGTCAAAAAAATCAAACGAGTGTTTATAATTGGAATCATTTTATTAATTAATTTAGCATATTTTGTTTGTGCTTCTACAGAATACGAAATAAACTAAGCCAACTTCTACCGAACTAAACCTAACACTTAGGTTATGGTTAAGTTATGGGTAGTTGTCGGTTAGGTTACCGTTAGGTTACGGTTAGTTTAAGGTAGGGTTAGTGTTAAAAAGAGTTTGGTTCGTATTTATGTAGAAGTACCTATTTTATAAATAGTTTAATTATTAACTATTAACCAAATATGATTATATTACAAAGTAACAAAACAATTATTAACAAATAATAAATTGAAACTTTTTTATAAACGAAAATATTTGTTCACAAAATTCACATTTTAATATAGTTTAACAACTCAAACATCATGGTAATAACGTATCCAATACAGAATATTGTAGAAGAAATTGTCGGAGCGGCCTAACACCGGTCAAACTTTCTGATTTCAGATACGTCAGAGTGGAACTGTTCTATTTAACTAAATTCGCACTTATTCGCCTTCGATGGCATCGATGTGTAGTTTTATGTCGGACATCTCCCCCCCCCCCACACTCTTTATATATCTTTCTTCAAGAAAATTGCTCAACAGATAATAGCTATGTACACATCGGTAGTTAAACTAAATAAAACGGAACTTATACTAAAAGTCTCCCGCAAAAAAGCGAACGTTGAAATAAACGCGTGCTTCGTAGTGGTTGTGTTTTATCGACTTTTCCAAGAATTTATGTTATTCCTAATTCATGTATTTCCAAATACAGGCAAAAATTAACATGATGGTTAAAGATTACTTATTAAAAAAAATTTTTTTTTAGTATGCATTCATTAAGTTTATATGAATATTTGTTGCCCACATGCACAATTCTATCTAATATATACATATATATATATATATATATATATATATATTTATAGATTAAATAGTTATTCACGGTAACATCTTCTGGGGGTGTTACATTAAGAGACCTTAAATTACGAGAAAATTCATGCTTAATAATGTTACTTTTTTTGTTATTGTTTTAGTTATAATAAACTAATTGAATATTTCGGTCACATTAGGGGTACGGAGTATCTCCCTTATAAATACGCATGAGTGTTCTCCCCTACATATGCCTTATCGACCCACTTTAAGGAGCGTGCACACACACACACACACACACACACACACACACACACACATATATATATATATATATATATATATAAATATACAAAAGTAACTTTATAAACAATAAATTGTCACGTAAGAGAGGTCCCTTTACGTAACAGTGAATGCAGGTTTGAGCCAATCATAGTCAGCCACGCTTATGAGCCACAGCAACGGCGAAACATAAAGATAAGTAATCTCTGAGCAGCACCTTTCCCAGATGTGGCAGCAGTACTCTATCTTAGGGCTATGTGTCTCTGATATAGGTAAAGGATTGCGTCAGGAGTGGGATTCTATTCTGGTGCGGTAAAATAGTCCAACTATTGGCAACGTATTTGATGTAAGTCTTCCATTCTAGGTCAGTCCTAGAAGCCTGTCAACGCCTCCTCAAGACGGGAGCCGTTTATTTCAATTGGGGCCAAGTGGGAATCAGGGCGTTGGTGGTGAAAAGAAAGAAGCTTGGTGTGTTACGCGTTAAAAGTAACCAGCTACCCTTTTCCCCATTATACCACGTGTGCTCAAGGTTGGAAGTGAGAGTATCAGAAAGATCTTGGTCACTGCTGTTCTTCGAAGTGTTACCATAGATGGGTTTGTACACACACATACACACACACACACATATATATATATATATAATAATACTAATAATACTACTAGTACTACTACTACTACTACTACTACTACTACTACTACTACTACTAATAATAATAATAATAATAATAATAACAATAACAATAACAATAACAATAATAATAATAATAATAATAATAATCATAATAATAATAATAATAATAATAATCCAGGTAAAATATCCACAGGGTAGTAATCGAAAGAATTTCAACTGGGTTTATAAAAAGTTCTAAATATCAAATAGAGCTTTTATCTATGATTATTTTTATTTACACAGACATGTACAAAATCTGCGACACTCGCATGTCGATGTTATCGATCAACAGTTATTATAAACTGAGATTCATCAGGCATATGTTCTTTCCAAATATGATCTAAGGTTACGATCGGATTCTAACCATGCCTTATGAGATCTCAGTTTATAATAACTGTTGATCGATAACATCTATATATATATATATATATATATATATATATATACAGAGAGAGAGAGAGAGAGAGAGGGAGAGAGAGAGAGAGAGAGAGAGAGAGAGAAAGAGAGAGAGAGAATCACAGACGGACTGTTTTTCTGAATTACAGCTCTTCAGTCTGGATACAAGGCAACTGCTTCAAGCCCGTCTCGTTAACAGGTGGCAATTCTAACAACATGGTTGTCAAGGCAGGCGCCCTCAGCAAGTAAAATCCAAATTCTTACATAAACATTCACAATTACCGGAGAGTGTTCAGTTTGTATTTAGAAAGAGCTTTTCATTATGGTAGTTGGCGATATACCTTATCAATATTCTCGGCCCAAAAGGAGTAATATATAGTCATCCATAGACAGACTGCTTTGTTGTATCACACCTGTTCAGTGTAGCTTAACAGCCAGCTGCTTAAATCAATATATTATTAAAAATAAACTGTTAATTTCGCCAACGGTGATGTGAATAAACAAAGAAAACCACGAAGTGAAAAATGAGACTTGTACAGAATTCCAACTTGGGCCTCTAAAAGAGAAACAACCTAACGCGGTTGTCGTCTTTGACAACTTGATAACGACGTGCGTAGCTAAACGCTTTTACGGAGGCGGCCTGACGCTTTCGGAGTCAGACCGGGGTTGCTGTCTGAGTCGATATGATGCGGAACCTGAAATAAACAGTTAAGACATTGCATTTAGAAAATGCATTTCACGACAAAAATAGTTTATTGGGGCCTATGCAAACGACCGCATATACAAATGCCACAAATACCAAATTGAAACAGTATTTATAAACGAAAGGCATAACATCCTTTGGAATTTTAAAATACAAACGGATGAACCCAACCCAAGACCGAAGATAATAATGGTAAATAAGGAGAAAATACCTGCTAAATAGTAGATTTCACCGTCCCAGCAGTTCACAAAGTGATGCTGGACGAAATAAGCAATGTCAGTCGATACATGGCACTTTCCAGACAGCTGACGTGACGAAGAAACATGAAACTACAGTTATACCAATAATTGCAGGAAGATTAACACATTTTTATTTAACAATTATTCTATATATTTCTTTGTGTGTTTGTTAGGGATCGGGCAACTTACTAGGTGCTAGATATTTTTATAATTCTAACCGTCCCTTTATACGCAATTGTTTAGATCTCTATTGCACTTGGTTCATTGGGTATATTGGCCATGTAGTATTTTGAAATTCTTTTTTTATTAGCTCGTTAGCTCCTATGATTACTGGAATGAATGAGATCTTCCTAAGATTCCAGTTTCTTTTCATGTAGTACATAAGACCTTAGTATTCAGTTATCTTCTCTGTTTAAGCCAATATCATTAGGAACACTGACTTAAACTAAGGCGGTTACTCTTTCCTTCTAGTCCCATATCACTATGTTAGGTTTAACAGCTCCGTTTACAGAAGGTAACTGTAGGAATTGCATAGTTATAGTGGATGATGGGTGCATTCTGTGTGTGGAAGCATTTACACTCTCAAATACAAAGTAATTTGGGCGAAATTGACCTTTTACGGCCCCTAATACATTAATGGTCCCGTAACGTCCACATTGTGTCCGTCTATTTATTCAGTTTTGATGCTTGTATTGCCACCCAGAATTAATGAAATCCAATCAAATATGATGTTTTTGGCAAAAGGAAATACCAAAGTGCAACAAGCCATGTAAAGAGATAGATGGAAGCTATTTACCTCCACATGTTTGTCCAATGTCATTTGAAACCTGAATATAGAAGTAATCGTCACGACCTCTTCTGAAAGGTTATTCCACGGAGCAGAAATAAGAACAGATAATGTTGCTTTTCATCTATTGAGCCGAAAGTGTCTGTGCTACACCGATTGCGGGTGATGCGTAGACCACGATTTGGCGCTGGGGTGAAAAACTCTTCGAAATAGAAAATTTACATTTCTGTTGATGATATTATATGGCAGAATCAAGTCTCTTCACGCCGTCCACCACTCAAGGGATAATAGCTTTATTTAGATGGGGGGGGGGCACTCTTTGTAGGTAAGGGTCGAGAGTCTTGTCATCATCCTGGTTGCAAATTGTTTAACACGCTCTAAGTGTACGATATCTATTTTAGAAAGAGTGTTACTATTAAGGACTGGAGTTGCATGTTGAATATTACAAGTTCTTTTTGTTCTTAATAACAAAAATAACTTAGGTAAATATACAGGTTTGAAATAAACAAGTTCAGATTGTTGTATTAGCGCGTTTATTTAGTTTTTTCTTTTTATTGTATATGCTGTTTCATATTTTTTACTCGCGTTAATTTTGGGTGATATTGCAGTTTTCTTTCATTTTAGATTTAGGCTTTTTCTCTTACAAGGATAAAAAAAAATGAAAATTGATTCAAACAAGGCATGCATCCAATTGACGTAAGAATTTAAAAAGAAGGAGAAATAGTTATCGCAAAAACAGGACATGATTATTGACCTAAGTTTTGAAAAGACTAAGGCTATTTGTAGGAGGAAAACAGTCAACAGGAAGAGATTTACACAAGTGTGCAGTTCTTTAAAATAAGCTACTAGAATAGAAAGCTGTATATTGACGAGGTATCAAAACAGCGAATTATTGAAGACCAATCGACCAACAAGTTAAACAAGCTGGAACAAAGGAAGCAGGGAATAAATAATACAATTCTGAAGAACACATGACATAATAGTACTTATAGAAACAACTAAGACAAGCAACATCACGTCTATGAGAGAAAGGATGTAGACAAGAAGAAAAAGTAGGACCAACCAAATAAGAGCATCTGAACCGTATCAAGTACCAAACTTAACAAAATAGCGTATCTGTGATTTCGGAATTAATGCCATTATTTTCGTTTACAAGCGTACATGTGAAACAGCAAAATTTAAAAAAACAACACAACTCGATCTGTCAAACACTACCTGGCAGGTTTTCACAGACTGTAATAAGATAATCCCGGGTAACGCATCGTCAGTTAAGCTAGTAGTTAAGAAAAACTAAAAAGTATTTTATAATCCAATACATATCATACGTTATATCAAATTATACCTAACATAGCCATGAAGGTTATGAAAGCCAAAAGTTAATTTATGATCAAGATGTTATATATATATATATATATATATATATATATATATATATATATATATATATATATAGTGTCAGGCTATATTGAAAAGAAATCAATGAAGTGAGAGCTAATATAATTCATTTGAAAACTATATGTTACATATCTCAGAAACGTACTGCGGTTACATCCAGATCGGATGACTTTTTACATTGAAAAAGAATATCTATGCCTGTTGGAATCGTAAGCGTTCTGAATAATAGGAAATCTCTCTCAACGTAACATATAGTTTTCAAATACATTATATATATATATATATATATATATATATATATATATATATATATATATATAAGCATTTACATTGACTATTGAAGGTTATGAAAGCAAAACGGTGCTTTATTAAGCAGAGAGTGTCATATATTAAATACAAGTAAACTGAGCCGACAATGATGGTAATGAAAGCCAGGATTAAGGTGAAAAAGGGAGCATTAATGAAAACATTTCATAAATTAGAACATGTAAAACGACTGTAAAATAGAAGACTGAATAATATCAATATAGACTTTAATTTTATGAAAATATATCACTAATGCAGATGTGGTATCTGTCTGCCTGAAACCGAAACTATACTATTACTTCTATTAACTTCTACTGCTCAAGGAGGTATTTCACTCTTGACGCAATCCTTATCCTGTATAAGAGTAAACCACGTCCTAAGATAGAGTACTGTTGCCACATCTGTGGAGGTGCCGCTCAGAGCAACATTTCCTACCTTGACAGAGTATAAAACCGACTTCGAAATCTAGTGGGAGATGCTCTTTTCTCTTCTCTGCAACCCCTTTCTCACGGAAGAGACGTTTTCAGTCTTTCTCTGCTCTATCTTTAGTTTCATGGTTGGTGCTCAACTGAGCTTTAATCTATTGCCCCCCCCCTCTGTAAAACATTTACAAGAACTCGTCTAGCTACAACCACTGTCAATAATTTCTCTTTCTCCCTCTGTGTACCTACAACCAAACCGAACTCCCACGCGCTAATTTATTCCCCCGAACTAACCATCTGTGGAACAGAATACCACGGGGCTGCTTCTCAACCGACTACAACATGGCCGTTTTCAAGTTCAATGTAAACAAATTCTATTTATTATTCAAATTCTGACCATTTACAACCACCATTACTAATCCCCACGATGTTGTCTAACCGTATAAATGACAAAATCATTAACTCTAAACATCGAGTGGGTTTTGGGCTTTGATAAACGGTTACTTGTTATTTAAAAAAATAATGAACATTTGATACCCGTATGTCTGAAGACTAAAGTATACTATTACTTCTATTATTAATAGAGATTTGGCATATATATGTCTGAGGCCGAAACTATACTATACCATTCTCCCAGGTAGTTTTTTTTCTGTTACAGGGGATTTCGGAATTATTATGATTATTTTTGGTAATAAGCGTACAAGTGAAACACCAAATTTAAATAACTACAACAATTCATGTGTTAAATACCCCCGAGCAAGTTTCATTGACTGCAATACAACCATCCTGGGCAATGAGCAAACATAATAAGACATATCTTAAACAGCAAAAAGCAATTTACATAGCAAGGTGTTAAAGTAAAAAAACAAAACAAGAGTAAGGTACAGAAACATATCTGTAATATGATTCACTCCACCCTTTCTTCTTGTTGTCACTCTCGTTCTGACAAACGTGATGTTTCTAGTCTGAGTGTTTAAAATAAATACTATTATGGCATGTTTTCTTCAGAATTGTCTGATCTATTCCCCCGCTACTTTTGTTCCAGCTCGTTAGACTCGTTCGTCTCGTGGTCTCTATCTACACGCTGTTTTTACACCTCATTCTAATACAGCTTCCTATTCCAGTTATAATTAGTAATCTTATGGCATTCATTATTTATGAATTGTAATTGTGCACTCCTAACTTTATCTTTACTCATTTTAAATCAATATATATATATATATATATATATATATATATATATATATATATATATATATATATATATAATGTTAGTTTGTTTGAAGCATCGCTGAGAATAGTAGTAGTATGTTTTTAAAAGGATGTGGGCAATGCAAATTCAGGGTAAGATGTAAGCTGGAAGGAACAAAAATAATAAATTGAATACGAAATGTGACTTACTATTTATTTTTTCTTAAAATCTTACATAACAGCAAGTGTAGTGATAGCTGTTTGTGTGATGTCCGGATGATTATGAAAATCATTTATTTAATATTTCGGGTAAAGAAACTTCCCTTTGTCAAAAATAATAAGCACCAGAGAAAATTCCATCTGTGCATCTTAACCGGAAATTGCATTGCCCACAGTCTTTTAAAAACATACTACTAATATATATATATATATATATATAT
>OY744547.1:47779751-47794751 GCA_963556195.1 Sepiola atlantica | reverse complement strand
TTTATTGTCCTCTCTTCGCACACGACCCTGTTTTCGTTTGTCGGGGTGCCCTCCCATTTCCCCCGTTTTCTTAAAAGCAAAGTTTAATCTTAACTCTAAAACCTCATCTACCCCAATAATACCCGTTTGTTTCACGTTAGCCATCGTCCTACCTTGAAATCAATCGTCATCCTTTATCTCCCGCACGAAACCTGATCGGCTGGTGTTTTTGGTTGTTTTGTTTTTTTGCGGGGTACAGGAACAACGTTAGTGTAACAAATTGCCTCTGTGTTCTTACTGGCAACAATCACCTGGAAAGGACCCGATGACCCCGAGTTGGCCAAGTGCAAAGTTAAAGAACACTCGGCCTTTTCTGCCGCTTGTCATTTGTTTTTATCCCCCCCCCTTCCTCTGCCAAATTGATCATTGTTTGTTTCAAAATTTTGTTAGAAATACCTACTTTTATTTAATCGACTTGTTTAAACAATGTCGTCTTCCATTAAAATTAAAATTTGAATTTCTTTTTTGCTTTATTAAGATTTTCGGTATAATTGTAGTATAGTTAACAGTCGAGAAATCGCCAAGAAAAAACAACAACTAATTTATAGCAAGATAAGTAGAAATATATTCTCTATCGACCCGTATTTTCGGTGTGTTAACGAGTCACCGCTTATCAAGGTCTAAATGTCACTCAAAAGCAAGGGTTACTTTGTTTGTCAGGTTGACAGTGCAAACACACCGTAAGGATTAGTAACGCTGGTCGAAACTTTGATTATTTAAGAAGATGGCCCAACAAGGATGTGCTAACATTGGACTTGAACACCCCATGTTGTAGTCAGCTGGGAAGCAGTTCAACAGACGGGTAGTTCTTTGAAATAAACTTTGATCATTGAAGTTCTGTTTAGTTTGCGGTACGCAGTGGAAGAAAGGGACATTATTTACAGTGGTTGTAGCTAGATGGGTTTTTTGTGAATTGTTTACAGAGGGAGGGGTATAGATTGCAGCTCATTTGAGAACCGACCTTAAAAATAACGATAGAGTAAAGAATGACCAGCAACATGTCTTCTGTGAAAAAGGGGCTGTAGTGAAGGGGCATATATTTTAATGTGTGGAAGCTATAATCATTTTTTTTTTTTCAGAATTTAATTTCTACGATCGTGTGCTGTATGGGCTCTTGATATGGACACATGGCAACTGAAGTAATGGCTGTACCTCGCTAATCTTAGACGAATGAGTGAGGTTTCACGAGGGTCATTATGGAGGTTTTGCCACTCGAACTTAGACTTCATGTCATCAGTTTTATTTCAATTTTTTTTTTCTAAAAGGTAATAATTGTTTCTGGATTTTGTGAAAAGAACGTACTTTTATTTCATCTAGCTTAATTTTAAACAACATTGTCTTACATTAAAATGTTCAGATCAATATCTTAACTTAGGTTTTCAGATGGAAGAGCGGACTCTGTAATCTTATATAAATTGAGATTATCTCCGTTAGTCACAATTTGTTTTAAAGTAATGCATATATTGCAGAATTTGTCTCATTTCGAAATATTAGAGGTCTTAAGTACTTTTTGAAATTTCTAATATTGCATTAATAGCAAATAAAGTAGATGCCGTAACCGGAAATCGAACCTAAAACCTTGAGATCATTAGTTTGAGGTTCTACCAACTGCTATATTTAGACATATTTATGAATAGATCTTAAAACATTACCTTAAAGATAATTATAAGGTTGGGTCGTCATCATAGATTTATGATTTATGCCATGTTTCAAAACAGAAATTCAAACAAAACCGATGATAAAATATATACAAATTATTAAATAAACATTATTTATAGCATAGGAAATTGTTTTAATAGACTAAGAAATTATTTTGCTTTAACTACGTAATGTATGTAGTTCTTTCACAATCATATAATCCCCTAAGTCTCGCAAAAAAATATTCTAGTATTATAAATAATTATTACGCTCTATGTATCAAGTAATCGAGCAATATGTTTGATGTTTTTTTACCAAATGTAAACAATAATTATATATATATATATATATATATATATATATATATATATAAACATTCAATGAATTAAAACATTACAATTGCTCCAAGATTTAGAACATCAAGTACAGTATGGCGTACGATCGTTTCGAAAACATTTTGGAAATACTTTATTTTATTTTATTTTATAAATTAATAAAGCTAATCCAAAACGGTTCTTCATCAGCGCTTTATGCAACACGTCTTACAGAAAGTCAGAGAAAAAATCAAAAAGCCCGTTGTAGAGAAGCATCCACTGACAGAAAGAGTCACCGGTTGATATGTCGGTAGTATAGAGGGGAAGAACACAATTGTACATACAAAACCAAAACACTGGTACATACAGAAGAAATAATCCAATATATATATATATATATATATATATATATATATATATATATATATATATATATGAGGTGTATCATAGCGTGGTGTTTTTTTTCGATCTCACGAATTGTCTTACGTCTTATTCGTCGATAAAAAACAGCTGAACGTCTCTTTTATTGACACGTAGTAGATAGCTCGTTGGATAGTGACGTCCAGTTTAAAAGATGACAATAATATTGGTGTAGCAGCGACAGTTTCTGTGTCTTCATCTTCGTGTAGGTGCAAGAATTAAACGAAATCAAATATTTAAAAAAATTCAACAAAATTGTTGCTCAATGGTTTATATTCTTCGTTGCTTGATTTTTTCGGAGAGAGCAAATAAAACTCGGTCTTAGAAAACATCCGCACTTAGTCAGCTCACAGGCCAAAAGAGGTAGATCTTTCTCAGCTTTTTTACCACGTCTCATTTCGGACTCCCTGTCCGTGGAATCTATGAGCACACCTGCTTCTTAGCTCAAATTTGATTCAAAGTGAATTTTCCACTCTCTGCTTTACTCTAACCTCACGTGGAAAATACCGTTTTCAAATTATTTTCACACACACGCACAAATACTCTTTCTACAATGGAAGCGGGACTCAAATTAAAAAGGTGTATTCTAAGGAATCTAGAGCAACCCTAACATTTAGGCAATGAATGGGATGTGAGTTTATTACTATTTCATGTATATAAATACATAACAACATAAAGTAACATTATATATTATATAGCGTATACCTATTTTCAGTATTATATACATATATATATATATATATATATATATATATATATATATATTAATGATTACATGCTTACACATATATAATAGTCTAAGATAATATAATATATCGCGAATATATATTTTCAGTATTTACTTTAGAAGTAATGTTAGTAGAGCATAGTAGTAGTATGAAAATCTATCTATGGCAAGTAAGCGACACACACGTTCTTGTTTCATTTCTGTAGAGAATCATCAGGCTAAACCGTTTAGCCTGATGATTTTCATCGAGAATGAAGCATGAACGCTTCCGTGTCACTTACTTGCCATAAATACAGGTTTATACTATATATATATATTGATAGTATATATATATTGATAGTATTAGATATACATATATATATATATATATATATATATATATATATATTGATAGTATTATATATATATATATCTTGATAGTATTATATATATATATATATATATATATATATATATATATATATATATATATATATGTATATATATATATATATATATATATATATATATATATATATATGGGAAATGAAAAAGAAAAACCCAAACCAAAAAGGATGTTTTTTTATATATTCATCAACGTTTCGTCTTTATTTGTAAGACTTCTTCAGGATGATAATTTTAAGAAAAATGTCATGCCAGTACGTGAAAATATTTGGTTGACATGATAAGTTGATGAGAAAAAGTAGTAGCCACTACTGGGTGCGCAGGACCGAGGTCCGGGCTTAGTGAAGTCAGTCGCATGGAATGAGATTAATGAGGATGGTTCTGAGTGAAAAGGTAGAAGGATGGGGGTGAACGGAAATTATGTGGATGGCTGTTAGTGAAGAAGTGGAGGGGTGGGGAAAGAGGAAGGGAGGGGGAGACTCTGTGATTTTGGTGTGTGGGTAATGTCAAGGTGTTAAAAAAGATTTGAAAAAATGAACAAATTATGAAAGGATGAAGGTGGTTTGAAAGTAGGAAGGGTGGGTGGGTAAGAGTGTGAGATAAGTAGTTGAAAGTGTGAAATGGGTGAGGGGGAAAGGGGAGATTTTGTTGTGGTCAGGTGTGACATTTTTGGAGAGTAGTAGTGTTTGACCAGCTGGCTATGTCAAGAATGTGTGGAATGAGTAAGTTAGAAGGTTTGGATTCGTGGTGAATGTAAATGTGTGTGTGTGGGGGGTATGTGTGGGGTGTATGCGGAGACTTGTATATATATATATATATTGATTGTATATATATATATATATATATATATATATATATATATATATATATATATATATATATATATATATATGGATATATAAACATGTATATATAAAAAAAAAAGATAGTAATTAATAGAAAACAATTGCGTGATACTAAAATAGATTTCAAATTCGATAGACGGTTAAGTTAAAGACTCAGCTAGAGAGAAAGAGTTATATTAAGGTGGCCTTGTGGAAGAGTGCAGTTCCTTATAATCTAGATAAAGAAACGCTAATTAAATGCGCTAGGAACGTACGATGCAACCAAATCGTCGGTAATTATTTGCTGAATTTATACATAAATATATTTATAATTCTCCGTCGTCCATAGTTATCGGTTTATCTCATGACATATTCCATCTATGAAGAAAATGATAACAAAGTCAGATCCACGTGAATATTCTGATTAAAGGGCTGGATGCATCACGAAAGTACTATACTAATAATATTAGTAGTTGTAGTATAACCTCCAAGTTAATCATAATCAGACCCGTTTTGACATTTTACTTTTTTTCTTTAAATTAGTCGGACTCCACAATATTTTAAACTCGGCAACACATAGTGCCATAGATTTTACCAAATTAAATGGCACTGTAGTAATATTGAACGTGGCATTTATTAGATTGCTAGAAAAGGAAATTTCAAATTAAAATTAGCTTAAGTAAAAATAAAGATTTTCCACTAGAATTTAGCTCAAGTATTTAAGGAAATGACGTGACAGGAAGTCTCAAATGATACGTGGTACATAACTAGTAAAACCGTCGTTGTAAAATCTCGGTCTGAATGAAGCCAGACGTGTTTTTTCGTAGTTCCTCCTCCATCCCCCCTCAGCATGCTTCGAATTTTGCACCGGTTCGATTCGGTTGTTGGCAGTGGTTTCCCTGATTCATTTTAGAATCGTGTACACACAGGAGAAACTTCACGAAGTTTGTAACCATCCATAATTGAAAGTGGTTTTATGGAACTGACTAGATGCGCTCTTAGTAAACCCAGGTCGTTAGTCCGCGTCGTTAGCCACTCTCCCACCGGAACCTGGTACTTATACCTAGGTACAACATTTACTCTGAGCGAGTTGAATCGACTTCCTCAGAAGGAGGAAGTTTCAGGGGAGTATCAAGCTCACAAGCGATCCCCAGTCGCATGTATATTCCGGTTCCGACCCCCTCTTACATACAAAACCCGGTATTCTCAAATGCTCACCACTCTAGCAACGTTCCTTAACTTCGGTGATCTAACGAGAACCGATGTGTCAATCTAATTATGCCACCTGGTGACGTGCGTATAATCGAATTTGCAAGCATATAAATATACAGATTAATACTCATGTTTCGGAACTTTTTAGATGAAGATTGATCATTTGTATCGCTTGAACTACTATTCTCATCTTGGATTTTGTTTTCACAACGTTTTCATCGATGTAACTTCTGAGCTTCTTAGGGTACGTCTTGTTGAATTCTGGGGATCCGTACGTACATTCGAACGAAACCTTTATTTAATCTACAGGGATAGACTGCTTCAGTTCTGTCAGCTCTGACTGTGTAAAAATCTTAAGTAATTCTTAAGTTCTAGTTAATATAAACCCGTGGCGCAACGGATAAAAATGCTAAGTTATAATGAGTTATAAATGACACTCTATTTGGATGTTGAAGGTTCAATCCTAACTACAAGCGATACTAATTAAAAATAAAATAAAAAATTACGTAGCACTTCATCCGTTACGCCACAGGTCCAATTATGCAGAATCGTCCACATGGACACGTGATACAACAGATAAAGTGTTACGTAATAATCAGTTAAATGAAAGTCTTCTGGAGGTTGACGGTTCAATCCTCAGTACAGACGATGCTAAGAATATAATTAACAATTACTTAAGACATTTTTTTATAGAAATCGCTCCAGACAAGAGATGAAGCCACTTGATGTAAAAAGCTAAAAAATACTACTTCAAGGTCAAAGACTAGCCAACAATACGTGTTATATGGATAGATTCCGAGCTGGAAAACAGCAATGTTTCTTTCTTTGTTAGAAACATCGCTGAGTGTGTAAGGACTGAATAACAATATAAAGGAAATGAGAGCTACAAGGCTGCCGAAAGTAACACACAAGGGCTACTTTCTACTCTCCATTCTTCCATGTGTACTTCTGACGGAACGAGAGCAAACCACCTGGTATCCTGTGCAGAATTTCGAACGGAGCCCTTCAACGAGCGTAGACTGCCCTTGTTCTGTCTGCCAGGACCGAGTAGAAGTCTTAAATAATTTTTTATTATATTCTTAGCATCGCCTTTACTGAGGATTGAACCTTTAAACTCTAGAAGACTATCACTTTGAACTGATTATAACTTAACACTTTATTCTTTGCGCCACAGGTCAATGTGAAAGCAATCTACAATCGTGGATTAAATGAATGGATTTGGTTAGAAATTCCGTACAGATTCCCGAGTTCGACATAAAGATTCGTGAGTTCAACAAGACGCATCTATAAAAAAAATATATTGTGAAAATAATATCAAAGATGAGAACAGTAGTCCGAATAATATAAATAATACAAATTATGAATCATCATCTAAAAATTTCCGAAACATAACATTTGACCTGTGTATTTGACCTGTGTATGTGACCTGTGTATCTGATCTGTGTATTTGACCTGTGTATTTGACCTGTGTATCTGACCTGTGTATTTGACCTGTGTATACTGTATTTAGAATCAAGTTTGTTTCGGAACTTTTGAAACTTGTTGGAGTGTGCAACTTCATCCAAGATGTGTCGAATTAGAAAGTAAGAACATAATAGATTATTTCTAGCCAATAATGAAGCAGCATAGTCTATTGCAATGGACATCTTGTTGACAGCTCCATCTATCGTTAGAAACCATACAATCAAAATAGTACAGTTTAATTCTTCGTGTTGGTTTCTGTTTCCCTACTTACATATGCAATAATCTATGAACGTTCACACGGGTAACAATAATTAAACTAGTTGTCTTTTATTTGTGTGAATACAAATAAATATTAGTGTGTATGCTTTCAAACATCTAGCATATTCTACTTAAATTACTGTAAATATTTAATCGAATTAAACTATGATATCCTTGTTGAACAATGTATTGCTCGTGATATCCGCCATTTGTACGGCCTCCATTATCCCGACTGCCACCGTCTTATTTAACGGAAGTGACACTCAGGTTGACTGAAATGAAATTAGCTCACAAATATGCCTGGTCATGTGCCAGGACTCTAAACAACTCGATACTTCTTCTTTCAAAGTTTTTACGGGGCCAAAACCGCCTTCTCAAATCACTTTTTCAAATGTTATTACGTCACCTGCTGATTATAAATTAGACTTGTTGCCTATAACCCCAGTCGTACACTCAATAGATTTCCTAACGTAGTAAAACAAACTTCTTTAAAGTTTTTAACACTTCGAATAAATGTAAAATTTGAATTTTAAATTTGAATTTTAAACCTGAGAAAAGTGTTATGTACATGTTTTTACACCGATAACGTTAATATATTCTCATAAATCAGCCCTGTCCAACTTTTTGGGGTCAGCTTGATTCTATTGATACCATTGGTTTCTGTAGTAGCTGTCGGAACGAGAACAATTTCCCTCAGTTGATTAAATAAAGGGTTCAGTTCGAAGAGGTTCCCGAGGAAGAGAGTAAAAAGTGAACTATTTTCGGCAGCCGCGTAACTCTCGCTTCCCTAATTTTGAACTTTAGTCCTCACATTCAATGAGCGATATTTATGACAAAGGGGGAATAATTGCTGTTTTTGTTGTCGAAATCTATCCATATAACATTTATAATTGGCTAGTCTTTCTTTTATCTTGAAGTATTATTTTGTGTTTAGCTCTTTGCGTAGGGTGGTTTCATAACATAAAAAAAGAACGTTCGACATGAGGATTCCAAAGTTAGAAAAAATTCACCCAGAGAAGGTCGGAGGTTAAATCGACGATAACTTTGTGAAAACGACAACACATATAAGAATAGTAGTCTGAACAATCTAAATAATACACAGTATTCAACCTCATAAGAGCATTCAGAAACGTGAACAATGAGGACGATAAATGTACGTATGATGCGAATAGTGTGTATATCAATAGCACCTCAGCTCAGTCACAACGGCATTAATCTAACAACAATGGTCAGTATAACAGTCCTGATTATGTTAACATCATAATTTAAACGAGCAGGACACGTGAGTATTCCACAGTTGTATCCTTCGTCTGTTGCTGTGCTTAAAAATAGTTTAATTATATGAACGTCCGGCGGGAACGCAGACACGACGATATCATTGTACCATCTGTGTTCAATCTGAAACATACTTATCTAATAATACTCTGGTTAATGCAGTTTAAAAATATATCCGGTTATGGGGATCTATCTCCCAACCCTCTGTAAGACTTTGTAACATATTTCCATTCTATAGGCGAGAGGTGACGGTGGCAAAGTGGTTACGGGACAAACTGACAATCTGAGTGTGCAAAGTTCAAATCCAGTTCGTTCAACAGAAATACTTTTACTTACGTTGTCCCTCACGTGAGAACCCGATTTTTTTTTAGAAAGAATTCGAACTAGAAACATGATGGGAAACCCAATGCCAACAATTAAATACTCTTATTCATACGAAATGGATGAATGAATTCGATGAACGTCCAGCGCGAACACAGACCCCATAATATTATTGTACGACATTTGTTAACATTGAAACATACTCATCTAAATGTACCTGTTAATGTAGGTTCAAGTATATCTTATAATATGGGTCTAACTTCAAAACCCGTCTGGGAGATTGTGACATAATTCCATTTCATGAACGTCCAGCGCGAATGGAGTCCACACGATATTATTGTACCATCTTTGTACAGAACAGATACTATATGAAATCATATTATGATAAGTTACGCTCAAGGTCATGAAACCTATTGTGAGTATAAGGGTGGGGGGGGGGTCGCTGTTCATTCTTTCCGCCAAAAAAGTGTATTTTAACTAGAGTTTCACGTTTGACACAACAGAGGCATCACATAACATTTTTAAAATTACTTTTTATGCATTTTATTTTCGGCAATCAACGCTTATTTAAATATAGGTGATAACGTACGTACGAACATAGGATTGACTAAGCTTATTATCATATATATCAAAATTAGACCTAATCTCAGAAGGCCAGAAAGTATAGAAGCCACTATAGTAAGAACAACAGTTCGATTAATGTAAAATAGTCCTCAAAATGTTACTAAAATAAGCTATTGTGAAAAATAGTCAACAGAAAAAAGGCTGAAAAACTAAATATCGAACAAACAATCGTTACCAAAGCCAATCAAAGTTACTTTTCTACTTACCTGCGTATTTTTAAAATGTTTTTTTAAGTCTTTCAAACCTTTTTTATATACATTTAATTTTTTCGTTTAAATATGATCCTTATTACAGGAAAAATTAAAACTATCTGCTTTCAGTTTCCGAAAACCACCGAAGTCTGTAACTTTTTTTCGTCATGTTCTCCTTTCAATTAGGCAATGCCACTCAATTAATTGTTATTGGGGTTGGAGCAATTATTTGTTGTATTTGTGTTTCTTTTTACCCATCACTCAAACTTCGATTATTTCCGGAAAGTCGGCGGCGGCCATTGAGAAATCTAAGTGTAATAATATCGATTTAACGAAATATTTAAATACAATAAAAAAGCTTGAAAATAAATTAAAACACGAAAATAATTACGCAGGTGGGTATAAAAGTTACTTTTATTGCATTGTTTATTTTTATTTTTTTACATAGTTCAACCTAAACAAGGCAGGCCGCCACTGTAGACGTAAGGGGCTACTTAGAAAAAAGAAAAGGGGAGAAGGTTGGGGGCTCAACCTTAATTGGGATCTGCGCAGCGAGATGTCTGTTTACATTAGTTTTAAATTTCTGCATGTCTGTACTGTCGGGAAAACAGGGGACATGGAGGGAGTTCCAGGGGTCAGCAGCACGAGGAAAGAAGCTACTTGAGTAGAAGGCTCTCCGACATCTGGGGACCTCCACAGTGAATGAATGAGATTTAGCTGATTGTCGAGTTAGTCTAGTGAATATACGTCGACGGGGCACCAGAGTAGCCAAGTCATCGGAGCATAATCCATTGAAGTATTTGTAAAACAAGCACAAGGATGCTACATTGTGGCGATGGGACAGGGACTGGAGCTTGATTCACAGTGAGGGACCTATTAGGTTGGCGATTCTTTTTTGGACCTTGTCAAGGAGGGAGAGACTAGTAGATGATGCACCAGCCCAGATGTGAAACAATACTCCATGCATGGGCGGATGGTGGCTTTGTAAAGATACAGGATAATGTCAGGTGTGAGGAGTTTACTAGCACGGTAGAGGGAGCCAACCTTCTTTTCGGCAGCCTTGGCAATGTCTTCAATGTATTTGCTCCAATCCATGTTACCTGTGAAGGTTAGGCCAAGGAGTTTGAATGATGAACTCTCAGGTAGGGTGTTATTTGCCATTACAATCGGTGGTTGGAGAGGTTCTTTGGTAAGCGTTATTTGTTCAATATTTGATATTTCACCCCTTTTTCTGTTGATTACTCTACAAAATTGCCCTAATTTAAATAGAAAGTTAATCTAATCGCAAGAGAACAGGGTAATCAGTCACAGTACCTAGAATATAACAACAATGATTAGGATAACTGTTGAAATCATGCCAAATACAGGTCAACCACAAAAAATGTTCACTCATTGAATAATTTATAATATTCACAATGTGTACTGCAATGCAACTATATTTAGTACGAATTAACTTTAATATCTGCCTGACATGTCCATCTAGCTTCAGTAATGAATATCCAACAGTCTTTGTTTGTTGGGCCGTTTAATTATATAGTGGGCACTTTGACGTTTAGTGATCGTCTCCTGGATTGGATTCATACTCATCAGATCTTTGCTCGAAGAAATGCATCTATGGGCCTATCGCAAAGATAATTTCTATCCAAACATTCCCCAGACAACTTCTGAGCTGAAGAATACCATTAGAGTCAAAGTAAGAGAGGAATATGTCAGTGTTATTGGTTATATTACACGTCCTATCTTGGTGTACTTATAATTGAACGGCGATAAAACAAAGAATGTTGGGCATTTATAGATAGACATTGATGGACAAGTTAGGCATAGACTGGCGTTATATTATACCAAATATGGTGTAATTACTGACATGATTGTCAATTTTATTAACAATTTCATGTGTAGCATTTGGGCGTTCTTCATACGATAGCTCTTGAAAAAATGGTTTAATAATGATTACAAAGGCTTTAGATGAGTAGCTTATAAAAAAGAGATGAAATGAAGTAACCAGACAGAAATGCACCAGAAGATTAATTTGCCATGAAAAATGGGGTTAGTTGTACAAAACTAAGGATATGATGCAATACTCTAACCCTACACCACGACCAACAACACCAACTAATCCCTAAAGTCCAACACTTCCTCACCGCGTGGTGATAAAATGGCTTTTCATATTAACATGGTTTTCATAACTCTGCCAATGTTTACAGCAGACGTCTTTAATGATCGTAGTCATTACAGAATCCCTCGCTTCTTATCGCAGTTAGAATTGCCTGTTCTTCTTGTCACCGCATCAGACTGCCAAAATATCCATAAAAAAAGTAAGTAATATTTATTTGTCCGTTATCTATTGCATATCTCTCTCTATTTGTTTTCCCTGGCAATACATGTTTTTGTCGATTGTGTTAGGGACACTAAGATCGCTTTACCTTTAATTTAACTATGTTATTGTTGACTACATTGCCCTACAATCTTCAACAATTTGCAATTTTTGAAGTCCAGTTAGGTCATGTATGTTTTAGTTAATTTTACCAACATCTGAAAAAATATTACAAATATAAAGTCAAATAGATAAAAACAGTCTACAGCGGATATATATATATATATATATATATATATATATATATATATATATATATATATATATATATATATATATATATATATATATATATGAAAGGATAAAAATAATCCGACGGTATGAAATTAAAAATGGAAAAGCGGAAGACCTTTTCGCTCAACGTTTCGCCCAAATTTCACGTGGGCTTTGTCAAGAGCGGACGAAGAATACAAAAGCTCGTCTTTTGTTATTTTTGTATTCTTCGTCCGCTCTTGACAAAGCCCACGTGAAATTTGGGCGAAACGTTGAGCGAAAAGGTCTTCCGCTTTTCCATTTTTAATTTCATATATATATATATATATATATATATATATATATATATATATATATATATATATATACTACCATATATAGCTTAGAAAATAAAAAAGTTATTGCATAATCAATTACTATGTAATCATGTTTCAAAAATGTTACATAAACGAAAATTTATGTTTACATTTGTTTAATAACATTTTTATACAAATTCTT
This sequence comes from Sepiola atlantica, assembly GCA_963556195.1. Classification (NCBI taxonomy): domain Eukaryota; kingdom Metazoa; phylum Mollusca; class Cephalopoda; order Sepiida; family Sepiolidae; genus Sepiola; species Sepiola atlantica. The sequence goes on along the minus strand of OY744547.1, from coordinate 47,781,975 downwards.
GTTCATTACAAAATAGCTGAATAAAAACTTTTCATTTTGTTACAGGTTCAAGTAAACAATGAAATTGTTAAATTGGAATTTAGAGTAAAATGCTAATATTAAAAAGAGGTCGATTCACCAGTTAAAATACGTTTATAGCCCAGTTAATCATGCATGTTATCATCTATTGTTTCCGTAAATAATGTCAAACTTCCTTCTGAAAAATATTAGTAATCTAAACAATAAGAAATGATCAACTTTAAAATATAAAAGTATATGAAAATTATAAAGAAAACATCTCTTGAACATCTCAGGAGAATCTCAAATCAACTGATAATTTCGAAAAATGTTCATCTCTGTTTGTAGACATTGGCAGCAACAATAATAATTCCAAATTCAAGGGAGGTAAATACCCGATTCCGCAAATCAAATCCAAAAAACAGAGGTAATAACTCCATGTGAACCAATTATTCCATGTGGCAGAGAAATAAATCCATTCTCACAAAAAAGTCTTTTACAAATTCAAAATCAGATATTCTTTGCAACTTGATATACAATATGTGATAAGGAACATGTTTATTTTATCTATTATATAAGACTAAGCTTTCTGAACGAAACTATTCCTATATAAAGTATTATATAATTAAACAAAGATTTTACTATAAGTGAATCAAATCAACAGTTTTCAGATAATACATGATACAACGTGTAATCAACCGGGTTATACCTGGTGATACCAGATCAGGCTGCCCTGTGGCTCCCTGAGACGAAATTCACCTACATTGACGTTTTTTTTTTTTTTTTTTTTTTTGTAAAACTTAATTATGTTCTACAAAACCAAAAACAACAGCCTCTCTCCCTTTCTCCCTCCCCTTTTTTATTTTTATTTTTCCTACCCTACTCCCGGTCATGGATATGACCTTAAACCACATCCGATGGTGAGATCCGGCTTACGGACTTTGGGGAATGTGGAGCCTCCTCTTAATTACCATTGCTCCCAGGTCCACCCTGACCCGGAGTGGTAGTACCTGTTAGGGTCCAAACTATGGGTTAAATAGAAACAGATATTAAAAGGGGAAAGAAACAAAAAAGAGAAGAAAACAAGACCAGATTCGGCATTAAATAACCCAAAAAGGGTTGATATGCCGTAAAACAAAACTACCAAACCAAAAACCCTGATTAAACATTTGAAGATATAAAGAACTTGAAGCATAAAAACTTTCACTATAATGACCAGATTCGGCATTAAATAACCCCAAAAGGGTTGATATGCCGTAAAACAAAACTACCAAACCAATCAACTGGGTTATATACGTACTTTAAGTGTCGAATCGACCGTTAAGGATTCTTTTTTATATTAACATTTGACTCTAGAATCAAATTTTCCTAACCAGCTAAAAAAACAAAACAATACAAAACTCAAACAAAACATATTGTTTCTGAAAGTTGATGGGTAATTTTGTTTTATGTGTTTGTAGTTATTAAACAATATTATTGTTTATCTGGACCTGAAACGAAATTATAGGCAGTTTATCTTCTGTTATTTTGTTCTGAAAGGATTTTTAGTGAAACTTCCTGAAACATATGTACGCATATTTGTTTTTATGTTCAATTTTTGTAACATCATAACATGATGTTGATTATGTAATAAAGTGTGTATTCTTCTGAGTTATAATGTATTAGCCCCGTGGGACCTAATGTCCTTAACGTTGATGTAAAGTTTCACCAGCTGTGTTATAGATTAACATTATTTAACTTTTTATATTTATAGAATGAAATTGAGATATTTCTGGGTTAAAGCTAAAATATTTGACTTCATTAAACCCCCTCACACACACACATACACACACATACACATATATATCCATATATATTTATATATATATATATATATATATACATATATATATATATATATATATATATAGTTCGCCGGGGAATGTGGGAAAGAAATCAATAGAATGCTCGATCGTAAGAATGCGAGAGCTACAATACGAAATATTTATTTAAAAACTATGCATTACATATTCAAGAGACGTGCCATAGTTTCATTGACATGGGTAGACTTTTAGTTTTTACAAAAAATGTATATGTATATATATATATATATATATATATATATATATATATATATATATATAGAGAGAGAGAGAGAGAGAGAGAGAGAGAGAGATAGATAGATAGATAGATAGATAGATAGATAGATAGATAGATAGATAGATATAGTAGGAATGTGCAGCGTCGC
>OY744547.1:47767251-47774751 GCA_963556195.1 Sepiola atlantica | reverse complement strand
TTGTATTCCTTTTTTTTATATAGACAAATTTCTTGTTACTGAGTTTTAAATACTTTATTGTTGTTCCCGCGCACTTGTTTTTGACCGAAACGTTCTGTGCTCAATATTCGGTTTACTAGAATCCGAATGTGGTCCAATAGAATTTCAACATTGACCAATCCATTAGTTCCAGTACCCATGATTTTATTTTCGTGTTCAAATAGTATATGCAGCATAGTGTAAGTGGACTTATACAGTGACATGATACGGCATGATCACGTTGACACAGTGGCTCTCGTTAGATCACAGAAGTTAAGTGACGTTGAGCCTGATTAGTACCAGATGGGTGACCATCTGGGAATACAAGACGCTGTATGTAGGAGGACCTCGACACCGCCCTGCAAGAACTGTAACATTTAACCTGCGTATCTCCCTTAACTTGGATATACATGCGACTGATGAACGCTTGTAAATTTGACACTCTCATGAAATGTTGTATTTCGGAGGAAGCCGGTTTAACCCTCCTAGAGTGAATGCCGCTTCGTTTCGGTAGTGTAAGTGGACCCTCAACCTGTCTGATTACAAGATCATAAGTCAGTCGTAAGGCTGCATACCCTTCCCCCTCACAACGTAAAATGTCAAACTTGACTGTACGTTTCAAGGTCAATGTCATATATAAAGATCAAGATAATATACGATGTGGAGCTTCATTGGCAAGAATATTGGCCACAACGCGAGCCTCTACATTGGACATAATCGAAGTTATCGTTGAAAGTGCTAATTTCCTTTTTCTATGATGAATAATTATATGACCTTTACTTTGACCTAGATATTCCAAATTAAATCAGTGATACTTTGTACGAAGTTTGGTGACGATTGGTCAAGCGATGTACACGCTAGGTTGTACACAAACAAACATAGTCACATATTCGATTGAATACATAACCTCTTTCGCAAAAGTAATATAAGCAACTCCAGAAATAAATTCCACGATGAACTAAAGCGGTGAGATTTTCACTTATTTGGCCACGTTGTTTTCACAAATGGAACTGTATACCGCAATGGGCTCTCCATCGTGTTTCACTGTCTGTGCAATGCGTCTAGCATCTAAACATTATATCTGGAGTTTCCTTAGTCGAGATTGTTGATCGGTAAATAGTTGTTGTTATTAAACAATTTTGTTGCAAGGGGCATTCATTCTTATTTATGCAGTTACAGGACTTTACTTTAGTTGTTTTTTTGTTATCTAATTCAGGGTTTAGGTTGCTGTTTAGGATTTGTTTTTAAATTATATACTGCTCACTTTACTCAAAATTACTGGCCCCCACCATAGACCATAACTTGTGTTAACAACTTTAACTAGAACACCTTACCGCCAATATTATCTTTAATCTTATAATAGATGTTAAACCCACCATTAGTAAAACAATTACAACGAATAATAAAATGTATTTATACCACTGCCATTAATCCATATATGACTTCCACTAAAAATAAAAGCAATTATCAATATGTTTTATTAATTTATTACTAACTATTATTTATAATCGAAATACATTTATGTATACTCAAAAATAATAAAAACTAAATACAATAGTATAATCCATCAATATCAATGTCATAAACTTATATACGATTCTTACTAAGAATAATCCACACTATATTTTAACTCATTATTATCTAGAATTAAATCTATTAATACTACTGCCACTAATCCATATATGACTCTTACTAAAAATAAAGGTAATTACCACTATGTTTTATTAATTAACTGCTAAATATTATTTAGAATTAAAATACATTTACTTATCCATCAAAATAATTAAAATTAAATTCCAATTGATCAAAATATAACAGCATAATTTATTAATACTAAGGTCATAAATTTATCACTAATAATAATTTAAACTAAATATCTCTTTAGGCTTTTTGTCCTGTAACTGTTATACGTCTGCATTGAAATAGATTAAAACAATGCCGTGTACAAGAAACAGACACATCAACCCACGACACCTTTCTTAAATGGCTACAGAGATACACTCTTAACACCTTCATGCTCTCTCTTTCTTTATCTTCTCTTTCCTTCTTGTTTCCTTTCCCCCGGCCCCCTCTTCTCCAGCTCAGCGTTGGATAAAAATAAAAATATGAATTTAATTTAAATTAAATCTTACATTAACCCTTCTTAGCCCGCAACAAATCCTAAATGGCTATAGACACTCGCCCCTAACCCCTCTCTACCCCTCTTCCCTTTCCCTTTCTTTTTCTTTTCCTTCGACCCCCCCTACCCAAGCTCAGCGTTGGATAAAAATAAAAATACAAATGTAAACTAAACTTTTCAAACGGCCAATATATTTTTCTTCCTTTTTCTTTTTCTATTTCATTTCCTCGCCTCCCCTCTACCCCAGCTATGTGTTGGATAAAAAAATGAAAATATGAATTTCTAACGGCAAATATATTTTTAAAATCGGTCACATGACTTTTATTTCTTTTTCCTCTTCGTCTTTGCTTGACTCCATTCTTCCTGGAATTCAGCGACCGGGTTGGATCATAAAAAACTTTCTGCCTGATGAGACCTCAGCTCTTGATAGCTGTAGATCGATAACATCGACATGCCAGTGTAGCAGACCTTGTACATGTCTGAATAAAAGCATTCACAATACAGCTCTATATTTTTATTGAGCACTGTTTTATAAGCCCGGTTTGATTCCCATTGGATTTCTACCCTGTAGATTTTTACCCTACCTGGATTACTATATATATATATATATATATATATATATATATATATATATATAAACAGATATGGGGGATGTCCTGTTGGTAAATGTCCGTTGATAAGGTGTCCAGTGAAAGGAGATTTAAAGATGGAAAAGAAGGGTTTTCGTGAAGGCAGCATTGACAAAATTCAAGAATGAAGTACATCCAATAGAGAGATGTAGTTCAATCTTAGGTTGAACGCACTTATTCGGAAGTAATTTCATAATTCGCGCCATTTTAAAATACTTCCGTGGACCAAGAATGAGAGAAGTTATTCAGATGTTGAAGTTGAACTGTGTATATTACCCACTGGACAGACCCATATCTTTTTACACGCACATTCTCACTCTCCCTTACTTAATATTTTTTCAAATTTTGAATTTTGGCTTTTCCACTGCCAAGTTATCTATCTATGTAATTCCTCTGATGATAAGATTTTAATCTTTGAAAACCCTTGGCTTAAGGAACGAATGATAAACATGTTTTTACCGAGTAAACCTTGCATTCAAAAATCGAAGTTGAAATAAATTTGTCATTCGTACATGTTTATCCCTCTTCTGTCATCTATTTTTATATATATATATATATATATATATATATATATATATATATATATATATATATATATATATATGTACATATATATGTGTGTATATATATACACTAGCTTCGCATAGTTAGCTACTTGAAATATTTAAAAGCACAATTATAAACAATAAAATGTAATTCCTTAGCTCAGAATAATTGTATATGAAAAAGAAAAAAACGAACAAGAATAAGGAACAGTTTAATTACAATGCCCTTGTGAACACGAGATAAAAAAAACTGTTACGTTTATGCATATAAACAGATACACATTAAAATTTATACATATAAATTAATATTTACATTTTAGTAGTTTTTATACAAATGTATTCATCTTTTAAATATGACTCTTATTAAATGATAAAAAAAAATTGCCTGAGCGATGGGGTGTGTGGTCTGGGGGACTCTTTTTTTCATTTGCAACTTAGAAACGCATGGCACATTATTTAAAAATCGAGTTAGTCGCCCTTATCACTGGAAAGATACTTTTAAACGCAAAACGTTGATCTACATAATCAAATAAATTATTGAATTTAAAATGAGTAAAAAAATAAAATTTAGCGTTGCTAACAGTCGTGTACGTGTGAGACAGGGAAAGAGAGAGAGAGAGGGAGAGAGAGAGAGAGAAAGAAAGAAAGAAAGAAAGAAAAAACGAATGTAGCTACTATATGACTCTTCTTGCTTATGTTTCGTCGGTATATCATTTTTTTTCTAGCCAGCGATGTTCATTTAAATTATGCCCTTGAATCAAACAACCATTTTACTAAATGTTATAGTAATTTATCCTATTAAATCACTTTAGTTGTTTATATGATCAAAATTATTGCAAAAAATAGGACAAAAAATTACAACTGAATAACATTTACTATTAATTGTTAATACCCATTTTACAAAATAGTTACCCAAATGAAGCATGCAAAGAGCTGTGTTTGAGTCTTTCGTCTCTACAATATATACAGTATTTTTAAATATTATTATATTATAGATTTAAATAACAGTCAGCACTTCTGATTGTATATACGAGTGATTAATGGTAACATCGCATTTATTCATTTAGATACATAAACTAATGCTCAATTCCGACCTAACGTGTCGTTGAACACTGTTGATAGCAGCCTTCTAGATGCGTCCGCTTGCATAGACATACCTAGATCTGAATTATTTTCATTCAAGCTTGGTGTATTAGCTGCATTGTCAGAAGCGTTCCGACGAAAGTTTAAATATTGACTTGTTTCTGAGGGGTTCGAATCGTTTGACTGACAGTACAATCATCCTAGAACTGACGATTCACAGAAAATGATGAAACACATGTGTATGTGGATAAGAATTTGATAATATATATATATATATATATATATATATACTTAAAATATGAAAATATTAAAATAAAAAATTATTAAAGTTTGAAAATAGATTTGTTTATTTAAAATCTTTATTAGAATACTTTCTACCACTTTGTGAATATATATTCCTGCACAATATTTCAAATAATCATTGCATTTCTTTTACTATACATTCCAGTTGTTTCAAGCTTTCTACTTCTGATGATAAGTATGTTTTATTACTTTGAAATATCAGGATATAAGGAATTGACAGCCTTCTAATGAACGTCTGAAATAAACAAATGTATTCTCAAACCTGAATAATATTTTTGTTTGGGTGTTTAATATATATATATATATATATATATATATATATATATATATATATATATATATATATATATATATATATATATATATATATATATCCATATACATATATATATATATATATATATATATATATATATATATATATATATATACAACAATAATTATGCTAATTTGGTAATATTGAGCATCCCCACTCGAATTAGATGTCATTTATTTTTTATTTTGTTTACGATACTTCTGAACGAATTTAATGATTTATACGGGATATCATTTTCCCTAAATGCTAGTTAGGAATAATTTTCCCTTCAGCGACATACATTTTTTAAAGTATAATTATCCACGGACACGTGCTTCGCCGTTATACGACTCATCTACATATATATATATATATATATATATATATATATATATATATATATATATATATATATATATATATATATATTATATATATATATATATATATATATATATATATATATATATATATATATATATTATATATATATATATATATATATATATATATATACATATATATATATATATATATATATAGGGAAGGACTTGACTGCCTACTGGGGAGGAATTGCATGCCTACAAGGGAGGACTTGAATGCCTACAAGGGAGGACTTGAATGCCTACTAGACACCACTCTCGGGTGTCTTCTGTCTCTCTGTACAGGGGGTTTTCAGAGAATCTGACATGAGGATACTTTTTACTTGAAGTAAACCCTGACCAAATATGAAAAAAAAAATGGTGTGCTGTCTCCTCATGCCATCCAGCACACCTCTCGAATTGCGGACCGGGGCACCCCCTCTATTAAGCTTCGAATAATGATTTAGAAGCCGTTGACAATGAGGAAATGAATGATAAAAATATAAATAAAAACAAATATTAATATTGGCAGGCTGGCACCCAGGATAAAAAGGGCCCATCAACCCGTTTATACACCAGGTGGGAAGATGTAAGCAATGGTGTAAACCTTCCTGGCTCTAAAAATTGTGCTCCAGCTATGACAGAGGCCAGCCATGGTCAGCCACTAGGCCTTGCCACAAAAGGTCCTGGCCCCCTATCACCATCAAATGCAGCAACAAGAAAAAGAAACACAAGAGACTTAAGAGCCCAACCATGGACTGTTGCCCAAAAGAAGGTGCTATTGTTTTGCTATCACTACTCAAAGTTTGAAAATGGGAGCAAAACATCTAATGAGATCCTAGCTGATAAGATTCAAGAATCTACCCTCCCCGAATAATATATATATATATATATATATATATATATATATATATATATATATACATATATATATATATATATATATATATATATATACATATATATATACATATATATATATATATATATATATATATATGAAAAACAAATATAAAAATACGCACACATACGTATACGTATGTATATATACAGTTTCTTAACATGATTAATTATTTTATTGTTTATTTTATATTTCCTAGTGTGTCACCTTAAACACACACTCCTAATTCGTGTGACTGCCGCAACACACACTGATATACATGCGTACAGACTATATATACATATCATATATATATATATATATATATATATATATATATATATATATGCAATAAATTACGTGACACAGGTGCTTGCTATTTATTATCATCTTTCTTGTTCCCAGCCGACTCCCCGCTTTTGTAATCCTATTTTTTGAGTTTATTAGTTTTACCCGTAAGAGGTTTTAATCTTTCCATCTCACTACCCTTCGCTGTGTGCGTGGGGGTTGTCCTTGCGTGATGGTCGACCAGCGCTGCACGTGTGCATGAATGAACGCTTACAATTCATGTCTCAAGCACACAGTACGCATGCGTCATATCCTGGGGGCCCTGGGTCGCCCACTGAAACACGAGAACTTTGATCGTCTAATACGAATTTAAGTAAATTTGCTGTAAGGGTGGGTGAGGCGATGTTGAGTTGGCGACTGAAAGAAAAAAAATGGGGAAAAGACGAAAAGTACACGGGGTATTTATCCCGCTGTGTTGTAGTTCCGAATTTGAATTTTGACGTGGTTAATTTGTATGTTTTCGAACTTGCAAGATGACCCCCTTCATTGTCCTAACCCTAACCCTAACCCTAACCCTGACCCCCTTCATTGTCCAGGTAACATATTTGGTGACATCGTTACAATATTGCTTTTGGGGGCAGTCCGAGAAAGACAGGAATGATTGCTCGTCTTTAAATTGAGCTACGTCGCAATTCTATATTAGATATTATGTCATGCATTATTTTACTAAAGATTAGTTTATCAACATGTGTTTGATAAATAATTTATCCTATATAATTGAATCACACACAATACTTGTTGAAATATTCCTTGGTTTAGGGATTGAGTTATGTTTTAGAAATTCCATTTTAACTTTTCTAATTGGTCCTTATTTGCAAGTAGGTATGTTTATATATTTGGATGTACAGGATTCACTCTTAAACTAATTAATCGATCAATCTGAATGTTGGAACACAGTTGCGAGAGGTGGGGGCCTAA
>OY744547.1:47639751-47764751 GCA_963556195.1 Sepiola atlantica | reverse complement strand
ATGTATATATATATATATATATATATATATATATATATATATATATATATATAATATATATATAACTGTATATATGTATATATTTATGTATATATATATATACATATATATACATACAATTTAATATATATACATAGATATACATACCATTTACTTTATATATATATATATATAATATATATATATATAACTGTATATATGTATATATTTATATATATATATATGTATATATATACATGTATACATGTATATATCTTTATATATATATATGTAGATATATATATATATATATATATATACATATATACAGGTATATATATATATATACATATGTGTATGCATATAGATATACATATGTATATATACATATGTGTATGTATATATATACATATGTTTATGTATATTTATATATATATATATGCATGAGGTTATTTTCATGTCTACATGTTTGAAATGTCTATAAAGAATGTATGAATGCTTATGTTTGTGTATGAGAATTTATTTATGTGAATATATATATATATATATATGTGTGTGGGGGTGTGGGTGTGGGTGTGTGTGGGTGTATGTGTGTGTGTGTCCTTACAGGAAAACAACATCTAAGAGAATTAAGTTGAAATACGAGAGAGACTCGCTTTTTGATCAGCGAAATTCGATAGTCTTCTTGAGAAAACAAGCTCATCTTGATTTTTTTAGATTGTTCAAATAAATAATTTGAGTGCCGGGATTCAAACTAGATTTCTTACTCGTCCTATTTTTCGAGAAGCAAAAGGTGTATGAAATAACACATATTTATTGACTCTATTCCATCTTGGTAGCTCAAAAGGAAAAACTCTCTCAAATATAAATAAAGCTAACGATATTAATTTCTTCCTTACAACCAATATTTCTTTTACTTCGTCTTCTTCTATCGCACATTCTCTCTTTCTTTTTCTCTGTTTCTATTTATTCGTTTCCTTCTACTCTCTCTTCTTTGCCTTTTGGCTAAGATCAAAGTGTAGTATGTGTTCCGATGGATACTGCACCCCATAGACTGGTATTGTATTGGCCTTCAGGGCTTGATTTCCGCCGGTCTATGGGTCTGTCCTGTGCAGTTCTAGGAGGTCCACTCTCCCAGGCTTCGCCTCCCCTCTTTGGGGAGGAGTATGTTTATTGCTTACTGCCTGAGGCGCCCCTACCGGGGAATGCCGACGGGGCTGCCCAGGCAATTTTTAAACCCCACTTTTCCGACCCGACCTTGGGTCACATCTTACTTGTGGAAGTAAGATAAAAACTGACCTTGTGCCTAACTCCTGGAGAGGAAGAAATCAATACTCTCTCTTGTTCTCCTATCTCATCTTTTCCCTCAATTTAGATATCGCAAACCCAACTATTTATCGGATTCTTCTTGTTCCTGCTCTTCTTTTTCTCCTCGCCTCCTCATTTCTTCTTCTTCTTCTTCTTCTTCTTCTTCTTCTTTTTCTTCCTCTTCTTTATCACTATTTTTACGCGTACTTGTTTTTTCTTATCATTTTACTCTTCCTTTTCGGTTATTATTATTATTATTATTATTATTATTATTATTATTATTATTATTATTATTATTATTATTATTATTATTATGTGTACTCAATAGGAGTCCTCACACAGGGCATCCTCAGTGATTGCTCACCGACAACCGGTGGTATTCCCTGGAGTTGGAGTGACAACAAGTCTCCCCACATTTCCATTATTCTCAACATTTTTCGATAGCCACCGCAAATAACCTTGCAGTATCGTAACAGTCGTTTATCATTGATTTCTCGCTGGTAAGGACCATTGGTCTACTCTGGGATTTAGGTGGCAATAAGCCTCGCCAAGGTCCCAGCACTCTCTGCACTTCCAGTGGAGGTCTGGTTTGTGCTGTCCCTCCTCGGTCTTCTCATCCTCCTTGATCCGCTGCAAATATTTTGTGGTGTGTCAGCTTTGTCTGGCACCCTTTTTTGATTTATTTTGTTTTATTTGTTTAAATATTTTATTATTATTATTATTATTATTATACTCTTATAGCCGACGCACCATGTTTCCGTGACTTTGCGTCGTCAATGTTCGTGCAGGTTACGGTAGCGTTCGAGAATTGACGAGGCGAAAACTGCCAAACGCTAAATTGAAGACAGCCGATTAATTACGACGAAGAAAATAAAACTAAAATACAGACATACAAATAAAGAAGGAACAAACTATAGCTAAACAACTGTTAGTAATTAAATGTTTATTTATTTTAATTCTTTGTCAACTGAATTATTGTTAATCAAATGTTTTAAATAAAATGTATTTTTTGTTTGTGCACCGGAAAGTTTCAAATGATGATTTTGTTTGATTTGTTAAGCATATGTCATTTTTTTTAATTTTATTTTTTTTATTCTTCTTTTTACATTTTTTGTCAATTTTTTTACTTGTTAACATAAATACCGCAATTGTTTTACTTGTTAACATAAACCCCGCAACAACTGTTCTTAAGCAATTCTGTTTTTGTTTTGCTTGTTCATTTTAAAGAAAACAAACTGTTTATAAGCAAATTTTTCTTGGTTAATAGTTTTGTCAACTCTCGGGCGCTTCTGACACCTGCCCGAACGTTGACGACGGGAAGTCATGGACACATGATGCGTCACTTATAAAAGTACTACAATTATTATTACTTACTTACTTACTAATTCTCTCACAGGTTATCCGTGATTACTCCCCAATAATAACCAGTGGTGTCTCTGGAGTCTGTTAAAGCGATTTGAAATCCATTTGGCAATGTTAGATTCACTTTTCCATTTGTTCTCCTCGTAGTCTTCTTATACTTCGATCCTCCTACTCTTTTATATTCCCCTGCTACCACATTTCTTTTTCACTTTCTAATCTTTTTTCTTCTCTCATGCCATTCTTTTCTCCTCTTCCATCTCTTCCCCTTCCTTTATTCTCCCCTTTTTTCGTATATCATTTTCCATTTTTTTAAAATTCAGTATGCTTATGACACCATGCTTGTTGTTGCTGTCTTCGATAAGTTGAAGATCGTTAATTCTTGTGATAAATGACCGATGGAAGTGAACTTGGCGAAATGCAAAATCTTTTCCTCTTCTTGAGATAAAATGTCAATAGGGAGCAAAACGGTTTAGAAAACAGATTTTGTTTCTTGGCTCAGACCTTCCAGGGCCTTCAATCTGACATCAGAATAAGAATCGGAATAACAACCTCTGCATTTGGATTTCGGAAAGAAAAGATTTGGAGCAAGAAAGGAATATAATTTCCGCTGATGTTAAGACTTCACAATGCATTGATGGTTCATATTTCTGTATATACAAGTGAAACATGAACGATACAGACAGGACTTGAGAAAAAGCGCAATGTATTTGAAATTTAAAGTTTAAGAATTATTATTGCAGTAACTTTGCACGACTAAAACTGTTGATATCAGAAAAGGGGGTTCATATAAACAGATCTATCAACAAGATTATTCTAAACAATAGATTAACTTGATTTTAGACATGTACCTGGCCTTCAGACTCCAGCTATGTAAAGAAATCATGTCAGAAATATTTTATCGAGCGAGGTGGAATGAAAACCTCCAAATAAATGGCTCGATCAGATGAGGTTATAGACCGGCATGCCGCTTCTGATAGCTGAAAGACTAACCTTTGACCGGTATAAGAGGCGGAATTTTGTTTTCAAGCATGTGGCGATGCTCACCGGAGGATGCATATACGTTAATCAAGTCATTTCCATTTTTGCTCATTTTATCTTCGTTCTTTTTTTTAATTCTGTATTTTTTCTTTCATATTTTCTTCATTTATATTTCTTTTTCTTTCTTCTGATCTCTGTAAGTTCATTCTTCAAATTTATTATTTCTCTCTCTTAAATGTCATTCATTGATTTCCATTTTTCTTAGTTCTTTCCTTCGTAAATCATATTTTTGTTTCTCTTTATTTTTCTTCAATTAAATTTACTTTTTTCCTTTCTACTATTTTTTCTCTTTAAATTCATTCTTTAAAATGTGTTATTCCTTTCCTTTTAGATTCATAACTTTACTTCCATTTTTCTTATTTCATTTCTTAATTCATGTTTTTGCATTATATTTCCTCTAATTAGATGTCTTTCTTTACTTATTCTTTTCTAAATTCATTCCTCAATCTTGTTTTCCCCTTTTTTAATTTTTTTCATTTCATTTTTAGTCCTTCCCTATAATTTAATTCGTCTTTCTTTTTTCCTTCAACCATTTCTGGTACCTATTTTTCACATCTCGCCTGTTTTTATCCATCAATCTTCAATGCTCATCTAACCTCCTCAATCACAGTTCGCTTTCTTCCTCTTTAACCGAAGAGTTCCGATAACCCCACTATCGCCGTCCGCCTCCGATTCTTTAAAGGAAAACAAAACATGCGAATCCATTTTTCATAATGTTCTCATCTTTCTTGTCAATGTCGTGACAGAAGAATATCCTTTGCGTATTAGTGCTGTCACCATTTTATGGATCCTGCTAGGAATTAATTACTTCTTAGAAGGTGACAGATGACACATGCGACGCAAACAAAATCAGATATCTTATGTCTTTCTTTTTTCGATGACAACGTTTCGGCTTCAATGACGTTTGTTCTCATCAGCTAATACGAGACGCCATTTTGCGGAGTGTTACCGTGAGATTATTAACTCATTTCGGCCAGTTGTTTTACAAGTCGAAGTTCGTCTTGGCATCGTTTTAGCAACCTAAGGTCTTTCTTGAACGATCAGAGATTTATTGGCCGGAATGAGTTGTTGTTGTTGTTGTTGTTGTTGATGCTGATGGTGTTGGTGTTGGTGTTGTTGTTGAGAAAGAAAATAAGGAGGTAAAGGAAGATGAGGACGAGAGGGGATTGGGTCAATCGGAATTGTGCATAGAGTTCAGGAAGTTTGTATCTCAGGATAGTCTGGTCTGTATGTAGTTATCCTTGTTTGTCGCAGGTATTCATTAACCTGCACATTTTCAAGTTTTTCTCTCGACACCGCGAACAGAAAAACTCAGCAGCTGCATGCGAACTCGGGGAAGGTTTGCCCCAGAAAAAAACAAATGAATGACGCAGAAGCACTGTTTGAACTCTCACTCCATTGACTTTTCTGTTCTGCGACTGGCACGCCTTTGTTTGCCACCTGCACAGGCAGAGACGACCAGAGGATGACGGATCCTGATGCCAGCTTTTTCTGGATTTTCACTAGAGCTCTAGTACCCGGGTTGCGATCTTATGCGGCTTGGTGCCAAACTTCTCAACCCTGGGTGGCTATGTCAGAAACCGGAGTCTCAGACGGTATAGCTCTGACACTACAACGTTTCAACCGCCCCTACCACGTTGAGTAAGGGTTCAACTTAAGGGCCTGATGATGTATTATCTGGGTTCGTCCTAGGACGGCGGCCCTCCCAGACATACCCCCTTTGAGAACGGATGGTTTATTAACGTTCGCCTAGGCGCCTCTACTGGGGAATGCCGACGGGTTCGTTCTCAGCTATTTTTGTATACTTTAAGAGTAACCCTTTTCGGGGGAGCTGGCTCTTCCCCACAGTTTAAACTGACTTCGTGTCTAATCTTGCTGCGTTGGGAAGCAGGTAATTTTATTAAGGTACCCGACGGTTATATTTACGAAAAGCATAATTGCATGAGCAGATATAGCCTCGATAACCTATACTTTTTTCCATCTCGCCTAAATAGTACCCAAGTCTAATAAGAATCATTTATTTATGGAAATCAAACTTTTATAGAAACGGATAGCCCAAATACCGTATAATTTTCCGCTACAACTATTTAAAGTCAGATGTAATTGTCCTCTATCTCTCGTAAATGTAACCCGAGTCTAGTAACACTCCTATAAGTATTGGATCTCAAATATTGATGGGAAAATCTTTACTAATATATGTACATGGGGCAAAAGTGTAACATATATTTCTATTGAAAGATCTATCCCTACATCTTTCGATCTTTCTTTCTTTCCTTCTCCTCCATTTCTCCTTTCCTTCTCCCCATCCCCTCTATTTTCATCGCTCAGCCCATTCATCTCTCTGACCATATACACACACATACACACAAACAACTCTCTAAAATATATATTCCTTGAGAAATTAGTCGGCATAAAGGAAGTACTACCTTAATCAAAAAGCAGAGTTACTTCTTATTAAGTAGTACATGAAATGTCTAGAAATCCGACCCTTCCTGACGCGTTCTGTGCCAGTTTACGGTCAAATAATGATTTTTTTCTCTAAATTTTAGATATTAGTCAACGCCAATATTAAATTTGAGATATTAGCAACCCTGATTAAAAAAATACCAACTTTGTGGGTATTTGTCTTGTAGCTTTTTACTTTTAACCGCACACACACATACATACAGGGTGGGCCAAAATAAGAGTCCTATCTTTAAATTTGAATAACTTGAATTTGAATAACTTCCACAAAATAAAAGTTAAACTCACCAAACTTTATGTGTGTGTAGACTGACCCTTCCGAGATTTTTTGAAATAAACAAAACAAATTTTTGCCGAAAAACACTTCTTAAAACTTACAAAAGCTAAAGTATTGTTTTTTACACTGTTTTGAGTTTTTTAAGCAAAAATAATGTTTTCTAAATGAGGGTACGTTCCTTAGGGCTAATACGGTTCATGCTTGCTTCGGAAGGGGTCCTTTACTTATTCTAAAAAAAAAAATTTTTTAAATCAATAAATAAAAAAGTTATGAATTTTTAAAAATAGGACCCTTATTTTTGCCCACCCTGTACAACTGTCCTTTATATAACAGATTTGCTAGTATATATTACTGGGATATATATCGTGGTTTGGTTGGAAAACAGGAGGAAACGGAGTTAACTTATTAACACTTCCGAATTGTGAGAACTGGAAGCCGATGAAGCGGTAGACATGACTCAGCTGTTCTCATTCCGACGGGATTATTCTAGAAGAAAACAACTGAACTGAGTATACGCCATTAAGATGGTCTTACAAAAACATTACATATTTAAGCTATGCTCTAGAGAAAGGGTTACTTATTTTTTTCGTTCCATTCACACTTTACCTTTCAGTTACATGACGATCATCTAGTTAAATAAAACATTCATTCTTCTAAACACGTGATTTTTACTATTAATTGCATGTTAAATATATTATAGAGCATGTCAGATGGCTTATGTTTCAGCTAACGGAATAAGCCTCGGTTCTGTGAGAAAAACAGCCACACACGCACGCATCACGAAAAGCATCAAAGGTATTGATTTTAATTTGATAACAATAATTAAAGAACTCAATGATTACATGGGGTCATATTGATTACCCCGATACACACGATACACCCAATACACCTATGTAACATTAATTATAAAAATAGACTTTTATTATTATGGGTTGTCTAAATAACTTTTAATGATTCTATATTTCTGCTGATGTGTGTGTCTGTTTCACGACATATAAACTATGTTCTTACATTATTTAATGTCGAAACAGGACAGCTATTGTAAAGAGTCTGATATAACGTAAAATAGAGTGCTGTTGGCACCTCTGTAGAGGTGCCGTTCGATGGGTTGACAGGGCAAAATTTGACGGTTTCGCAACACTTGGTTAAGATTAAATATAAAAACGACCATGGTGTAGTCAGAAAGGAAGTTATTGTAAAGAAACTTTGTTCCGTTTAGTGTTATGTGAATACAGAAATAAAGAAAAATTATTTGCACTGGTTGTAACGAGTCAACTTTTGTTCGAAATGTTTAACAAAGAGGCAGAGATTGAAGCTCAGGCGAGCACCTACCATGTGAATAAAGACAGAGAAGATAAAGACTAGCAACGTCTCTTCTGTGAGAAAGGGACTGTAAGGAAAAGAAGAGATCATCTCCAATTAAATTTCGAAGTCGAGTTTGTACTTTGTCAATGCAGGAAACAATGCACCGAACGGCACCTCTACAGATGTGCCAACAGCACTCCATTTTACGTTATATCAGACTCTTTACAATAGCTGCCCAGCTTCGACATTAACGGAATTTAGCACTGAACCTTTCATTTCATGCACAGGGCTGATTGTTACTGTTAAATCACGATGACTAAGTAACAGTTTTGAGTAAATACTTGTTAGTAAGGATTGAACCTACAACCTCTATAAGACTGCCACTTAGAACTAATTATTACTTAACACATTCACCCGTTCCGCTAGGGATGCGTGTGAACAATTGGTATTTTACTTTTTGTAGCTTTAAACGTCATCATCTTGTTTAGATGAGTAGTATTCCTACTCGTAGGAACACAAGTGGGTTTGTGAGTATAACATAATATGGAATGAGGGCATGTACGTGTGGTGGCTTTTTAAAAATCTATTTTATTTCACGTGTGTGAATGTCGGCAGGAATCTTGTAGTAATGCGGAAGGAGATATGCTGTCACAGCCATAAGATATGTAGGCGGGTAGGTTAGGGTTAGGGTAGGTTATCTTGATATATTCGGTGTAATTACTTATTTATTTGCATGTTTAAATACTTACCACTTTGCTTTTCGAACCCTTCTGCGTATAAGTGTGTATGAATGTTTATAAGCGTATATAGTGTGTATACATATATATATATATATATATATATATATATATATATGTGTGTGTGTGTATACATATATATATA
Organism: Sepiola atlantica; assembly: GCA_963556195.1. Taxonomy (NCBI): domain Eukaryota; kingdom Metazoa; phylum Mollusca; class Cephalopoda; order Sepiida; family Sepiolidae; genus Sepiola; species Sepiola atlantica. Next base: position 47,756,137 of record OY744547.1, on the reverse strand, counting down.
TATATATATATACATATATATATATATATATATATTCATATATAATAGATACATTTTACTATCTCTTTCTCCCTTTACGAATTCCCCATTCCTCCTTTCCTCTACTCTAGTATGTCTGCTAGAATTTCATTCATTCGTCCTTTAAGTATATTTACTGTGGCGCTAGGTAGCTAAATTTTGAAAAAGAAAGTCGCAGCTGAAACATGCATGCAAATGTGTAGCCAGAAATTGTTGTATCAATAGACATTCATACTATATATCAATATATATCAATATATACATTATTGACTTAAAAAAAAAAAAATTATTTACCAGTGTATCATTGACCGGTCAATGATACACTGGTAAATAAATTTTTTTTTGAAAATGATTGACTTTTCAATATTGTCACTTTGTTTTTACGATTCCACATGTCGTATATGTGTCACTTTAACAACGCATTGTTATCGCCTCCAAACAATTATTCTTATATATATATATATATATATATATATATATATATATATATATATATATATATATATATATATATGATTGTGTGCGTGTATATTCTGGTATTCTAATCTACCAATATTGTATTACATTCTATTCAATTCCTACTCATCTATCTATTGTCGCCCTCCATTTTCTCTACCAAGTGACAACAACGTTGAAGATAGACGGGATACCAACATCTTCTGAGCTTGAAACCAATGGTATTGATGTACTGATTTTCCCTCTCTCTTTCTCTCTCTCTCTCTCTCTCTCTCTCTATCTCTCTCTCTCTATATATATATATATATATATAGTGTGTGTTTTGCTCTGTAGATGCGTGATTAAGTAGGTATATATTAAGAGACTGTCTGGGCAAATCATGTTTCTCACTTCCTCCGGAAATATCACTCCTCGAAGATGGTGAGGACAATCGAAATGAACGCTTATCATAATTATCAGCAGGCAAATGCTCATATTCATATGAAGGTCATTGTCTGCTGTCATTAGTAACAACAACAACAACAACTACAACAACGATTAGTTTGGATGTGTCCATTTAATCTGCGCGTTTAGCGATGAAATTGTTGTCTAAAACTTAAGCATGACAGCCCACCGAAATGCTATTTATTAAAATTTTTATAGAAAATGTTTATTAAACGTAACCAAGCAAAGATAATTCTTTATGAAAACTTAGCATGACAGAAAGACAGACATTCTGCTTCAAATTGAAGCGTGACAGACTGACGAATATACTATGCATGACAGACCGATGAAAATAGAATTTTAAATTTAAACGTGACAGAGAAACTGACTGTTTTTTAAACTGAAGGGAGACAAACGGACAGGGCGCCCCAGAGAGGACTAGGAGGCATCTAAAATAAATTGCATCCATTGCATCTGTGCATTTAGTGAAGAACACCCTATATAAAACTTGATTGATCAACGGAGACACAGAGTTTGTACTGAGTCATGACGTGAACATCTTCGGATATGAAAGTCAGATACGTCTTAAGATGGAGTACTGCTGCCACATCTGGGGAGGTGCCGCGTACAAAATTGACTTGACATGCTAATGCAGAATGATCTCTATTCTCTACAGCCCGTTTCTTACTATAGAGACGTCGCTAGTCTTTCTCTACTCAATTGTAATATCCATAGTATGGAATTGACTGAGCTTCTAACTCTAGTTTACCTCATATAAAACAGTCAAAACAGAAACTTTTCTCTCCTCTTATGTATACCTACAGCCACACGGAACTCCCATGAATAGAGTTCCTATTTTCTTGCTTCCCCACGAGGACAGAGTTAGACACATCATCGGTTTTTATGTGGGGAATATCCAGCTCTCCAAAATGGCCCTTCTGAATGGGAACAAAAATAAAAATTGCCTCAATCTAGTAGAATCCCTCCACCTTATACCGAAAACAGAAAAATGAAGTGCAGAATAGTTTTTCTAAGAAATTACCATTTGTGGAACACATTAACACGAGACTGTTTTCCTACCTGACTACAACATAACTGGTCACTAAGATCAAAGTGTAGTATCTGTTCCGATGGATACTACACCCCATAGACTGCTATTGTCTTGGCCTTCGGGGCTTGATTTACGCCGGTCTATGGGTCTGTCCTGTGCAATTCTAGGAGGTCCACCCTCCCAGGCTTCGCCTCCCCTCTTTGGGGAGGAGTAAGTTTATTGCTTACTGCCTGAGGCGCCCCTACCGGGGAATGCCGACGGGGCTGCCCAGGCAATTTTTGATGGTCAGAGTGCTTACCTCTCGGGCGCTGGCTTTTCAACCCCCACTTTCCGACCCGACCTTGGGTCACATCTTACTTGTGGGAGTAGGATAAAACTGGCCTTGTGCCTAACTCCTGGAGAGGAGTAAATAATACAACATGTTTGTCGTCAAGTCCAATTTGAACAAACAGTTGTCATAAACTGTCCCAATAAGTAATCACATTTTGTTGTCCATATCACACATCTTTTTTAATCCTCTTATAATAGTTTTCATCATTCAACAGCCAATTCATCTTTCTCACTAACCATTATTCTCGACTCGCTTTTAACATTGATAAGTGCTGACTCATTAGTAAAAAAACAACAACTGAAAAACCATTTGCCGTCCTCTTAAGCCTTAAAATTCTGTCCATTCAACCTATCGTTTTCAATCCTTTCATATTACTCTTCATCATTCAAATGACAATTTTCATTAACATTTATCTTGGAGCGGCTTTTGACCTTTATAAGTGGTGACTCATTAGTTTAAAAAATAGACGTAGACGCGTCTAAAATGTTGTGCGTTTATTTAATCTGCGTTCTGGCGTTGACGATGAGGTTTAAACTGAAGCATGACAGAAGATCGACCGATAAAATCACCGACCGACTTACAGACAGAGTTTCTCTTAGAGTTGCGGCGACGCATCTGAAATAGAAAAAAAGTAAATAAAAGAAGGGAAAAGAAAATTGTTCTATACTTTTCATATTGTCATTATGGGATGGGGTGTGACATGTTCTCCCGATGAAGCAATCGCTTAGTTTCTCCGACCAATTTACCAGCAAAGCCGGGCGCAACGAACATAATGACTTATATAAGTATGCATTTTGCATTTCCTACCCCAACCACCCTTTCCTCTAAACCCTCTGCCTCCTCTTTTTCTATCTCTCTCTCTCTTAGCTTCTATCTCTCTCTTAGCTTCTCTCTCTCTCTCTCTCTCTCTCTCTCTTTCTCTCGCTCTTGTTCTCTCTAGAAAGAAAACAAATAATATCGGTTAATATTTGCCTTGATATGATATTCGTCATAAATTAGATCCAAATTTGAGCAGAATTTGCCTGTAATTTGTTGCTGGCATTCACAAGACTATTTGTCGCAATTTCAACGAAAATACGTGCATTTTGGCTAGCGCAAATTACAAGAAGCGTTCTTTACTTTTCAGAGACAGTCTTTGGCCGTTTGGTTTTGAGCAAACTGGGGCACCTGTTATATTACACTTCATTTTTTCTGTCCTCGGTCAGTGGATGAGAAAATCCTTCTAAACTTAGGCAATTTTAATGTTTGCCCCAATTCAAAGTGTTCCTTTTTGTGGAGCTAGATTTTCCCCACATTAAAAACCGACCTTGTAAAAAAATTAAAAATTAAAAATTAAAAATACTGGAAGCTATCTACATGAAAACAACACAACCTAAAATTAACAACATCACATATGAAACCAGTGGTAACATTTTAAAATGCATAACGTAATGCGATTTTGTTCTGTGATGCCATCCAGCTTTGCTGAATTGAAATCGTCAACGACTTCCTGGAACAATGCAAAAAACGTTGTATGCGCGTTTCTTACCCGTCTTTTAAAATTCTTTTTTTTTCTCCAGCTATTTTGTTCATTTGCTTTTGACACCTGACGATGATTCGACGAAGAATCGAAAACGTTCGTGAAACCTGTGAAACCTGTGAAACCTATAGAACATTTATTAATTTTGGTGATTTTAATACTAAAAAGACCATAAAAAAATAAATGAATTCTGTTATTTTTAACAATGTTTGCATAAATGAGAAAATGCTTCCTAAATACACCAAATATATATATATATATATATATATATATATATATATATATATATATATATATATATATAGTAAGCAATGAAAATATATATGGCAATCAAGCTACACAGAGGCTCCCGTGTTTCATCCCCGGGGGGAATCGTCAGGCTAAATGCATGGAGTTATTTTTGTCAGGTATTTTTATATACATGGCTTGCTAGTTAACCAATCAGATTCTTTGTTGTTTCCTCAGCCAATCGTTGGGCTTCCCGCGAACAAAGGATTTGTTGGTGACGCTTTTATGCCTATCCTATTTTTTGTTAACAATGGATTTTCTTATATCCTGTTTCCTTTGTTTTGTCAATACAGTGGGCGAATTTATTTTAACACGTGGTTTTTTGTATTTCTATTTTATGTTTTAAATTTTAACTTGTTCAGTTTTTTATTTATTTATTTATTTTTATTTATGTGTTATTTATTTATTATATATCATCCTAAGGAAAAGTTATTTCTGTGTAAACAGCTGTTTGTTATTTCACTTCTAGAGTTTAATTGGTTTCGGGGATCTTTAAAATTTAGGATTTCATATTTTTCATTCAGGCATAATCTACACGGGTCGTCTAAGTTTCTACATGTACTGGCCTGTCTTACTATTTTCCATTCAATTATTGGTGAGTGTCCATTTTCTTTGAGCTCCCAATAATGGTTAGCTAGTGCTGTTTTAGTTCGACGTTCTTTGTTTTTAAATGAGCTTTTGTGGTCATAGTATCTGGTCTTAAAGTCCAGGGATGTCATACCCACGTAGTATATCTTGTTATTTGGTCTTTTGTTGGCCAATATCGTTGCTTGGAATACAACACTTTTAGTTAGGCATTTATTTTGTAGTGGACAAAGTTTACGATTTATGCAGTTACATCTTTTCTCTTCATTGCTAACTTTTTCGTTTCTATTCGGGTGGTTATTATTAGTGTTTTGTTTATTTCTATTAGTATTGTTTATATTTTTGTTCTTCGTAGTGTTATTTTTGTTATATTTTCCACTTTGTTTATTTTTTTCTTCTCTGTTGTTGTCTTTTAGTATTTTGTTGTTGTGTGCCTTAATTATCATTTCTAGGTTTTCACAGCAGCTGTAGGATAGTTTTAGATTATTTTTATTGAATATTTTATGTAGAGGGTTGGTTACGGGGAAGTGTTTTTCAATCAGATTTAGAAATTGTTTGCCTAGTTTAGTTTTTAGCATCTGGTTATAGGGAGGGGGTATAGTAGATTATATTTCTTTTTCTTTTGTTTTTATTTTTAATTTTGTTGTAATTATTGGTGTCCTGTTTTTTATATTTAATTTCGGTATAATGGTAACCACTATTTTTTAGAGCTGTATTGTAAATGTTGATTGGCTGAGGAAACAACAAAGAATCAGATTGGTTAACTAGCAAGCCATGTATATAAAAACACCTGACAAAAATAACTCCATGCATTTAACCTGACGATCCCCCCCCCCACCGGGGATGAAACACGAGGGCCTCTGTGTAGCTTGATTGCCATATATATTTTCATTGCTTACTACCTAGCTCTACTTATGTATCGAGCACTGTTGAAGTAAATATTGAAAACTGGCACATAAAAACTATATCTCCTTATAATATTTTATGTGGATACATGAAGTACTAATATATATATATATATATATATATATATATATATATATATATATATATATATATATATATATATTATGTTTGTTGAAATCAATATGATTTGAACATTTTTCCAAGAATCAAAACCAACTACAATTCGGCGTACGATTATTACCAAGACTTTTCAAGAATATTTTATTGCTCATTATTTTTTGTTATTGTTTAATGATACCAAAACGTATCTTCGTCGGTGCTTTTTATAACATCGAATTTCTTGAAAAAAGCATTAGATTTTAGTACCAACATTCAGCACGACCGACAGGATTTTCGAAGCAGAAGAAGGACAGCGAATTGATTTATTAATAAAAACATTCAAAAGATTCAGAGCATTCACCATACAGCTTGAATCACGGGGTAGAAATTATATAAGAAAAAAAACATGAGTGAAAAATTCATTAATAACAAAATAACAATAGAAATGTAAACAATGATAGCATTGAACACTATTAGGAGCGATAAGAGAGTTTTTTTATAAAAATAATAATGTTAGAATACTATAAGTTAGATATGGTATATTAGATAGTAAAATCGGGAAATTTTTATACTAAATATGAGTTAATCGACGTTTGCGTCTCTATGGGTTGTTTTCCTATATACATTAATAACAGAAAATACATGCACAAATTTACCTAAGTTATGAAATTGAGTTTTGTTTGAAAACTAATGTGTTATTGTTTTAATTAGTCGTAATTTATAATTAACTAAACAACTAAACATATCTGTCTGTTTGCTATCTATGTACTTATCACGCTCGTCACACTCTACGTTGAGTCAACTCTTCTCTAATAATTCTTAATACTTTTGTAAGCACTTAGAAAAAAATGTTACTCACTATTCTCAGCTTGGTCACTCAAGTTACATAATAATAATAACAACAGAATAAAACCTTTTTAAACTGCTATGATAATAATAATAATAATAATAATAATAATAATAATAATAATAATAATAATAATAATAATAATAATAATAATCATCTTCTGGCAGCAGCATAGAAATAGAAACACGCGATCAGAACGAATTATATCAAATGTGGACTCTATGGACAAAGAGACTAACCGTTAAACCACATATCAGTGAATGCAGCAAACTATCCCCAAAAGAATACAAAAAAGACACGACTTTGTAGAAAATACAGTACACTGGGAACAATGCAAACATATGCACTTTGAACATGCAAATAAATGGTGACGCCACAAGCCGAATACATAACTGGAAAACTAAAAGCACAGAATCTTCTGGGAAATGGAAATACAAACATGCAACCCCATCCAAGCAAGAAGACCAGGCGTGATAATAGTCAACAAGAAGGAAGAAACTGCTTATCGTCCCAGTAGACGACAGAGGGAAAATAGAGGAGATAGAAAAACGAAGCAAATACACGGAACTCGCCAGAGAACTAAAAAAATACGGAACATAAAGGAAATTACTATACTACCAATAATTGTAATATCCCTAGCAACAGTCTTGAAAACCTGGAAAAAGAATAAAGAAATTATAATAAAAGTGAAAACTGAGACCATACAGCGAACTGCCATGATTAAAACAACCGAAATCCTAAATAAAGTCCTTGTATGCGTGAACCAACCCATGTAACAAAGCAATGCTAACCAGTCACAGATAAGTTGAAATAAAAATTAAACAAACAAAATTCAAAAGGAATCACACGAAACCAAAGGAACTGAACCTGTTAGAAATCCAATAAATTAGGTCCCCCCTCCGCACTAGAGTCAGACCCACACGTGGCTGCACCGGTCTCAGCAGGAACCGCTAAAATCATCACAACGAGTCAAGGAAGATCGAAATACTGAGGTTGGAAAGTACTAGCACCCCCCTCCCACTGGAGGGTGCAGAGAACACCTGCAGCTTCCGGAGGCTCATAGCGACTGAAATTTCAGATAAGAGTAGCGAGAAATCAATGCTCTTAGCATTACTTGATGTAAGGAGCTAACAAGAACAAAATATGATTATCGCTAAGACAGGAGATGCCCATTGGCCTTTGTCTGTTTAAGACCAAGGCTATTGGTAGGAGGACAACAGTCAACAGCAAGGGAGTTCCACAAGCCTGAAGTTCTGTGAAAGAAGCCACTGGAATAGTAAGCTGTATTACAATGAGGTATTAAAACAGCGAATTGATGGAGACGACTAGACAAACGAGTCAACCGAGCTGGAATGAAAGAAACAGGGAATATATCACATAATTCTGAATATCACATGTCATAATAGTGTTTATAGCAAAGACTGAGACTAGCAATATGGCGTCTGTGAGATAAATGGTGCAAAGAAGACGAAAGGATTAGACCAATAAAATTACAGATACGTTTCTGCATCTTACGAAGAACCCTCTAATGTGACAGAGATTCACCAGCACAAATTACTCCATACATGGTCTTATTGTAGATGTGTAGAGATAGAGAATAGCCTCAGGTGTGAGAAAGTGTTTGGCGCGACAGAGAGAACTGACTTTACGAGAAGCAGAAAGAGCAATGCATCTAATGTATGAACTCCAAGAGATATTTGACGAGAAAAAAATACCAAGAAGTTTCAGAGTCGATTTCTCCTCAAGAGCAGCGCCATCCATGAGAATCTCATAAGAAAGGGGACCCGCATACGATTAAAAGACAAGAGATGAGTCTTTACAAAACTAGATGAAACAAGCCATTCCGTACCCAAATCCACAAATGAACCCTTCTAGATCAGCTGACTATTTCGACTGATCCGAGGGAGAGGAGCGAGAAGCAACACCAGAATAGAGAGTGCTATCATATTTTTAAAGGTTATCGAAAAAAGGTGGAGAGTACTGGAAACCTGTAGAGACTTGTTGTCACTCGGCCTCCATGGGGATCACCACTGGTTATTGTCAGTGAGCAATCACTGATACTAATATGTGTGGCATCTAGTGAGTAAAAAACAATTATTATTTACCTCTACTGGAATCGTGCGGAGACTTCTGGGATCTTGTGGGGGCTTATTGTCACTCTAAAGCCAGAGAAGACCAATGGTCGTTGCAAGCTAGAAATCAATGACAAGCGGCTGTTGCGATAACGCAAAAAGCATTTCCAATTGTTATCGTAGGAGGTACAAAACACTGGAAAGCTGGAGAGACGGATTGTTACTCAGACTCCAGGGAACAACACCGTTTATCTTCAGTGAGAATTCACTTATTATGACCTACGTGAGAACCCCTAGTGATTTAACAATAATAATAATAATAGTAAAAATTATAATAATAATAATAATAATAATAATAATAATAATAATAATAATAATAATAATAATAATAATAATAATAATATAGAAGTAAAGAGACTTATTTTCAGTTCATGCAAGAATAATGTTTTAAAAGATATCTAATAGTTTATGCATTTTTGAATGAAATGAAAGTCGAATAAATAATAGTGATACTCAATGCCCAACGGATCACCTGTACATCTAGTATGTGTATGTGTGTATGTGTTAGTATGTGTATGTGTGTTGTGTATTTAACACTTTGGTGCGTGCATACAGCACCGCCCTATGTTTCTTCACATATCCGATCCAACATATCATAAGGACATCATAATTTACGATCCATAACAGAAACCGCTAGTAAACCGTATTTTTCACATCAATTTTAAGTAAATAGTTCTGTAAAATGTACACCGTATATTTTGGATCGCATCTTTGTAGATCAACGAGGAGCAGATCACACGTGATTATTAATTCTGACTTCCGTTTCATATGCTATGTATGCATATTCTTGTCATCTTCGTTGTGATGGCCGCTCGATTGTCTAGTGGTGGTGTGCTTTATGTGGTGGATACTAAACTATTAAAATAAATGACGACGGCCAGGGCATGCAGCTCGGTGCCTGGAAGAAGGAGTTCATCCAGGAGGTTCTTTTCCCTATTATCTACTTGATTGGCGCGAACACGCTGAAGTCCTAGGCGACGACAATCAGAAGTTACCTAGCAGCATTATCAATCCCACAAATAGTTGGTCTTTGACTATGGGATCGGCTATCTATATCGTGTGATCTAGTTCAGGATCGGCGAAAGTTTACTGTGATGGTCAGAGATAACATAATTGTTTGGGGGAGCGCCGGGTCGGACCCACCAAGATGATAGCCATTACTAGCACATGTAAAGTAATTCAGAATGAATTTTGAAAATTGCGTGATGAATCTTAATGGTCCTGTGTTCGTGTTCTCATAATATAGGTCGACACATTGCGAAGGAGAAAGTAAGACGACCGTAGTATATTTAAATTATTCCTTTTAAAACCTCATTTTCATACGTCAAATTTGTTCGCTTCCTGGCTGCTTTCTCTTACCAAAAGTGTGTTACACCTTTTTATGCTGTAACTTTTCATTTCACACTTTACTCTATTGCTATTTTAAAACAACAATACAAATTCTCTGATGCGGCTTCGTCGAGTAGAAACACAAGGCGCATTTCTCCCCCTTCTGTCGCTTTTTGACAACGAGGAAAACCGTTCTATGATACCACGTGACTATAAAAGCCACGTGATACTTCATTTCACCGTTCCTCCAAAATATCGCTGTTTAAAAATATTTAATTGTTATATTTCCCTTTTGTTCACACGTTTTGGGGCTTCTGAACTCGCTAGACATTTATTTGAAACAAGCTGAAATATCCAACCGTCAATATACAACACTTAATACTCAATAAAAACTGTATCATAATTTCTATCAAGTCTCGTTTTTTATTAACACACCCAAATTGTATGTAAGTTTTTTGTCAGCTTCATCGGTTCTTAAAAATCACGTGACTACTTCGATTATCGTCATCATCATGCACCTGTTAATTATATCCCTCGGCAAAGTGTTTTTGTAACAGAATTTTCTCAACGCACAGAAGTTTATTTTTAATTGTGTTTAATCGAAATTGATTCGTATTGCACAAGTTTAAATTTAGTTTGTCTTATTTTGAAAACTAATTTTATTTGGCTTTTTTTCCTCGCACAATTCCGAACACACAGCTATATAAAAAACGTAAAATAAGAATATATAATAAAGCTATATAAAAAACGTAAAATAAGAATATATAATAAAGCTCGGTGGAGTAAAATACAAAACTAGTTATCGTTTGCCGTGTACATATTAAAAGTAGATACGACAATCTAGAAGGAAGGTGGAGACAAGATGAGTCAGTGATTAGAAGTCTCGGGGTTACACGCGGGCGAGAATTGCAAACGAGATTTCGGGAGACGTTTTGTTTTAAGCCCGCGAGAATTAAATGTAATAATTGTTTTCCGTTGAAGTGATTGCGTCGTTATTTCGTTGTTGATTTCATTTCTCTATACGGTTTGGCACAGAATCTGACTGTGGGTCGCGTGGACGAAATGTCGAAAAGGCAAGACATACAAACTGACAAACAGACAGACAATTAAAATTATCTATAGATGTGTCGTTGTTTTTTGTTAATTTGATTTTAATGGATTTTGAGGATTTTGTGAACTGGGGCTAAAAATGATGAAAATTTAGAGCAATTATTTTATAAGTCTATCTTAGATGAATCAAGGAATTTGTTTTATTCAGAAAGAATTTAATTACTCTCTTTCATAGAAACACTGAATAAAGACGGTAAACAAAGAAAGGATATTTTAATTGAGTAAAACATAAAGAGTAAAAGGGAAATCACTAGAGGAGAGATAAAAGAATGAGTTTATGAAAGGAAAGGGGTAAAAAGAAAATAAATTGAGATGACGGAAAAGCAAAAATGGGTTCATAAAATAACAAAGTATGAATGGGAATGAAATAACTAGATAATACATGAAAAGAATGAGTTTATAAAATGAGAAAAGTGAGAAAATTTAAATAGCAATGACGGAAAAGCAAAAATGGGTTCATAAAATAACAAAGTATTAATGTGAATGAAATAACTAGATAATACATAAAAAGAATGAGTTTATAAAATGAGAAAAGTGAGAAAATTTAAATAGCAATGACGGAAAAGAAAAATGGGTTCATAAAATAACAAAGTATGAATGGGAATGAAATAACTAGATAATACATAAAAAAGAATGAGTTCATAAAATAAGAAGGGTGAGAAAAAATAAATAGAAATTACAGAAAAATGGGTTAATTAAAAAGAATAAATTAGAAAGTAAATAACTAAAAAAGACAACAAGGAATGAGTTAATAAAATAAAAAGGGTAAGAAGATAATAAATTGAGATGAGGAAAATGAGAAAATACTGAATAAAATAAAAAAGCATGAATAAGAAAGGGTTATAAAAAGAGAAGGCATAAAAAGAATGAGTTTATAAAATTAAAATGTTTGAGAAAAAAATAAATAAAGATGACGAAAAAAAATTGCTTAAAATATGAAGAAAATGAATAAAACGGAAATAACTAAAGAAAACGAAAAAGAAAGAAACAATGAGTAAATTGATATTTTTACGTGAGAAACAAGGAAATAACTAGAAAATACGACAAATTATGAAACAATTAGGAAGTGAATTAAAAATGAAAAACTGAGAAGGAAATAATCAGAGAAAGGGAAAAAGAAGGAAAGAATAAGTTATTTACATAAAGAATTAGTAAGAATGAAATAACTAGATGAGACGAAAAATCAAGAAGGGATCAGTTAATAAAATGCAAATAATGAGCAAGAAGGAAATGATCACAGAAGAAATAAAGAATGGGTCAATTAAATAAAAAAGAAATAGTAAGAAAAGAATAACTAGATAAGACACAGATGAAAGAAGAATCAGTAAATTAAATAAAAAATAAGAAAGAAAGATGGAAATCGCTAGAAAATAATATAAAATATAAAGAAAAAAAGAATAATATATTACATAAAAAAGAATGAGTAAGAAAAAAATAACTAGAGAATTAAAAAAAATAAACGAATAATAAGTTAAGGAAAAAAGGATGAGTAAGGATGAAATAATGGGTGTTATTAACCCATTATTTAATCCTTACTCATCCTCTGTAATCATTACTTTTATTTTATTTTATTAATAAAATAAAAGTAATGATCACGAAGAAAATAACAAGAGAGGAAGTAAAAGGAATTAGTATGAGAACAAATGGTACGAAGGAAATAACTAGAGGAGAGGAAAAAGAATAACTGGATGAGTTCAGAAAATAAAAAAAAGAATGACTAAAAAAGAAATAACGAGGGATGACGTAAACAAAAGAAAGAATAATGTAATGAAATAAAAAAATAAGTACAAGGAAAATAACGAGAGAAAAAGAAAGCAAGAAACTATAAATGAAACATGAAAAAAATGGTAATAACGAAATGAGTTGATGAAATTGTAAAGAATGATTAAGAAAGAAAACATAGAGAGGAATGAAATGAAAGAGAGAATGATTTCATGAATTAAAAATGAATGAATACTAAGGAAATAACTAGAATAGACGCGTAAGAAAAAGAATGATTTCATGAATTAAAAATGAATGAATACTAAGGAAATAACTAGAATAGACGCGAAAGAAAAAAGAATGATTTCATGAATTAAAAATGAATGAATACTAAGGAAATAACTAGAATAGACGCGAAAGAAATAAGAATGATTTCATGAATTAAACATGAATGAATACTAAGGAAATAACTAGAATAGACGCGTAAGAAAAAGAATGATTTCATGAATAAAAATGAATGAATACTAAGGAAATAACTAGAATAGACGCGTAAGAAAAAAGAATGATTTCATGAATTAAAAATGAATGAATACTAAGGAAATAACTAGAATAGACGCGTAAGAAAAAAAGAATGATTTCATGAATTAAAAATGAATGAATACTAATGAAATAACTAGAATAGACGCGTAAGAAAAAAGAATGATTTCATGAATTAAAAATGAATGAATACTAAGGAAATAACTAGAATAGACGCGTAAGAAAAAAGAATGATTTCATGAATTAAAAATGAATGAATACTAAGGAAATAACTAGAATAGACGCGTAAGAAAAAAGAATGATTTCATGAATTAAAAATGAATGAATACTAAGGAAATAACTAGAATAGACGCGTAAGAAAAAAGAATGATTTCATGAATTAAAAATGAATGAATACTAAGGAAATAACTAGAATAGACGCGTAAGAAAAAAGAATGATTTCATGAATTAAAAATGAATGAATACTAATGAAATAACTAGAATAGACGCGTAAGAAAAAAGAATGATTTCATGAATTAAAAATGAATGAATACTAAGGAAATAACTAGAATAGACGCGTAAGAAAAAAGAATGATTTCATGAATTAAAAATGAATGAATACTAAGGAAATAACTAGAATAGACGCGTAAGAAAAAAAAATGATTTCATGAATTAAAAATGAATGAATACTAAGGAAATAACTAGAATAGACGCGTAAGAAAAAAGAATGATTTCATGAATTAAAAATGAATGAATGCTAAGGAAATAACTAGAATAGACGCGTAAGAAAAAAGAATGATTTCATGAATTAAAAATGAATGAATACTAATGAAATAACTAGAATAGACGCGTAAGAAAAAAGAATGATTTCATGAATTAAAAATGAATGAATACTAAGGAAATAACTAGAATAGACGCGTAAGAAAAAAGAATGATTTCATGAATTAAAAATGAATGAATACTAAGGAAATAACTAGAATAGACGCGTAAGAAAAAAGAATGATTTCATGAATTAAAAATGAATGAATACTAAGGAAATAACTAGAATAGACGCGTAAGAAAAAAGAATGATTTCATGAATTAAAAATGAATGAATACTAAGGAAATAACTAGAATAGACGCGTAAGAAAAAAGAATGATTTCATGAATTAAAAATGAATGAATACTAATGAAATAACTAGAATAGACGCGTAAGAAAAAAGAATGATTTCATGAATTAAAAATGAATGAATACTAAGGAAATAACTAGAATAGACGCGTAAGAAAAAAGAATGATTTCATGAATTAAAAATGAATGAATACTAAGGAAATAACTAGAATAGACGCGTAAGAAAAAAGAATGATTTCATGAATTAAAAATGAATGAATACTAAGGAAATAACTAGAATAGACGCGTAAGAAAAAAGAATGATTTCATGAATTAAAAATGAATGAATACTAAGGAAATAACTAGAATAGACGCGAAAGAAAAAAGAATGATTTCATGAATTAAAAATGAATGAATACTAAGGAAATAACTAGAATAGACGCGTAAGAAAAATAAATGATTTCATGAATTAAAAATGAATGAATACTAAGGAAATAACTAGAATAGACGCGTAAGAAAAAAGAATGATTTCATGAATTAAAAATGAATGAATACTAAGGAAATAACTAGAATAGACGCGAAAGAAATAAGAATGATTTCATGAATTAAACATGAATGAATACTAAGGAAATAACTAGAATAGACGCGTAAGAAACAGAATGATTTCATGAATTAAAAATGAATGAATACTAAGGAAATAACTAGAATAGACGCCTAAGAAAAAAGAATGATTTCATGAATTAAAAATGAATGAATACTAATGAAATAACTAGAATAGACGCGTAAGAAAAAAGAATGATTTCATGAATTAAAAATGAATGAATACTAAGGAAATAACTAGAATAGACGCGTAAGAAAAAAGAATGATTTCATGAATTAAAAATGAATGAATACTAAGGAAATAACTAGAATAGACGCGTAAGAAAAAAGAATGATTTCATCAATTAAAAATGAATGAATACTAAGGAAATAACTAGAATAGACGCGTAAGAAAAAAGAATGATTTCATGAATTAAAAATGAATGAATACTTAGGAAATAACTAGAATAGACGCGTAAGAAAAAAGAATGATTTCATGAATTAAAAATGAATGAATACTAAGGAAATAACTAGAATAGACGCGTAAGAAAAAAGAATGATTTCATGAATTAAAAATGAATGAATACTAAGGAAATAACTAGAATAGACGCGTAAGAAAAAAGAATGATTTCATGAATTAAACATGAATGAATACTAAGGAAATAACTAGAATAGACGCGTAAGAAAGAGAATGATTTCATGAATTAAAAATGAATGAATACTAAGGAAATAACTAGAATAGACGCGTAAGAAAAAAGAATGATTTCATGAATTAAAAATGAATGAATACTAAGGAAATAACTAGAATAGACGCGAAAGAAAAAAGAATGATTTCATCAATTAAAAATGAATGAATACTAAGGAAATAACTAGAATAGACGCGTAAGAAAAAAGAATGATTTCATGAATTAAAAATGAATGAATACTAAGGAAATAACTAGAATAGACGCGAAAGAAAAAAGAATGATTTCATGAATTAAAAATGAATGAATACTAAGGAAATAACTAGAATAGACGCGTAAGAAAAAAGAATGATTTCATGAATTAAAAATGAATGAATACTAAGGAAATAACTAGAATAGACGCGTAAGAAAAAAGAATGATTTCATGAATTAAAAATGAATGAATACTAAGGAAATAACTAGAATAGACGCGTAAGAAAAAAGAATGATTTCATGAATTAAAAATGAATGAATACTAAGGAAATAACTAGAATAGACGCGTAAGAAAAAAGAATGATTTCATGAATTAAAAATGAATGAATACTAAGGAAATAACTAGAATAGACGCGTAAGAAAAAAGAATGATTTCATGAATTAAAAATGAATGAATACTAAGGAAATAACTAGAATAGACGCGAAAGAAAAAAGAATGATTTCATGAATTAAAAATTAATGAATACTAAGGAAATAACTAGAATAGACGCGAAAAAAAAAAGAATGATTTCATGAATTAAAAATGAATGAATACTAAGGAAATAACTAGAATAGACGCGTAAGAAAAAGAATGATTTCATGAATTAAAAATGAATGAATACTAAGGAAATAACTAGAATAGACGCGTAAGAAAAAAGAATGATTTCATGAATTAAAAATGAATGAATACTAAGGAAATAACTAGAATAGACGCAAAAGAAAAAAGAATGATTTCATGAATTAAAAATGAATGAATACTAAGGAAATAACTAGAATAGACGCGAAAGAAAAAAGAATGATTTCATGAATTAAAAATGAATGAATACTAAGGAAATAACTAGAATAGACGCGTAAGAAAAAAGAATGATTTCATGAATTAAAAATGAATGAATACTAAGGAAATAACTAGAATAGACGCGAAAGAAAAAAAGAATGATTTCATGAATTAAAAATGAATGAATACTAAGGAAATAACTAGAATAGACGCGAAAGAAAAAAGAATGATTTCATGAATTAAAAATGAATGAATACTAAGGAAATAACTAGAATAGACGCGTAAGAAAAAAGAATGATTTCATGAATTAAAAATGAATGAATACTAAGGAAATAACTAGAATAGACGCGTAAGAAAAAAGAATGATTTCATGAATTAAAAATGAATGAATACTAAGGAAATAACTAGAATAGACGCGAAAGAAAAAAGAATGATTTCATGAATTAAAAATGAATGAATACTAAGGAAATAACTAGAATAGACGCGAAAGAAAAAAGAATGATTTCATGAATTAAAAATGAATGAATACTAAGGAAATAACTAGAATAGACGCGAAAGAAAAAAGAATGATTTCATGAATTAAAAATGAATGAATACTAAGGAAATAACTAGAATAGACGCGAAAGAAAAAAGAATGATTTCATGAATTAAAAATGAATGAATACTAAGGAAATAACTAGACTAGACGCGAAAGAAAAAAGAATGATTTCATGAATTAAAAATGAATGAATACTAAGGAAATAACTAGAATAGACGCGTAAGAAAAAAGAATGATTTCATGAATTAAAAATGAATGAATACTAAGGAAATAACTAGAATAGACGCGAAAGAAAAAAGAATGATTTCATGAATTAAAAATGAATGAATACTAGGAAATAACTAGAATAGACGCGAAAGAAAAAAGAATGATTTCATGAAACAAAAACGAATGAGTCAGAGAAGATAAATAGAGAACACCAAAAAGAGAAAAAGAAATAACTATAGAAGACGGAAAAGAAGAAAGAATGAATTGATCAAATATATTAAAAAATGAGTAAGCAGGAAAGTATCAAAGAAAAACTAAATGAAACAAAGAATGAATTACCGTAATAAAAAGACCTAAGTAAGAAAAGAATGAAAATATAAGTCAATGCGTTTAAAATTGAAAATAAAAGAAAGACAAAAAAAGGGGAGAGAATAAGTTGATTACAAAAATAATAGTAAAACAAATAACAAGTGAAATAAAGATGTTATCCTTGTGTGTTTAAAGAAAATAAAGCATCAATGCAACGTGGATAAAGTGGCACACCACCACGACATCCTCTGTGACTGCAAGACATACATGCCTGTCGTGAATTACACTTCTCGATCCTTTATGTTAGGATATCCGAAGGCGCAACGGTATCGTACCGATTGAGGTCAAGATGAAGAAATAGCGACTCCGAATGTTTGGACGTGCTGATGCCCAACCGCAACATCGTCGCAAAACTCGACTTTGCATTAAATGTCGACGAGCAACCGAGGGGAAGGCTGATGATGAGATGGGCAGACACCCTAATCAAGAGCTTAATAAATCGACCTTCACTCAAACCAATCTTGTGATCGTGTCAAGAGGATAAAATACTCCATTATTGCGGACCCCGCCATTACTCGCCATTAACAAATAAGAAAATGAAGAAGAATATAAATTTATCAGATTAATAAGGGAATGTAGTTTATCGAAATAACATTGTTTAGAACTAAGGAAGATGAATGAATGAACAATAAAATAAAACAAGTTTCGGAATTGTTCAGATAAGGATTGATAATTTGGATTATTTGGATTATTCGGACTACTATTCTCATCCTCTTGAAGTTGTTTTTTTCTCACAACGTTTCTGTCGATGTAACATCCGACCTTCTTTAAGTGTGTCTGTTCGAACTCGAACAGCTTTATGCCGAATTCGGAAATCCATACAGATTTTCGAACTAAATTCTCTATTTGATCCACGAGGGTAGATTTTTCTCTTTTCGTCAGCTATGTTGATCCGTGGCGCAACGGATAACGGCGTTAAGTACAATCAGTTCTAAGTGGACGTATTTTACAGGTTAAAGGTTCAATCTTAACATTAGGCGATACTTACTGAGAATATCATAACAATTTACTAACACTCATCAAGATTTATTCATTTGACTGTTCCAGAAACACAATAGTTCAAATCTTCTTCCAATCTCATACAGAAGGTTGTTTTGTTGGTTCGGTCACACGTTTGTCTGTGACCGTTGTGTAATAGTGCGCGACTTGATAGCGTCGAAGTCGCTAACCACTTAGCAAAAGGCAGGGTGGGTTAGTAGAAGACAGAGCTCTGAACTAGCAAAGCCGATCATGAACTCATGTTGTGCAAACATTTGCGGCTTTTGACGGTGGAATTGTGAGTAGATCACAATTGCAACCGAAGAAGTTTAAAGTTGCAAAGACATGTCTGTCGCTATGCGGGACCTTCTTCTCCAATTGATGGGAGCAAGAAGTACAAGCACGTGATCTCTCAAATACTCCATGGTTGTGACAACAATACACCATTCACCCATGCATAGGGTATTGTTGTCACATCTCGACTGGTGCTCCAACCACTAGTCTCTCTTTCGTAGACATGGTTAAAAAAAGAGCGTCTAACCTAATAGGTCCTAGTCTGTCAACCAAGCTCCAGCCGTTGTCCTATCGCCACAATGTTGCACCCCTGTGCTTGTTCTACAAGTACTTCAATGGAATGTGCTCTGGCGAACTCATCTGCACATGCGGCCCCTTGACGTAAATACCCCCGACTGACACGTCAGTCAGCAAAATCCGACATTTTTACTGCAAAGGTTCCCAGATGCCAAAAGGCTGTCTACTCTAATAGATTCTTACCTCGAGCTGCTAGCTTTTGGAATCCCCTTCTTGCTTCCTGTTCTCCTGAGTGTATACACATGCATGAGTTTAAATGTAATGTGAACAAAAATCATGTTGCACAACCCCCATGTAGGATAGCCTATAAATATGCTGCCTATTCACAGTAGCCGCTTACGTCTCAGTCGCAATTTGTTTGTTTGGAGTGAATAAAAGTAAATAAAATAGGATCATTTTCAAAATCATAGTAGAAGTCTAGATGATATTAGTATGGTTTTTGGATACGTCTTTGTTACGGAAAACCAACCAATTTTCGAATAATTAATGCCGGAACTCAAAAGTTGTTGCTAACGATCTATCAACGGTTTGTATTTAATTATCCACAAAAATCAGTGGCGCAATGTTTAAACGTTGTGAAAATTACATTTAAAGTGAGAATAGTAGTCCGAATAATCCAAATAATCCAACTTATCCTCATCTAAAAAAATTCGAAACATTAATTGGTTTGTCTGTATGATTTCCAGTAAATCTATCACGTTCGTCTTTTTCGTCACGTTCGGGAAAGGTATATACAAAAAGAATGACGAAGTCGATCAATACAAGGATAAATGAAATTATATTGACGACAGACAATGGATTCGGAGTAATCGCCGCATATACAGTCCCTGGTAAGAAACAGTCTCGAGCTGACCCTGAAAAGAAGAAGCGTCTTTGTAAGAGGGTGGCTCGTTGAACAATGGGCGAGATCAACAGTAACTGGGCAGTCTGAATTAGTCCTTGAAAGTCATTAGCGCCGTGAAAAATCATAGCAGACTGTGGAGAATATTTCTAAGGTGTGTATTAAATATCAATTAAGTAGCTCCCAGTGCATATGTCAATATTTAAACATCTATTTTTTTTTAAAAGTCTTTAAGTGTATATTTCGAATTGTTGAAAATAAAATGTCTGCACTAAGATTTTAATCAAATCAATGGGGATATTTTTTACAAAAATAATTCGTTTGTATCTGCTGATTTGTTTTTTTGTTTATTTGTTTATTAAAGAGTTGGACGTCTGCGGTCCTCAGGATTGTCTGATCTACATGAAGGCCTCCTTGTTAGTCGAAGCTATTGGTTAAGCTGCAGGAGTGCAGGTGTTTACCACCGACACAGAGAAAAGCAAGACTCAGCGGTTGCATGCGAAGTCAGGGAAGGTTAGGCCCAGAATACACAAACGAATGGTGCAGAAGCAACACTTTCACTTCATGTGTTCGCTATTCTGCACCTGAAACGCCTTTGTTTGCCACATGCAGAGGCAGAAAAAAAACCAGAGGGCAAAAGGGGGACAACCTTGACTCCTCCACGATTTTCATCAGATCCCTGTCAGCCGAGCGGCTATGGCCTTACAACGTTGCTACCGCCCTTGCTGAGAAATGGTTAGACATTTTTTTTTTGGGGGGGGGGGTGCTGATGATGATGAGTCTGGCGCATAATACCCCCCTTTGTGATCGATTTGTATGGGGTAGAAACATCTAAATGTTTGGAATATTACAAGCACACAATAACAATTCTTATTAATTGAAACCGAGTTGTGATTTTTATCCAGAGCTGGGAGATGTTGGTTGGTGTATTTCCCAAGCGTGTTAATGCCCAACTGGTCAGAATCTTTCTTCGGCTGGACCTCTTGTTCTCATTATAAAGTCATTATTAATTCCATCGGTTTAAACCTGCTTTTATCAATGTGATTGTTACCTTTCAAATTTATTCGTTTCAGAAACAAAAGGCTTTTTTATCTAACTTCATTGACCGCTTTCCGGTCGCATTATAAATTCAATCCGAAATAGCCGTTCTCATTATTCCTAAGCTGAAAAAGAAATCTCGCTATGAAGAAAAGGAATAAATACAAGTAAGAAGAAGGGAAGAAAGACAATAGAAATTGAACTTACGGCGTTATTATATTATCTTCTTTGTTATCTGTTGTTTTTTTTTAACTTCAGATGCGCCTTTGTTTTTACCAGACGCTACGTCAGTCACTTGGTTCGTCTGTATATATCTCTCTCTTTATAGATTTAGGTGAAATGGTTATTCACGTACACGTGTTTCATTGTATTTACACAGTGGCTGATCATCGCAAGGCTCGAACTCACAACCATTTTGTATGTAGTAGGAGACGCGTCAGCTGCACTACGAGACTTGCTGAAAATACGTGACGAATTTATCACTTATACGTGACGAATTTAGTGATTTTTTTTGTTGTTTGTTAGCGATAATAACAGCTTCTGAAAGCAATCTTACGGCATTCACTTCCTACGTGTTTTTGAAGTAAAAGGAGAGAGAGAGAGAGTTAACTCCCTTACATCATTTTTTGAAACCCCTCTATAGTTTTAGGGACATATATTGTTATTATATTTATTTATAGATGAACTTTGTTATGGAGGTACACGTGTTTCACTGTATCCATACATCATCATCGTGGCTGACCACAGTAATTCTCTTGGTATATTTATATGTTTATATATTCATGTGCACTGGATTCACTCCTAAACTAATTAAACGATCATTATGAATTTTGAAACACAATTTCTAAGTGTAATGCGTATTAATGTGGGCTATATTTAGTTTAATCTAGATTCATACTAAGGGGGTTAAAAGAGAGTTAAAACCTTTCGTGAAAATTCAGATACCTCCGATTATTGTGAAATGTTAACAGTAGTTGTTAGACATCAATAAATTAATATTCCACAAAATGTCCGTTTCTTTGAAGTATTTTTTATATATTTAGGGAGAAAAATCTCCGATTTGAAAATTTAAATATGTCAGATTTTAATTGAATTTGTTCCTTTATATCTTGATTTTAATCTTAGTCAAGCACAGAAAAGTTGTGCAAAGCTATACTGTCTGAAGAATTCATTTTACCCGTCCTGGGACGTATATACTTTCAATATTCATATATATATATATATATATATATATATATATATATATATATATATATATATATATATATATAGATATATATATATATATATATATATATATATATATATATATATATATATATATATATAGATATATATATATATATATATATATATATATATATATATATATATAGAGAGAGAGAGAGAGAGAGAGAGAGAGAGTGTGTGTGTGTGTGGATGTCAAGTTATATTCAAAATTAGTTAGCTGCAAAACATTAACAGAGAAAAGGATTGCTCTACATAAAATGGTGTGTTATATTAAGTAATACATTGTAAAATGGTCGGTGCACGCGTGTAAGCGTCAATAATATGTATGCGCTTCATAAAATCTTTAACTCTTGAACTTATCATTATCAATCATTGAATATGTCTCTTCTAGGAAACAGGGTGAGGAATGTGGACACACCATTTATTTTATTTGTAAACTTTACCATATAGCAAAGTGCTACCGAAACCATACCGTACCCCCATCCGAAAAAGAAAAAAACTTAAAATTAAAAACTAATGCTATATTTATTATTTTTGCTAATCCTGGGACAGGTATTCTATGTTTCATCTTTAAAAGACGCTCTGTTTGTTTGCCAGTTTTTTTTTCTTCAGTTTACATATAGTATGTTTGTCGGTGTATCTTGTTTATGTTTGAAATAGCATTTTCGTCTGTATGTCAAGCGTAAGTTGTAAGCTTAGCTTCATCATGTAATATCTTAATTGATTCCTATCGGTACTTTTGATTATGTATCAGTTAATTAAAAAACGCCCAATTTAATGTAAAGGAATTCTAATTAAAAATGTTCCCATGGATAAATTTACTTGGTTATTACGAACATACAGCGAATACTACTAACATTACCTTAAAAAAGTATTGTTCATAATTACATTTGTAGCGGCGAATTACATACAAATTTGCTAACTATCTGTACTAAAAGGACCTTTTTAATTCGTAAGTCCCTCCATGTAATTTTATATCAATATAACTAAATGAATTTACTAGATCCGCCATAAAGGTTCCACACACGCACTATATATATATATATATATATATATATATATATATATATATATATATATGGGAAAATAAGAGGTGACATACGGTATAAATGAACTGTACAGGTAGGTGGACATTTTTTTTTAATATACTTCCTTAATAAAGCGGAAATAAGCGACGAAATTGACGGGGTTAAACAAAGAACTCGTCTTCTGAAACTGATTTTGCTCTCACTGTCCTAAAGAAGCAACTGTATTGGAGCGTGAGAATTGTTTTCGTCGCCATTGTCTGACAACGGAAGTGCTGCCATTGTTTCAACTCTTTTTTAACGAAACACGAGGGCATTCCATCAAATCTTCTGCGTTAATCAAACCAGATAAAACGTAAGATGGAAGAAAAACAAGAACGGATGTTAGTCTATTCAATCTGTGCGTTAAACAATGAAAGGTTCACACTCAAACGTGACAGATAAACGAATATACTATTTTAAACTTAAGCGTGACGGATAAACGAATATACTATTTTAAACTTAAGCGTGACAGATAAACGAATATACTATTTTAAACTTAAGCGTGACGGATAAACGAATATACTATTTTAAACTTAAGCGTGACAGATAAACGAATATACTATTTTAAACTTAAGCGTGACAGATAAACGAATATACTATTTTAAACTTAAGCGTGACAGATAAACGAATATACTATTTTAAACTTAAGCGTGACAGATAAACGAATATACTATTTTAAACTTAAGCGTGACAGATAAACGAATATACTATTTTAAACTTAAGCGTGACAGATTAACGAATATACTATTTTAAACTTAAGCGTGACAGATAAACGAATATACTATTTTAAACTCAAACGTGACAGATAAACGAATATACTATTTTAAAGTTAAGCGTTACCGATAAATTAAAATGTTATTCCCAATTTAAGCGTGACAGATAAATGAAAATGCTACTTCAAACTTAACCGTGACAGATAAATGATAATGCTATTTAAACTTAACCATGACAGATGAATGAAAATGCTATTTAAAACTTAAGTGTGACACATACATGAAAATTATATTTTAAACTTATGCGTGACAGATACATGAAAATGATATTTTAACTTAGGCGTAACAGATAAAGGAAAGTGATTTTAAAACTTAAGCGTGACAAATAAATGAAAGTAATTTTTCAAACCCAAACGTGATAAATAAATGAAAATGCTATTTCAAACTTAAGCGTGACACATGAATAAAATGCTATTATAACAATTGAAAAATACAAATCATATAGTTAAACAGACGAATTCTGTTATTCTTAACAATGTTTGCTTCTCTCTGTCTCTGTCTGTCTGTCTGCCTCTCTCTCTCTCTCTCTCTCTCTTTCTGTATATATATATATATATATATATATATATATATATATATATATATATATATATATATATAATTCCTTTTATTCAAACAGACATGCACAAAATCTGCGAAACTGGCATGTCGATATTATCGATACACAGCAGTAAAAATGTGATATCTCATCAAGAAAATTATGGTTTGATCCTTCCCTCAAATAGTATTTGTGAATAATCATTATTCGATCTGAGAAAAAGATCAAATCTTAATTCTGTCTGATGAGATCTCAACTTTTAACTGTGGTAGATCGATAACATCGACATGCCAGTGTCGCAGATTCTGTACATGTCTGTTTGAACAAAAACTATAATATACATAAATCTCTATTTGATATTGAGCACTCTTTATAAGCCCGGTTGAAATTATTTGGATTCCTATCCCGTGGATATCTATGTTACCTGGGTTACAATATATATATATATATATATATATATATATATATATATATATATATATATATGTATATATATATATATATATATATAAATGATGGGAGTCGACGACGGTTTGTTTACGTTACAGTATGTTTCGTTTAGTGTGATCACAGTTGGCTTGAAATTGATGGTATCATGTTGATTTGATCTGATATTCTGTAACACAATTAATAAATAAATATTATGTTCTTATTATAAAATAATTGAGCACCTTGTTGGATTTCTGTCTACCAAACAAAACCAAAGATTTCACGCACACACACACACACACACACACATACACACATATATATATATATATATATATATATATATATATATATTACTATTTCATGTATCCACATACAATTTTATAATGAGATATCATTTTTTATGTATCAGTTTTCAGTCTTTTACTTCAACAATGCTCGATACATAAGCAGAGCTAGTTACTAAGCTATGAAAATTTATTCATGGCAATTAAGCTACAAAGAGGCTCCCGCGATTCATCCCAGGGGGAATTTTATCCTGAAGAATAGCCCCGGTGATTAAACGCGGGAGCCTCTGTATAGCTTAATTGTCATAAATATATTTTCATAGCTTACTATATATATATGAGGAAATTTATAACATCTTTCAAGCACCACGTCTCTGAATATTTATATTGAAATATGAAAAAAAAAATTTAATTGCAATTTTTTATGATAACATCATTTATTTATTTATTTTTGCATAGAATTACGATTAATACATCTTTTAATGAAGCGACACGTATTCTTTTGTTTTTTTAAATATTTTGCTGGTATTAAACCCAGGGGGTTAGATCCACCGTAAAGTCCGAAAAATACGTCAAGTTGATAGAGACGATCATTTAAAGTGACATATCGTCTGTTCGATGTTGTTGCGCTGCCTTGGCGCCTTTTGAATAAGGAAATTGATAACATCTTTGAAGCATCACGTGTCAGAATATTTCTATTTAAATTTGAAAAAACAAACAAAAAATGGTGTAATCTTAAATGGTAAAATCATTTTTTTTGCTATAAATTTCGATGAATACATCTTTTTCAGAAGCGAGACGTATTTTTTATATTCTTCTTCATTTTGTTGGTATAACCCCGAGAGGTAAGATCTGGCGTAGAGTTCGTAAAAAACGTCAAGTTGTTAGAGATGATAGTTTAAAGTGATATATAGTTCGGTCGATGTTGCTGTACTGGCTTGACACTTTTTGAATTAAGACATTGTAAACAGCTTTGAAGCACAACGTGTCTGAATATTACTTATGAAGTTTTAAAAAAAAAGATGTACATATGTATATATGTATATAAATATATTGCTTCTTGGGTTAAAAAATTCTAGCTCTCCGGCACTTTAAAATGTTTACATTGAGTTTACATTGAGATGTTGCTTAAGTTCAGCAGATGTCAGATAATAGCATCGACTGTTAGCTAAACAGTCGAGTTTTGATCCCACTTGAGACACTTGCTTGTCTAGCAGGACTGCAGAGCTGTGACATAGCGAAACATATATATATATATATATATATATATATATATATATATATATATATATATATTTATATATATCGCCTTCTTTCCGTTTCAACTAATTCTATTTTTCGCCGAAGATTGTCGAATAAAATCAAAAAATAATGCAGATGTACACAATTTGTTTTTTTACATACTCTTTCTATCAATCTCTCTCTCTCTCTCTCTCTTTGTTTTTCTCTCTTTCTTTCTTTTTGTTTCAACCTCCCTCTTATCAAACCTTCTTATCTGTTTTTCTATCTCTTTATCTATTGTTTCTCACTCTTTCGACTTTCCCCTTCTTTCTCTCTGTCGCTCCCGATCTTTCTTTGTAACTTCCGTTCCCCGCCCGCTGTCACCCAACGCCACCACCACATCCTTTCCTCCCTCCAACCGGACCTCTTCACTCCTACTGTAAAGCATCAAAATCCATTTTTAATATCAGCTTGGATCGAATACCATACACTACCCGAACCGCTGATCGCGAAAAATAGATCATAATTTTTACATTGAAATCCATTTTCGCGTCGGTTTGGGCGCAAAAGTCATTTGGTGCGTAAATATCGAACTCCCGCGCTTTTAGTAAAAGGTTTTGGTGTCGGAGTTCACCAACGTGACATGTGCTTAATCGACCTTCAACTCTTTCATACATTCATTTTTATCGTTCACTGAGATATGCTATTAATTTATTTTTTTTATCTTTCTTCTTCTTTTTTCAATTTCTTTCTTTTTCTTGAGCTACATGCTGTAATTCTCCTTTGTTTTCTTCTTTTTCTTCTTCGTCATGTTGTAATATTTCTTTATTTTCTTCTCTTTCCTTTTCTTTTAAATGCTTTAATTTCTCTTCCTTTATCTTCTTTTTCTTCCCTTTTCAGCAGCCATTATCTTTTGCCTATATATTTATTTTTAATTATAATTCTCTTTATTTTTTCTTTATTGTCTCATTTTTCTTTATTCTTTTTACTTTCTACTTTTGCTTTTTCATCTGTACCACTTTCTACTTTTTGCTTCTTCTTCTACTTTTTCTTCTTCTTCTACATTTTCTCTTCTGATTATATTTGTATTTATTGTTATTTTCTCTTTCTTTGTCAATCTTATACTTCCTTTTTTCTTCTTTTTTTGCCTTCTTCATTTTTAGCAGCACGAAATTTTATTTATCTATATATTATTCTTCAACTTGCTCCTCCTCCTCCTCCTTCTTCTTCTCCTCATCATAATCACTCTTCTTCTTCTTCTTTTTCTTCTTCTTCTTCTTCTTTTTCTTCTTCTTCTTATTTCTTTCTTTTATTTCTCTTAATCGTTATTTGTCCTTCTATTTCCTCTTCTTCATCTTCTTATTTTGTATTATTTGTATACTTCTTCTCTTTTGCGGTCTCATTCTTTGCCTTCTCCCTCTTCACATTTTACTCATATTATTCTTTTCTTTCTTCTCCATTTACTTATTTACCATCTTCAAAACATTACACGCACGGAATAACTCAAAGCATATAAGTATAACAAATAAATATAAAATATATTTCACGTTTGTGTGAACGTTATTATCTTCAGCACAATTTTTAAAACAATTACTAGTATCGGGAAGGTAAAACAAACCTACTTTTACCGATTTTAAAATGAATTGTTTCCAAATCGAATTGTTAGATTCACATTCTTTTTATTTAATGTAATTTTAATACACACCTAATTTTACAATTTAATATAAATACATCTAAAAAGTGACAGTTAGTGTTAATAATGTACTGGGTACGAAGTCCGCCTGATGCGTAAAAAATTAGATTCTAATCTCAGCTACGTAATTGCTTATCTAACTACACAAGATGCCGGTGATACAGCGAAATAGTCGATCTATAAATCTCCTCCCTTCTCTCTCTTCCTCTCTCTATCTCCCTCTCTCTAAACTTTAGTTATCCAGAGAAAAACTCTATAATTCATTCAACAATACTTTATTGACAGACATTGTTTCTGGCCATGCTGAGGACATACATTTTTTATGATATACAATATATCACAAATATTCATGAAGATGCTTCATCGGTGTATAATATCCTACACTTATGCTGAAATATTAAAACGCATTCGACATTCATTTAATTTATATATATTTCTTTTTTCACTCCAATTTAAAGGGAAGCCTTATTTAACTTTTTTTTGTATACATCAGTTCATCATATATATTGTTCATTACATCTGTTTTTCGGTGCCAAACTTGTAGATTCGTATGAATTGGAGAATATAAGTATACATAATATTAAACATTACAAGCTGAAAATTGCATTTCCAGGAATGAGAGCAGTTAGGTATGTGCATATGTTTATATAATTGTATGTACAGGATTCACACCTAAACGAATTAACAAATAATTATGAATTTTGGAACACGGCTGCTAAGCGTAAAGTGACGTGATGTGCTGTTTATTAAGTGTAATTAAGCTTTATGCAAATGTAGAAAAAATGAGTTGAAGCCTTTTTTGAAAATCAGATACATCTTATTTTTGTGAGATTGTATAATAGGTATTATACATCTATTTATTAATATTTCCTTGAATTCAAGTTTCTTTAACGTATTTTAAAATGTTTAAAGGGCAATAACATAGAGTCCGGCTTCTCATTTGTAAGATTTAAAAATTTCAAATTTAAAAGAAATTTGATCCACTGTCATTACACACCAAGTAAGCAATATTCCATGAATTTCAATTTCTTTCTATGAACCTTTAAGCTTGAGGCTTAAGGCTTACATTTAAAAGATTTTATTGAATAAAAAATGTAATGGATATTGATCAACATTAGAATAAGGATTCTAAAATAAGGTATATTATATATATATATATATATAAGTATACATTTTTATTTATACAAACATTATTGGTTACATATGTGCATACATGTTTCGGTTGCACTTTTCCCAGAAAGTCAACCTCATCAGATTTACATTTACAGAAACTAATACAATACATGTACGATATTTATATATATATATATATATAAATATATATATATATATATATATATATATATATATATATATATTGTTTAAAGAAGTGTTGAGTCATTTTAAACAAACAAAGAAAATGCAGTTAAAATTCTCAGGAATACTAACTAAGTTAAAATTATCGCAGATTAGCACTTCCATAAGCCGACTTGCTGCTAGAAGAATTACAAATACACAAGTAGATTTAAGTATATAACAGTGAAACAAAAGCAGGCGGACCTTAACTTAAATTGTGAAATATTAAACAGGGATCATCAGCTGCTTACTATGTAACTGTTTCGTGGATTTAACAGTTATAAAATTCATGGCTCTCCAGTTGAACTGATCATATATATATATATATATATATATATATATATAGAGAGAGAGAGAGAGAGAGAGAGAGAATTATCAAAAAGAAAAAACTATACACACATTAAGGTTGTATACATTATAACTTATTTCGACCCCTTAATTAGGTCTCCTCAGATGTATAAACAACCACGTCAAAAAAAAAACCCAAAAAATTTTTGGTTTTTTGACGTGGTTGTTTATACATCTGAGGAGACCTAATTAAGGGGTCGAAATAAGTTATAATGTATACAACCTTAATGTGTGTATAGTTTTTTCTTTTTGATAATTCTGTTTTGCTCTGTTTAAATTACATTGAGCTCTGGTATTCAGATTCTCAACACAAAATTGAAATCTACACACTATATATATATATATATATATATATATATATATATATATATATACACGAGGCCTGTTTAAAAAGTATCTAACCGTTATTTTTTTCAATACAACAAAGAGACGATACGGTGGCGCCACTCTACACAGTGAAGGAAGACTCGTTCATGCTCATGTGTGAATTTTATCCCCGCCTTCCTTCGCGTTTGTCGCTGCCTGTTGGTCGCTGAGTGAGGTGCTATACAACGTGTTCGTCGGATTACTGATTCTCTGAAGATTACGGAACGTGTTCAGCAAAGGTACTGCATCAAATGTTTTCAAAAGATTGTCAAAAGCAAAACAATTCGTAAAATTCAGCAGGTGTTTGGAGCAAATGCGATGGATGTAACACTAATTAAGGAGTGGTTTAACCGATTCAAAATGGCCACATATAAGCGGAGAGTGACCAGCGTTTTGGCAGGCCCCAAACTGCTCGTAGTTCAGCTATTGCCCATTTAGATGTGAGACAGAAAGTTGCCAGCCATGTAGAGATCACAAAGGTTATCAGTGATGAACGCAATCTCCTTCATGGACGTGAACCAACGGCCCAAAGACTGAAGTCAAGGTGAAGTTTACGCAGCCATGTTGAACCCTTAACAACATCTCAGGAAGAGACCAGATTACAGCTGTGAAGTCCTTCATAACGATATAAGAATCCCTGCTTCTGAGAAACTTCCTCCCGGTTCAGAGGCATCCTGTCTCCAGTGGAAAACACTAAACCACCTGAGAATGGGAATGGGGCGGGCAAAAGTTGCTAAAGATAGAGTGGGCTACAAAACTAACCCAATCATTTGTGAATATGGAGAGGACTACCATACGATGCAACACTGCCTGGTCTCCTTGCTTACTGCCTAACCGGTGCAGCTTGAAAGACTTTGCAGAATACAACACTATTGCAAAGGACTGCATAAAAATGTGGGAAACTGTCATATGACAACATGCTTCAAAAACACGCAAAGAAGAAGAATTTTTTACGTACATAAAAGTAATCTATAGACATATGTTTCTAGTTATACGCCGTCATCAGCTTGACTAACTTTGACAAGGATCGAACCTACGATGTTATTGTCTGTAGTTTGAAGTTAAACTACCGGACTACGACGACTTGCCTGGAAATATTGTTTTTACGTGTCGTGTGATAGTAATATATATATATATATATATATATATATATATATATATATATATATATATATATATATATATATATAACTCGGTAAACTGCGTGGAATTTTGAACACAACTCTTTACTGAAACCACGGTTCGACACTGTTCCCATTAAATTTTCCAAGCTCTGTGATATTCTTTTATTTAAACTGTAAAATCGTCTTCTTACCTTTGCTTAATATTGGAGTGAGAACTTCAACATAACATGGCCATTTGTTTTTATAAAGAATTGCTTTTCCATTATGAGAGTTCTCGTTGCTATAAGAGAATTTCTAACACTGGCATCGTATTAAGAGATTATGTGTGCACCCTTACCTCCACGCTATGTCGATATATACCTGATTTACCTGATTCACCTGATTTACCTTATTCCACCATTTTCCTGATTTACCTGATTTACCTGATTTACCTTATTCCACCATTTTCCTTATTTACCTGATTTACCTGATTTACCTTATTCCACCATTTTCCTTATTTACCTGATTTACCTGATTTACCTTATTCCACTATTTTCCTTATTTACCTGATTTACCTGATTTACCTTATTCCACCATTTTCCTGATTTACCTGATTTACCTGATTTACCTTATTCCACTATTTTCCTTATTTACCTGATTTACCTGATTTACCTTATTCCACCATTTTCCTTATTTACCTGATTTACCTGATTTACCGGATTTACCTTATTCCACCATTTTCCTGATTTACCTGATTTACCTGATTTACCTTATTCCACCATTTTCCTTATTTACCTGATTTACCTGATTTACCTGATTTACCTTATTCCACTATTTTCCTGATTTACCTGATTTACCTGATTTACCTGATTTACCTGATTTACCGGATTTACCTTATTCCACTATTTTCCTGATTTACCTGATTTACCTGATTTACCTGATTTACCGGATTTACCTTATTCCACCATTTTCCTGATTTACCTGATTTACCTGATTTACCTGATTTACCTTATTCCACCATTTTCCTTATTTACCTGATTTACCTGATTTACCTGATTTACCTTATTCCACCATTTTCCTGATTTACCTGATTTACCTGATTTACCGGATTTACCTTATTCCACCATTTTCCTGATTTACCTGATTTACCTGATTTACCTGATTTACCTGATTTACCTTATTCCACCATTTTCCTGATTTACCTGATTTACCTGATTTACCTGATTTACCTTATTCCACTATTTTCCTGATTTACCTGATTTACCTGATTTACCTGATTTACCTTATTCCACTATTTTCCTGATTTACCTGATTTACCTGATTTACCTGATTTACCGGATTTACCTTATTCCACTATTTTCCTGATTTACCTGATTTACCTGATTTACCTGATTTACCTTATTCCACCGTTTTCCTTACTCAATATCGGAGTGGATTTAAGGGCAGGAAAACCAGTACTGTCTTGTGTGATCCCTACCTTCACATATTTGCCCATATGGTTCTTTAAGCTGTTGTAGATTCTGCATTCACAACCTCTTAATGTAGTTTGTTCCAATGCCTTATAGAACGCACACTAAAACTGTTGTCGTACTTCCAGTCTAGCACGCGAGTAAACAGCTTCAACATATGACTCCTTGTTCCTATTTATATGCCTGCCCACGAGAAAAGAGTTGTGCACAAGGTCGGTTTTTGATGTGAGGAAAATGCAGCTACTCAAAAAGAGGCACTCTGGATTGAAATTAAAATTGCCTTAGTCTTGAAGAACTTCTTCAGTGACCAAGTACAAAATAAACTAAATTAAGCAAAACATATACTACACTTTGTCCCTTGCCAAAATGTCAAAAAACTATAACTGATTGTTTATTATAAAAATGATGAATAAAAAATGTATTCGTATCTACTTCTTTATAACCTCGCAAAAGCTCGAATGTTTCGATGAGGTCACCACTTCACATTCTTTTTTCCAAGTAATAACATTAATACTTGTCAATACCTGCTCATCTGACACGTGTCTTGGTTGAAGCACCATTATGCCATTCGTTGCACTTTTTCTAACTTTTAATATCATTTTGCAACGCATGGCTTCCTGCCTGCACAACACCCTCCATATGTGGTAGCACTAAAGATTTGTACAACTGAATTACAATTTTCATGCTTGTATGTGTTATTGATCTCTTTATAACACCTAATATTGTCTTTGCCCTTTTTCAAGCTTCTATGCTACACTCAAGTTGGGAGTAATCCCAGAGATTCCATAATGTTTATCGTAAAAGAGCACTATGTGTCAGAAGGAAGAAGCTAGAATGCTGCCCACAAAAACATCATGTTATGAGTAAAGGTCATTTACCAATAGAGCCCTAAACAATTTTTTTTAATCCAACGTAATTTTCATGATCACAAGTTCCCTAATATTTGGTTTCCTTACTCTCCATATTTCAATTCGATGTTCGTGTTTTCTTATAGACACAAACACACCCACCCACATAATTGACGGCCGATATGATGACTTCACTTCGGTTCATTTCATGCTGAAAAGATAGTACAAAATAGTTACCCTACCACTAACCCTAAGTCTGAGTTGCAAGCATAGCTTTCTTCTGTGTACCTAAAACGAAACGAAACTTCGATGAGCTAAGTTTCTTTCTAAGAATAACCCGTCTGTGGATACACTACCACGGAGATTGATTCCAGCTGAGTACAACATGGTATATTTCAAGTCCAATGTTAACAAAGTCTTCTTGAACCGTGCTCTAAAATAATCAAATTCTGACCAGTTTCAAATGTCCTTACAAATCCTCAAAGTGTTGTCGCACCGTCTTCAGTACAAAGTCATTAATTTTTTATTATTGAGTGACATTTGACCCTTGATTAGCGGTGACTCATTAGTAGATAGAGAACCCCCATAAAAAAGCCCTAGTAAAACCACTGTTAATCGCCTTAGTTACGCGTATTGAAGCGTTAATCTCGACCGCCATGTTGTGTTTCGTGTGTCACTATGACACACGAACATTTAAATTCAATTCCAAAATATAAAAAAAATCTTATAAACAGTTTCCACACGTTAAAATATACGGGTCGGTAGATAATTTAATTATACTGCATTTGCTATAAATAATTTGTCCATTTTATTTACGATTTCTCAACTGTTAACTATTCTGGACCTTTATCAGATAATAGTATTCTTACGAACGCTCAACTTTGTTAACGCAGGGCTAAACTATTCAACCAACTCGAATCTAATCCCGTGTAAAATTAGATGATTTATTAATTAAAAAAACGTTCAAGTAAGTAAGTTTTTTCTTTGCCATAGGAAAAAAGCATATTTGGAAATTTGTTGTCAGGTAACAGTCTGAAATAACGTCCTATAGAGGTCAATTATATAGCTGATATTTCACCTAGCATGAAATGGAAGCACCTGCACTGTGCACTTTTTGTTCAGTCGGATATGTTTTTAATTCGAGGTGAGATTATGCAAGATACACACTTGCATAACGTTTACAATTAATACAGACACGGACACATTATAAGATACGGAAAATAACGTTGATATATCTCGTTAGATCACTAAAGTTAAACTACATTGAGCCTGGTCAGTACCAAATGGGTGACCATTTGAGAATACCAGGTACTGTATGTCATCTCCCTTGACCGAGATATGCGTGCGCCTGCTGACCGCTTTTGAATTTGGTGTTCTCTAGAAACTTCTTCTTTCGAAAAAACAAATTACAGGAACAATGTTTCTGATGATTCAAACATACAACTTCTCGTGTATCTATGTATGTTTCTCGCCACATCAATATTTTTGATTTATCAGTTAAGGACTATTTAGTGAAATAAAATATGCAATACTATGAAATAAAAGGATTTTTTAAAATCCTTTTTAAAATAATTATTGTGACACTAAACCTACCCATATACATTATAGTTTATTCGTAAATAAGTCAGCCATTCCAGTCTTTTGTGAATAGTTCAAAATGACTCTTTTAAAGTCGAACGGAATTAGTAAGCTTTTAAATTGAATATTTTCAAAAATCAAAAATGCAATTGCATTAAATGCAACGAATTTTAAAACATTAAGCTAAATAAACTTAAGTACGAAGTGTAATCCTCCAGCATGCATTTCGGTGTATTCGTAGATCAGTCGGCCATTTTAATCTTTTGTGAATACTTGTAAGAAAAAAATCATTGTCTCTCACGGAATGTTATGGGACCCCCCGCTTTTTTATTCCGTCTTTCTTTCTCAATCCTAGATTTCTCTTTCTCTCTTTCCCCTCTCTCTGTTTATTAACAGTTATGTGTAATGAACTATAAAAGAACAGTTTGGAAGAGGCAATAATAAATTATAGGGAATATCAACGCAGGTATTAATGCTATATATTAGAGAAAAAACTGATTTTAGATTTTGTCGTTTTTTATTATTCAACTTACTTTACAAACTCACTTTTTATTTGATCCATAAAATCGAAGCCAAGCTCAATGGGTAACGCAACGGTTTACATTTTTTAGGATATATAAACACAGCCATATATATATATATATATATATATATATATATATATATATATATATACGTGTGTGTGTGTGTGTGTGTGTGCATCTAGAGCGTGTTTACAGAGAGAAAGAGAAAGAGAGAGATTGATAAATATCTTTATTTGTAAACTGAGATGTTGTACCGTCCCTTGACTTTAGTAAAACGCCGGCTAAACGAAAGAAACAGTTTGGATTGTGTTGAAATCTTCAGTCATGAAAAGTTTACTTACCTTTAGAGCTTGTGTTTAACATCGGGCCTCAAACGCCATCTGGTGTCAATGGGTGGGACACTGCTGTGTCTTCATATTGGCGTTTTCATTCGCTCAACTCACCACTCAGACATGTCTGACCCCAGGTCATTATTCGTTGGGACCCTTGCGACAGATGTATTCCCAAAGTGTGGACATGAATATTTATACAGTCTAGTTAATAACAAAAGCTTAATGGCGTACTTCCGTTGGCAACAAATGGCCTTTATTTAATGGTTAACACCTTCCCACCCCACACACCCATTATATATATATATATATATATATATATATATATATATATATAAACATTACCCGTTCCAAGATTGGTAAAATGATTACTCCGCACAGTTTTGCACCACTTTTTATGTCCCTTTGCGAAGATTTGAATCAATAGATAATGTCATTATACCTCATGTATAAAATACTTAGTCAAATCTTGATCAAAATTCATGACGTGATTTGGATTCTAGAGAATGTCTAAAATTAAAAGTTCTTAAGAATAGATAGAAATTGCCGGATTCTTGCTTAATTAGTGTCAAATGTAATGCAAATCTGATATATTTGATCTTTTTTCGAATTAGAGGCTGTGTCAATACTATGCACACCCCTAGATGCGCTTTAAAATACCTCAAAGAAATTGAAATTTAAGGAATATTAATTTATGTCTAATATTTTTGTTAAAATAAAAAACAATCGGAAGTATCTAAACTTTCAGCCCCTCGCTGTATCCTTAGTAAAAAATATTTGTTACTATACATAACCAACACTATACACTCTTACGCCTAGTACTTCATAATGTATGTTAATTAGTTCAGAAGCGATTCCTGGGCATATATATATATATATATATATATATAAGAATGTTCGCCGGGATGGGTCTGAATGTACTTAGGACACAAATAAAAAATATGGCAAATTAATCAGCCAATTCCCATCCGAAACTAAGATTCTGATTCGGACTATTAAAGGATCTACCATAAGATTTCCAGACATAAGTTGTCTCTTATATTCAACAATACTTGCCTGCAAGAGAAGATGTTGCCTATATATATATATATATATATATATATATATATATATATATATATATATATACATGTATTATTATTATTTCATGTAATCACATGAAATGTCATAAGGAGATATATTTTTGTATGTATGTATCAATTTTCAGTATTTACCTCAACAGTGCTCAATACGTGAGTAGAGATAGGAAGTAAGTTATGAAAATATATATGGCAATTAAGATATACAGACGCCTTCACGTTTTATCCGCGGAGGGAATGGTCCGGCTAAATTTGTAGCCTAACAGTTCCCTCTGGGGATTAAACGCCGAAGGTTCTGTGTAACTTAATTGGCATATAAATGTTCATAACTTACAATATATATATATATATATATATATTAATATATATATATATATATATATATATTTATAAATATATATATATATATATACAATAGGATATTACTTCATTTTATAGTATGCTATATACATATATATATTTATACATATATACATATATATACTTATATATATATATATATATATATATATATATATATATATATATATATATATGCAAAGTTCCGAATACGTTCGTCGAACACTCTCAACTAGTCTTCTATCTGTGCCCGCGTCTACGTACATATAGATACGTACATATAGATACGTACATATAGATCTTGTTTTCCCTAAATTACGTGACAGTTTCCGTGGGCCGAGTAGATATGTCTGACTCTGTGTACCGGGTTAGCGCCTCCCGACCGTCTGAAA
The DNA here is from genome assembly GCA_963556195.1 of Sepiola atlantica. Taxonomy (NCBI): domain Eukaryota; kingdom Metazoa; phylum Mollusca; class Cephalopoda; order Sepiida; family Sepiolidae; genus Sepiola; species Sepiola atlantica. The sequence continues at coordinate 47,717,961 of OY744547.1, read as the reverse complement.
TTGTTACTTCCCTGCACTGATGAGAGCAATAAGCTTGAAACGCTAGCGTCTGTAGGTATAAATAATTTAATATTTATTTATAAATATTATATATATATATATATATATATATATATATATATATTCTGGATTTACTATTTCGGGACATGTTACTATTTTCATCAATGTGGATTGTCTTTGCTCAAAAAACTTTGTTGTATTTATATATTGTTATATATTTCTTTTTATTTTCACATCTGTGCTAACTTTAATATACTTTTTATGATTTATCTCGATGATTTCCTCTGATGAACAACATTGCATTTTTTTAATCCATGGATTAAAGAAAGAAAAAAAAAGCAATTAGTGATATATTCCTTGTTTAAACTCCTTGATATTGTTTTTTTTTCCTATTTTTATTCAAATCATTCATTACATTATATATATATATATATATATATATATATATATATATATATATATATATATATATATATATATATATATATACACACACACACAGGATGATACTTTTTATTTCTTTATATACTTGTAAATATTTGGTTCGGGTTCTAATTACGGTGTTACATTACATAATACCGTGGGATAAAATGGTTTCAAATGTAAGGAAGACAAAGATAGTAATACCATGTGGTTATAAAAGTAATAAGTCAAGAAAATGTTGATTAAATATGACTTCAAAATTATTACAACTTCATTACATAACCTAATAATCTTACGGTAATTTAACATGGGCCGACTTACATCCAAATCATTGTGGTCGTAAGTCAATCTATATATATATATATATATATATATATATATATATATATATATATACATATATATATATACATATATATATATACGCACACACATATATATATACATATATATACATATATATATACATATATATATATATACATATATATACATATATATACATATATATATACACACATATATATATATATATATATTACTTTTACTTTACTTACTTTAATCGCACAAGACTTAACGTGCCCTCGCTGTATTGAACATAGCATTCTGTTTTCGAATTGCATATTTCTGAACTGTCGGACCATTTATTGGGTGGGCGTCCTCATGATCTTGCGTTTGATAAACATTTTTGTAGCGGGCATTTAGAATGCCATTACCTCTAGCAACATGGTTAAACCATCGGAGCCTCTTAGCCGACACCACATCTTCGATGGTTTCTGTCATGCCCAGCGCTTCGCGTATACATGCATTCCTAATAACCTTGAGAATTGACCTCAGACATTTCATCTCAAACACAAACAGCGCTCTACCTTGTTGTTCTCCAGTAGTCCATGTCTCTGATCCGTGTATGGCTTATAGCAAAATGACAGCCTTATACGATTTTACCTGAAGTGTTCTGGACATGTCTAGAGATCCATGATGCGTTTCTTAAACGACTAAACGCCTGTGGTGTCATGGATATCCTGTGCAAGACATCCGAAGCACAGTTGGGAAATAGACTACCAAGAAACTTGAACTCTGCAACTTTTGGAATTAATTAATCGTCTATTTTGATTTGTTAATCACCTTCTGGTGACATAATCGCACATTTACGTGGATACATGTCCAAGTCCCATGTTTGGTAGGCTTTTCAAGCTTCGAGGCTGAGATTTTAATTTTTTCAAAAATAGCAAATATGAGTGTGGTATCATCTGCATATCTAACACCAATTGACAGTTCATGTCCCAATTGGAACATTTTGACTGTTAATTAGCATAACTATGTTTTAAAGTGTTAATAATTAATTAACATTTGGTATTATTAATTTGGAATTGCATTTGCTTATGTTTGTTATTTATATGCAATAGTTTCGTATATATTAACTGCAATTACTTATTAAAGTTATTTAATAAATAAATCGGAAAAATAACTAAAACACCTACATTTTGAACAACCAGCGCTCAATACGAAATTACCAAAGGTCAAGCTAGGTATAATCGAAAATTAAAAAATGGAGGGGAGAGAGAGCGTGGCTGTTTCGCTCGCTTTGTCTCTGATCTCTTTTATCACCCTTTTTTTTCAGTGTTTACATTTTCCCTGAGAACTAAATAAATAACTTTTTAATTAGTTAAGTTAATGCATTTATTGTAAAGTTTAACAACAAACTTATTGTTTAATGTTTACAAAGACCTTATCACTATTCTGATTGACAAATTAAAACATTAGTTTAGTAGCGCGATGATGTGTCCAAATTACGAAAAAATATTTATTCGTATTTTGGTATGATTGTAGATTAACATCCTCCGCGAAATCCCCCCTCCTTCCACCCTAAAACTATTTGACCTATTTTTGGCGATCACGTGTGAACACTCTAAAAAATTAAGAAACAGATGAAAAGAAAAAAAAAGATTATTTTGGAACTTAAAATAGGGGAATTTTTTTGTATATAAATTTAATATAAAATGATTCACATTTTCGGGGTTAGTTTTATGGCATTAACTAAATTCTTTTTTCTATGGGACTAAAATCCGCTGCATTTTTTTGGTTGGGTAACAACATTTTTAAGGGATTACATGTCGTTTTATGACCTTGCTACTTGGACTAAGGGTTAGTAGCAAACACTTTTGGTAAGTTCCATAAAAAGATAAAATTGCCCGGAAATTGGGAACATATTACGTTTGATATATATTTCAGAGGAAACAATTTTAATCAATGAAACTGGCGGGTGGAAAAAAAAAGAAGATTGCTAAAATTTTCCTTAAGGCCTTATCGTCTAACTCGCTAAGAGGAAACGTCAGAATGATAAATTAAAAACTAAAAAAATCGAATTAAATATGAGGGGAAAAAATGTTTCAGTTGGAGAAAACGATTGAGAGAGAAAAAGAAAACCTAAATCTCTCAACGTTATGATGGATTTGAATTATCCTACGATTTTGTTGTAAGCGAAATTTACTTTACAGATGGACACTCGTCAATTCTACTTTTTTAGGCGATTACGTGTGAATACACTATAAATCTGGCGTAAGAGAAACAACAAAAATATTTGAGAATTTAGACTGGGGGATTCGTTTCGTAAATAAATTTAACGCAAAATAATCCTCCATTTTCGAGCAATTCTAAAGTTTTAGCAGTTTACCATTTTTTGCCATTGGAGATGAATTCTGTACGTTATTGTTTCGGGGCGATTACGTGTGGTTTTACGACCTTACCAGTCGAACTTAGGATTAGTGTTAAAAAATATATTAGTTAACTGCCCTAATAATTTAGAATGACCGTAAAAAGAAGTATCTTATTTTTTAGGGGGGGGGGGTGTAATTTAGCTGAGTGTGTTAATCTACACATTTACCAAAGTGTGTTGTTAACAGTTTTGAATTCTCCGAGTAAAATATCTGTGTAATTAACGGCCTCCCCTCCCAATTAATTGCAGCCCAGAGGGCGGGTAGGTTTTGTAAGTATGTATATATATATATATATATATATATATATATATATATTAGTAGAATACCTGTCACAGTATACAATAAATACAAAATACAGCATTAGTTTTAAATTTTCATATTTTTGGAGGTGGGGGTATCGTACTCTTTCGGTGCACTCCTCTAAACGCTAAAGTATACACAAAATAATAATGTACCTATGTTATTCACCCTGTTGCATATATATATATATATATATATATATATTCCATAATTCATGAGTATAAGTTTAATAGTTAAGGATTTTACCGAGCACGTATATATTTTTGACACTCACACACACGCATCGATCCTTTTAAAAATGTATTGCTTAATAGAACTCAAACTTTGATGTAGAACAATTCTTTTAATTATTTTTGTGTATCTAACCGAGAGAAATACCTACTCTCTTTTTTAGTGTTGTCATCTAATCGACACAGGTGTGTCTGTACACGCCGCCAACACGTATGTTAATTAGATGGCAAACTAATAAATCGCTTTATTTCTATATACGAATAATAATGAAATAATAATAATTCTACATAATAATAATAATAATAATAATAATAATAATAATAATAATAATAATAATAATAATAATAATATAGTAGTAAACAGAGTAATTTTTATAGTTATTTAAGAACAATGTCTTAAAAATATATCACGCTGTATGAATTGTCGAATAAAATCAAAATAGAATAATTAGTGGTAGTTGTGACGTGGCGGTTCACTGGTTCTTCTAATCGCTTACTATATAATGTTAGATATGTGCATATATTTAAATATACCTATGTACCGTGTCATCTCATAAACTAATTAACGGATCATTATGAATCTTTGAATATATATTGTTAGCACACACTGAGTAACATGGGCTCATTATTTTTTTGTAAATGTTAACATTAAGGGCGGTGTCATACATATATTATTTTTTTAAATTTTGTTTACATTTTTTTTAATTAACCGATCATTATGAATGTTGAAATGTATATTCTCGGCAACCCGCTGATTAACATTGGCAAAGCATTTTTTTGTATATTTTACCATTCAGGGGTTACGCCAATACAAACCCGCCCTTCTCCCAAAAAACTTTCAAAATAAGTTAGCTACAAAAACTTTAACATAAAATAATTGCTCCACATCAAAGTTTAAGCTATATTAAGTAATACATTTTTTAAAAGAACGGCGCAGACGCATGAGATTCATTAATATATATCCTAACCTATTGAACTGATCTATATAAGGTATGGAATATGAATTCTAAGCAACAGGGAATTTAACGTGGGAACATTGTTGTTTTTAAAACTATACTATTTAGGGAGAGGAGCACGGAAATCGTACCATCCCCGCAAAGAAAGAATGAAATATCAAAATAAAAACCTAATACTATATTTACTGCTTATACCCGTCCTGTGACAGGTATTGTTCTAGTATATGTAATGTAAACACCTTGTCAAACAAAAATGACCGAATAAATTACACTTTGCTAGTGTTCGCACTAATATTCATATAAAATAATAGAATAAAGTCAGTACTTTAATTTTTCATATATGAATATTTTAATCATATCCATGAAATTCTATGAAGAGTGAACGAATTTTTTCGAACTCAGTTCAGACGGCAGGGCGTTGTCTGACTTGCAATCTGTATTCTCGCTTCTCCACACCACTTGAAATAATTTCGGTCAAAGGGCTAAATAAAAAAAGCCCGTTTTTTTCTGGCTATTGTGTGACGGGACGGATATATATAATTTATATAAAATACACACGTAATAACACTTTAGTCTTCATTAAAGAATATATATATATATATATATATATATATATATATATATATATATATATATATTAAGTAATATTCACATGGTACAAATCAAGAGAATTTCAACCGGGCTTATATAATAGTGCTCAATAGTAAATAGAGCTATTCATATACATATTTTCATTCATACAAACATGTACGAACGCCGCTACACTTACTGGAGGGAGGAAAAAGAACTCCAGATTGAAAACTGAAAGGTCACATGGTCAAATTAAAAAATAATTCTGTACCCCCTTTTTTACTTATAATCTGACGATCTAAGAAAAAAGAGGCCATACAATAGGTGATCAACGCTAAAAATAGATCATTTTATTAACTCTTCAACTGAAACCATACATTTAAATTATATCATGTGACCTTTCAGTTTTGAATCTAGAGTTGTTGTTTTTTTCTTCTTCCTTCTATTTTCAATATGAACATCTAAGTGAAAAAAATACTTTCCGCTTTAGGAGATTCTAGTTTCTAATAACTACAGATAGAAACATCGTCATGTCAGTTTAGCAATGCCTGTATGAATATATATATATATATATATATATATATATATATATATATATATATATATATATATATAATTAGTAGTGTCTTATAGTGGTTCCTAGATGGTGAATCTGCAGTATGCTCTTAGTTGTTATAGTTGGATAATTGTCAGCGAAATATTCATTAAATAAAAAAGAATGCCAATTTAAGTTCACAAAGCATTTTTTGACGTTATATTCGATTTTGGAACAATTCATTTTAAAATGGGTAAAATCAAAATAATCGATATCATCATAATTTATTTTCCATTTCATTTCATTTTCAGCGATCTAATGATTTTAATGGGCGTGGAAGATGATAACGTACAGCCAAACGAAGTACAAGCGTATACATACAGATTTTTCTATGTATTAATAGGTCAGCGCTTATCAAGGAATTAACACCACTCGAGGATACGATAAAGTGCAAGATAAATAGAAATACACAAGATTGGAATGCTATACATGAGAATTTGAGTGTCTTTCTTGAACAGATACCTTGCACAACTGTTTTTCAAACAGTTGCGTTTATATTGATTTTCTTTAAGAGACGGGGGTTATCTTTGTTCGTTACTAGGAGTGGATTTATGATGGGATTAGATTAAGTTGGTCAGAGAAAAGGGAGGAAATCGATATAAAACGGAAAGTGAAGTGTATGTTAAATGCGATGCGCCATGCATTGCTATAACTAGTATTACACTCTACTATATATTGAGCACTCTTGAAATAAATACGAGAAAAATAGATATGCTGGCGTAATACATGTGTATATATTATATTATATATTTATATATAATTATATATGTATATAGTAATATAAAGTTAGGTACATGTTTATATATTTCTATGTATAGAAACCAACTACTCGATCATTAATTTTGTAACTGATATGCTAGATAAAGGGAGTAATGTTCGCTATATGAAGTTTAATGTAGTTTTTTTTTAATATAATGGTTGTAAAGAGGGTTTGGAGTCTTTCGCGAAAATTCAGATACATCTGCTCTTTGTAAAATTTTACCAATCGATATTAGATCAATCAATAAACATTACCGACATTATAGTTTTTTTGGATTATTTTAAAGCGTTTTAGGAGCCATAATATGAAGGTAATCTGTTTGAAAATTTGAATATTTCAGATTTGCATTGAATTTTTTTCATAGAAATAAGCTGCCAATTAAGCAAGATTCCATGCAGTTTTGTCTCTTTTCAGATGTTTTACGTTTAAATCTTAAATTATAGACTTTTTCATGTATTTTGATCAAAAATAAGGATGTTTTTCGGCATATAAATATAAATCTTGTTTGTAATCTTCGTCAGCGGATATAAAAATTAGGCACATTGTTTTGTACGAGAAAATTGATATTATTCGTCCTATATATAAGAATAATAAATTAAAATTAAAGACGTGTGTCAGTTATACATGCTAAGTTCATTTATACAGGAATATCTGCTGGTTATTTACAATTTCATGATTGCATCTAATATGGCTCAACGGTGGATCTTTGAGCGCTGAACTAAATCAAAATTCATTAATTTGAAAGTTTTCCTCAACAGGAAAATAGCTTTTCTATCGTATAGAAAATAACTCTTAAAGATCCTTAAAAATATCTCTTTAAACCTTTTTTAAAATTGTAAAAAAAACGTTTTTTAATGTTCAAAAATATTTTTAAGCATCTTTTTATTGATTCACATCATGTCTTACACTGCTGATGAGAATAAATTATATTTTGAAAAATCTGGGGTTAAGAGAAAATTTGATTCTTAGTATAACAATTTATAAGATATGTATACTAATATATATTAAGAAAATATGCCAATAAATGTGTTCAGTCTTGAATAATATATGTGTTTTTTGTCTCTGATATACCCTCTATTAATGCTCTATTTTTAATATTGAGCATCCGTAATCGTCTTATGAATGTTTGTTATATTCCTGGATACTATTCTCTAGTATATCCTTGAAAATATATTATAAAAGAAAATGTTAATATAATTAATTATATATATATATATATATATATATATATATATATATATATATATATATATATATATATATATATATAAAGAGAGAGACAGAGAAAGAGAGAATGTGGGAGAGTGTGGGTGATATATAGAGAGTTTGATTTTAGAAAAAAATGATCACTGCTTAATTAGCGGAAAATGTTCAGCATATTTATTAAAATTTCCAACCTAAATTGTGCAGATCTGATGTACGTATCTGCTCCGATTCTTTGGATTCTGGAAATGCTATGGCGATCAAATTTCGAGTTCGTTTCAATCCCTATATAGATTCTTATTCGTTCAACACTTAACTGAAGTTTTACGGGATTATGATCATCAAAAGTACATCTAAATTGGCTCTAACGTCACGGATTCATCGAAAAGTCAACCTGGGACATAATAATATATATCGACATGATATCGCATTTCGCGCGTTTTGACCATATATATTTGTGCAAGTAGTGGCTTCAGCACATCATTTATTTAATCAGGGCTAAAATAGCTAAATGAGTATTTATTTAACTCCATTTTTCTATGAATTACTTTTTTTATTTAATTCAATTTGGCTTTTAACGTGTGTGAGTTTGTATTTTCCCCAAAACTAATTAACCCTTACAACTTCTTATATAGAAAGGAGTAGCTGAAACTCTCTCAAATAATACCCATCTATGTAATTGTAAAATAAAAACAATTGTCCATTAATGAATAAATGTTTAAACCCTAACCTTATATATAAAACAAATAATAGTAGTAAAATTGAAGAAAATGTATACATAATAACCACGGCAAATACATTTAAGTGTAAATATGATTATCATATTATAACAAAAAACGTTAAATTTGAATTTTAATTGCAAAAGTACACATGTTATATGTTAGAATCTAAATTTTACGGAGAAAAACATGGTTCAACAAGCAAAATTGTTGTCATCAGTTAATAAGTGGTTATGACTAACAAAAATTTCATAGCACATAATTCAGTTTTTGCTAACCAGAATATTTATCGATTTTCTAACATATGTAACATAAATATAAGTATAAGTGTTGGGATAATTAATCGGAATCGGTAAAAATCTGAACTATATGACGTAACAAAATTGGAAAAAAAATGTTTTTCGATGCAAAAAAGGATTTATTTAATTGTTTTCTGGGTTTGTTTTTGTTACACCGGCCGTTCTTACACAGGAGAAACTACACTGGTTGCCACTATAAATAGTGCGAGTCACCAGAGACACTGAGGAAAAAGCACCACCTTGTAACTGTCTAGCCAAGAGCTAGTCACTTTCTTACTTTGTTAATACACTTGTTAAACCAACACTCGACTTGACTTCCTTTATTTATTATTTACTGTGGGACAACTTCACAACAGTTTTTATGAAAAAATAATTGTTAATTGGTGGTATAGATCACTCCCACAAGTTTATTTTTACGTTTTTGAAATTACACATAATACATGGGTTTTTAAGGTAATCCGAAATTCAAAAGCAACAACAGTTCTATAGCTTAATATTTAGAGATTTTAAAATAATCGGAATCGGTAATCGTATTGGAATCGATAATTTAGAACATTATAGGTAATTGTATCGAGATCGGGAAAATATTGCTATCGTCCCATCACTAATAAACATATTAACTTATTTTTTAACCTCTCTTAAGTATTAACACTTCGGTGCTGGTGTATTTGATCGGTACCAAATTCTAGACCTCAAAGACTTGAGATGACGTCATATTATTTTGTACGGTGTAAGCCGAAGAAATATCATCTCGTCTATAATTACTGTGCTTGTTTCCAAAGAAAATACAAACCAACAAGAAGTGAGTTTCATGTGTGGATGATCAGCAAAAGTAGATTTAAACTCACGTATGGTGCCTCGTCCTCAACATTGACATCGCATTTCGATAAGTTCATGTGGAGACAAGAGAACAGTGGCAAAGAGAGCGATACATTTAATAATGTTATTACACATTTCACAATTCTATCGAATACATTCAATTAAATAAAGTTATATAAAGTAAAGATATTTGTTTAATTGTTCGTTACAAAATAAATAAAGTAAAGTAATATTTAAGTAAATATATTTTTTAATTATTCGTTACAAAATAAATTGAGTAAAGTTATATTTTAGTAATGATATTTGTTTAATTGTTCGTAAAAATAAATAAAGTAAAGTTATATTTAAGTAAACATATTTTTGTAATTGTTCGTTAAAAAATAAATTAAGTAAAGTTGTATTTAAGTAAAGATATTTGTTTAATTGTTCGTTAAAAATAAATTAAGTAAAGTTATATTTAAGTAAAGATATTTGTTTAATTGTTCGTTTAAAATAAATTAAGTAAAGTTATATTTAAGTAAAGATATTTGTTTAATTGTTACTTAAAAATAAATAAAGTAAAGTTATATTTAAGTAATGATATTATTGTAATTTCTCGTTAAAATAAATTAAGTAAAGTTATATTTAAGTAAATATATTTGTTTAATTGTTCATTAAAAATCAATAAAGTAAAGTTATGTTTAAGTAAAGATATTTGTTTAATTGTTCGTTAAAAATAAATTAAGTAAAGTTATATATAAGTAAAGATATTTGTTTAATTGTTCGTTAAAAATAAATAAAGTAAAGTTATATATAAGTAAAGATATTTGTTTAATTGTTCGTTAAAAATAAATTAAGTAAAGTTGTATTTAAGTAAAGATATTTGTTTAATTGTTCGTTAAAAATAAATAAAGTAAAGTTATATATAAGTAAAGATATTTGTTTAATTGTTCGTTAAAAATAAATTAAGTAAAGTTGTATTTAAGTAAAGATATTTGTTTAATTGTTCATTAAAAATAAATAAAGTAAAGTTATATTTAAGTAAAGATATTTGTTTAATTGTTCATTAAAAATAAATAAAGTAAAGTTATATTTAAGTAAAGATATTTGTTTAATTGTTCATTAAAAATAAATAAAGTAAAGTTATATTTAAGTAAAGATATTTGTTTAATTGTTCGTTTAAAATAAATTAAGTAAAGTTATATATAAGTAAAGATATTTGTGTAATTGTTCGTTAAAATAAATTAAGTAAAGTTATATTTAAGTAAATATATTTTTTAATTGTTCGTTACAAAATAAATTAAGTAAAGTTATATTTAAGTAAAGATATTTGTTTAATTGGTCGTTAAAAATAAATTAAGTAAAGTTATATTTAAGTAAAGATATTTGTTTAATTGTTCATTAAAAATAAATAAAGTAAAGTTATATTTAAGTAAAGATATTTGTTCAATTGTTCGTTAAAAATAAATTAAGTAAAGTTATATTTAAGTAAAGATATTTGTTTAATTGTTCGTTAAAAATAAATAACGTAAAGTTATATATAAGAAATATATTTGTTTAATTGTTCGTTAAAATTAAATTAAGTAAAGTAATATTTAAGTAAAGATATTTGTTTAATTGGTCGTTAAAAATAAATAACGTAAAGTTATATATAAGTAAATATATTTGTTTAATTGTTCGTTAAAAATAAATTAAGCAAAGTTATATTTAAGTAAAGATATTTGTTTAATTGTTCGTTAAAAATAAATTAAGTAAAGTTATATTTAAGTAATGATATTATTGTAATTTTTCGTTAAAATAAATTAAGTAAAGTTATATTTAAGTAAATATATTTTTTAATTGTTCGTTACAAAATAAATAAAGTAAAGTAATATTTAAGTAATGATATGTGTTCAATTGTTCGTTACAAAATAAATTAAGTAAAGCTACATTTAAGTAAAGATATTTGTTAAATTGTCGTTTAAAAGGATTATTTTACATTGTTTCGTATGTAATGTATTTATAAAACTCGCTTTAATTGTTCGGTACAAAATAAAAGGTATAGAATTATGTTTAACTAAAAATATGTGTTACATTATTCGTTGAAAAAAAAAGAGTGTGTTTATTTATGAAACTCACTATTTATTTTTTGTATTTTCTTTCAAAAAGCGCACGGTGATTTCAGACGAGGGTACACTTCTTCGGCTTACACTGTCTAAAATAATATCACGTGATCGCAAATTTTAGAGACAAAGAGTTTGGTACTGATCAAATATACTAGCATAAAAATTGTAAATAAGAAAATACAGTCATACCTATTTAGAAGTAAATATTTGTTAATTCAACTGAATAAGTGATGTATGGTAAACATCCCAAAAGAAGAAAACTCCGTCATTTAAAAATCAAATTTTAAAAAATGAACAAAACTGATTCAGCCAAATTACCAACTTCAATCCTTATTTGTTAATATGTTCAAGAGTTACATAGGAAGGAAAAGAATGCAAAGCATATAACATTTTCCTTGTAAAGAATTATTTTTAGTAAACCCAAAAAATCGCATCTATATTAGAATATATAAATGTTATATACAAAACTTTACCGGCAAAAGAATTCAACATATTAATTAAAATTTCCAACATTTCTAACACTTGCAAATTCGCTGTATGTATCTGCTCTGATTTTTTTTTATAAATCTGGAAACGGTACTGCCTATTAGATAGAGAATCCGACTGTCAACTAGATGTTTGGGAGTTCAATCCCTGGCTAGGGGAAGTGTCAGTCTAGCTGCATGAAAAGACGATATGATGCGAAACAATCTCTGGGTAAATATATATATATATATATATATATATATATAAAAGGAAATTGTAGTTTGCTTGAAGCATTGCTGGTAAATATAAATGTAAGTTCGTAATCCGAGGCAGGAGCAATGTGATATAGGTACCGGAAGGTGGAACAGATGAACTAAAATAAATGAGAAGAGAAAATATGAATGGAATATATATATATATATATATATATATATATATATATATATATATATATATATATATATATATATATATATATATATATATATATATACAAACATATTACATACATATACGTGTGTGGGTGTTGAACTAAATTTATAGGAAAAATATAATAAATATAGAAAAAGATTATTAATCGAAATGTTATATATTAAAATTCAAGATAGGCTCCAATTTTCATATTTCAATTTGAATGTCAATTGTGTATAGGCATTACTATTATTATTTGTAGTAGTAGTAGTAGTAGTAGAAGTATTCTTGTTACAACTAATACGAATACTAATTCGTGTTGAAATTCAAGGATATTTGGTGCATAAAATAAATCAAAAAGAAAAAGTGATTGAATAATCGAATTGAAAGGCGCGAAATTGTGACGGCTCTTAAAAGGGAAATGCCTACCGGTGAACAAATGAGTGATATGTGTATGCGCATGCGTACCGGTTTTCAACTCAGCAGGGATTTGACAAGCGTCTATACATTGTCAGGCCGAAGAACATGTGGTTCCGTAAGAAGTGGCCTGGACAGTACCGCACCTGCGCTAGGCGTTCGGTTGAATAACAAGCACAAAAACGGCCCACCGCCTCACGAATATATATATATATATATATATATATATATATATATATATATATATATATATATATATATATATATATATGTATATATATGAATATTACTTTGTGAGAGGTATTGAATTCATCTGAGGGCTATATATATATATATATATATATATATATATATATATATATATATATATATATATAAATATATATATATTGATGTTAAGTTGCTCCTCAGTATATCCCTGAAGAGGAACCGAGGAGGTTCTGAAACATTTGTCGGATACTCAAACTATGTTTATTTATATATATATATATATATATATATATATATATATATATATATATATATATATATATATATATTCTGGTACAGAAAAATTAGTACAACATTCGCATCGTCGGTTTCATGCACAGAAGGACTTAGCCATCCGGCTATCTTCAGCTTCTGTCGTCATCTGTTTCGGAAATATATATATATATATATGGGTGTGGGTGTGTGTGTGGGTGGGTGTGTTGTTCGGACGTGTGGTCACATTTCAAACAATGAAAACTTTCATATATATATATATATATATATATATATATATATATATATATATATATATATATATATTACTAATGGATAACTGCTAATCAAGGTCCGGGGGCTGCTCGAGGATAAAGATTAAAGAGACCGTCGGTGTGACCTTGACTGTCACCGCTCGAGGATTAGAAACAACCGTCGATTGGTCAGAATATTTCTGAAAAAGAACGTGATTATCCAAAATTACAGCGTAAGTATTTGTTTACATTAGATTTGAAGCCGACCACGTGGAAGTCGCCTGGGAAACAGCTTCGTAGATTTTTTTACCAAACGGGACGCTCTAAGAAAGAAACTACACTTTGTTAACGGAAGTTGCGTTTTGTCTACGGTACGAAGAGACAGAAAGGAAACTTGTCTGGTGTGGCAGGTTCTTGCTTTGAATGTTTTACATGTGTTGAGTATGCGAGGGATTGGAGATCAGTCGAGTAAATATCATGAACATATCGATACTGTAGAACGAGGCTATCAACATCTCTTTTTGTCTGAAAGGAGTGCAGAGAATAAAAGAGATCATCCGCCACTAGATTGCCAGATCAGGTTGTACCCTGTAAAAGTACTGCGAGCAGAACTTATGACAAATATGACAGCCGTACTCCATCTTACGAAGATTAAAGTTATGCTATAAAGTTAATAAACCTTTTATCGAGAATCCTTACTTTAATTTTAAAGAAAATCCATGACATCATTTAGATTCTAGAAAATGTTTAAAATTTAAAATGTCTTAGGAAGAAATAGAAATTCAAGGAATCTTTCTAAATTGTGTCTATGGATCAAATTCAATGTAAATCTGAAATATTTGAATTCTAATATTATGCCACCATCATTCAAAATAATTAATTTTAGTTTTCTCTCATTTTTTGATATAAATAAATATTCGGTTAATAATAAATACTTTTAAAAATCAATGTGCTTTATCAAAGTTACGTATAGACGAAAAACGCACATTAAAACGAGATTCTGTCTGATAATTTAATTCATAAAGATATTGAGAAAAATATGCTGACATATGTTTTACACGGTGACAATTCGAAAGTTTTCTTATTTTTAAAGCCTTTAAACTGACGAATAAAATATATTCAGACGTGCCTTGAAATGCTATCAAATATTATGTTTTACTTTCCGCTTCTTAATTTCGACACGTTGTCGTATAAAAGAACTAACACTCAATTTATCAAATTTGTTTTATTTATGTCTAAAGACACGTTGACATCTAATTTTTTGTATCATTCGTTTATTGTTTTTAGTATTATTGTACTCCTCATTGTGTTAAGATTTAGTCAATTGTTCGCTGGTTGTTTATTCTGGTCCATCACCCCCTCTTCCTCTCCCTCTCTCTCTCTCTCTCTCTCTCTCCCTATATATATATATATATATATATATATATATATATATATATATATATATATATATATATATATATATATATATACAGCGTGGGCCAAAATAAGGGTCATATTTTTAAAAATTCATAACTTTTTTATTTATTGATTTTTTTTATTTTATTGTTTTAGAATAAGTAAAGGACCCCTTCCGAAGCAAGCATGAGCCGTATTAGCCCTAAGGAACGTACCCTCATAATAGAGTGGTACTTTAAATCCAATAAGTCGATTTCGGAGACTCAACTCATCTATCGGCGTCATTACAACACCAGAAACTCTCCTTCGGCAAAAGCAATCCGAGGAATTATTGCTCGTTTTAGGGACCAACAAAGAATATCCGACATGGCGAGAAGTGGTAGGCCTCGTACTGTACGAACAGCTCAAAATTTCGAGGAATTGGAGAGAAGTTTGGAGGAGGATGCATCCACATCCACAAGGAGGAGATCAAAAGAACTTGGCATTTCTCGAAGCTCACTTCGGAGAATGCTAAGAGAAAGAGGATATTTTCCATATAAAGTGCAGCTAGTTCAAGAACTTCAACCTCGAGATAATAAAAAAAGACTTGAGTACGCTATGCGACTCCAGGATTTGGCCAATGATGATCCCGATTTTCTCAAAAAACTAATAATGTCGGATGAAGCCCATTTTCATCTTGATGGGTTCATCAATAAACAAAATTGCCGAATATGGGGTACGGAGAACCCAAGGATAATTCAGCAGCACACATTACATGCACTCAAGTGCACGGTGTGGTGTGGCGTTACTGCTGAAGAGATAATTGGCCCCTATTTCTTTGAAGACGATGCCGGAAATCAGGTAACAGTAACGGGTGACCGCTACCGAGAAATGCTGCAAAATTTCTTGCAACCGTGGGTTGCCGCCAAACCTGACAGGATGTGGTTCCAACAGGATGGAGCCACAGCACACACTGCGAGAGATACCCTTACACTTTTACAGGGTATATTTGGAAATCAGATTATCTCTCGCAGTTGCGAAATTCAATGGCCTCCACGATCACCCGACCTTACAGCTCCTGACTTCTTCTTATGGGGTTACCTCAAAGAAAAGGTTTATGCCAATAAGCCAAACAATATTGAGGAACTGAAAACAAATATTGAAGCAGAAATAAGAGCCATAAGTCCTCAGATGTTACAAACTGTTATGGAAAATGTTTTAAAAAGAGCCAAAGAGTGTGAAGCCGCCAACGGCGCCCATTTAGAAAACATTATTTTTGCTTAAAAAACTCAAAACAGTGTAAAAAACAATACTTTAGTTTTTGTAAGTTTTAAGAAGTGTTTTTCGGCTAAAATTTGTTTTGTTTATTTCAAAAAAATTCGGAAGGGGCAGTCTACACACACATAAAGTTTGGTGAGTTTAACTTTTATTTTGTGGAAGTTATTCAAATTTAAAGATAGGACCCTTATTTTGGCCCAGATATATATATATATATATCTATATATATATATACAGGGCTTTACGGAGCCCTCCAAAAAGGAACGCGCTCCAGGAGCACGCTCCTTTTTGCTGGAGCGAAGGAGAGGGGGGCTCATTTTATATTCAGCGGGAGTGGAGCTGGAGCAACTCTATTTAGGACCAAAGAGCGGTGGTTTTTATCGCTCCTCGCTCCAAAATTATTTCATTTTTTTTCTGTTTAAACATTAGTTTTATATTCAGCAATAAAAAGGAAAAGAAAAGAAAGTCTCAGAGTTAACTCTGAGTTATTTTTAAAAATTATATTCATGCAGCTGGCGTATCTTCAAACAGGCTCAAACTAACAACCCTGGGTCTTCTAACGCCACGTCTTTAACACCTTGCCTTTTTCATTTATAATATCCAATCCTCTCATGAGGCTCTTCATCTTAAAACTCGCAATTATTCAACTTCATTTACTCTTGTCCTAGAGTGGATTTTGGTTTTGGTAAATAATGACTGATCAGTACAAAAAGATTAAAATTTAAAGTGGGTGGCTTTTGAGAAGACGCCTGAGACCATCTTCTTAGGCAGCGATAGGAATTGATTTATAAGAGATCACATGATGTGCCATCTACTGAAAAATGCAAACGCGACCAATCTAGTCCTTTTTATAACTTTTCAGATTGACCGCTCGGATCAACTGTATGACCACTGCTAATTAATCTATCTTGTGGCACATCTCGTCTTTTGTGAGAAGAATGGTAAATATTAATTGGCCTTCGGGGTAGGATAATACTGAAGTATCTGTTCTTACACTTATGCACATCAAAAACAATCTGTGTCTACTCTTGCAACAGAAATACTCCAAACAGAAAACAACGCCAATTTTCCCTTCTCTCTCTCTCTCTATTTCTCTCTCTCACTCTCTTTCTCTCTCTCTCTCTCTCCCTTTCTTGTACAACCCTTTTGAGGTATTTTCTTCTACTCCTTTTGGGTATCTTTTAGCTCATTTTAAGCAAATGTGTTCGCCCTTCTTGTGCAATTAAGTGTTGTTGTTTTTTCGAGTTTCTTTCAGATGGCTTACTCGCGTCATAATTTTCATGTATTATCCGGATCTTAATCTCGTACTAAGATTAAATAACGAACCTATTATGGAGGCCCTGGGCCCAGATTATGCTATAGACCCTGGCTATAATTCTCATATTTGCGGTCTGAAACGAGAGTTGGGGTAGACCGAGAATGCGATGCTGCACTCGTCAGAACCTCGGTCAGAGAAATGTTGAACCCGGTATCCCTCCAGATTCCGTGTCGAGTTTAATGACGGTTGCTGTTTGGGGACACGTTCAAGTTCGTTAGGCAGTAATAGCCTGTTAGGCTCGGCGCGGAGAACTGCCACAAAGAATCTTTCAAGAGAGTCGCCACATATAGCCTTTTACATTCAAGTTCGTTGAGTCATGATAATCTGACAAGTCCGGTTGGGAGGGCTGCCACAAACAAGTCTTTGGGTTGGAGGTGAACAGCTACATCTAGCGTTTTGGATACTAATTTGTTGAGCCATAATACCTTACCAAGTTCGGATGGGGGAGGTCTGACACAAACAAACAAGCTGGAGGAATGTCACCACGTATAACCCTTTAGATTCTAGTTCGTACGGGTTGTAATAATCTGCCATGTTTGGTGAGAAGGTCAACGGTAAGCAACCCATCAGGTTGCAGGAGGCAATAACAACGCGAGAAAAGAAGGGGGCACAAGAAAATAAGTCAAAGAAAAGAAATACGAAATGAATAGAAACATAACGAATAAGGAAAATGAGGAAAAAGAAAGAAAGGAAGCAAGACTGAAGGAAAGATAAAAATGAATAAAAACCTATTATGAGCGAAACATGACGTTTGCGAAAAGTAATATAGCGTCGTATGAGAAAAACGAAAGAACGCGAAAGACAATCGATCGAATAAAAATGAAAAAATTGAAAAAAATAATGAAAGAGACAAAGAAAAAAGAAGAAAGAAGAGTAAGACATTTTTTTAAACAGTCTATAATTAGCGAAACAAATGACGTCAATAGAAATCAAAATGGCGTCGTACGGATAGAAGAAAATAGTGACTAAAAAAACGGAAGAAACAAGAAAAACATAATAGACGGACATGTAGACAAAGAGAAAAAAAACGGAACCTGTGAAAACTGAGAATTATGGGACGATATTTATGGATGTACAAGTCGTAGAAAAAAGTCAACCAGAGACGCCATCATCATATTTGTTTCATATTGAATACGAAAATCGCTCAGGATATGTTTTGTCGTTTTGTTTCCATTTATAAACCACCAGCGTTCATACAATTTCTATGGGGGAGTCAGTTAGGAGAAACCGAAGAGGAGGATGAGGGGGAGAGAACGACGGTACGTCGGTTTTGAGTTGTTGCAGGGCTGGTTAAACATACCGAGTCGGAAGGGGGGGTTACGGAGACGAAGTTTGATGCGATCATCGCGGTAGGCGTAAAATGTATATAGGATCGGGGTGGGGGTGAAGTCTAACGCAGATCGCAGGGTTCTAATACTGAAAGTGGAAAAGGCCAGAGGGCACGTACACATGCACACATATATAAACACACACACACACATATATATATATATATATATATATATATATATATATATATATATATATATATATATTATTTCATGTACCACATAAAATATTATAAGGAGATATAATATTTTATCCATCGATTTTCTTCATTAACTTTAATAGTTTCTAACACGTGAGTGGAGCTAGGTAGAAATAATGCAAAATATTTATGGCAGAAATGGAGTGGGAAATAGTACGATAAGCCAGTACATGTAGAAATGTAGACGACCCATGTAGATAAGGTTTGAATGAGGAATTTGAAATTTTAAACTTTAAAGACCACCACAGCCTATTAAACTGTAGAAGCGAGATAGAAAAAAACTGTCTACACAGAACAAACCTTACTTTAAGATAACAATACACAAGAAAAATTACATAAAATAATTCAATAAAAAATAAACTAAACCAATTTTTAATAATTTTTAATAATTTTAATAATCTGCCTCCCAAAAATTAGGTTGAAATAGTATATATATATATATATATATATATATATATATATACTTATTTATTTACACAATGATTCTGGCTACATATGTGGACACATTTTTCAGCTCTGGCCGTATTAAGAATGAACCTCCTCAGGTCAAGTTGACAGAATCAAAATAAAAAGAAAATTCATTTTGATTGGAAGCTTTCTCAAACATCAAGGTGTAAATGATAATATAACATGTATTAAAAGTATGTGAGATAAAGAAAAATAGAATGTTTTTTAGAATAATGTTAGCGACTATTAATCAATAATTGTCATATTGATTCCTAGGTGTTGTCAAATCTAATTCTACTAATGTGTTATTCCGGTAATCGTGAATTTAGAAAAAATCATGATCTAGATTAGCCAATCAGAACACATCTTATATTAAAAATCAAGTGTAAGCATAATTACGTTTCTTGTTATGTTGAAAATGTAGGATATCTAACTTACAACAGCGCGATCGAAATATGGCATACTAATGTATAATTATGTATGTATTTTATAAAAAAATCTTCCCAAAAGAAAATGAATTATTAAAAAACAATTGGATAAAAATAATATTTATTAATTCATCAAGTATTCAAACGAGGAATATGAAATAAAACATTTCCATAATCCATTGATTTTCAAAAATAAACATTTTTAATCAGAGTAAAACATCAGCATTGACTTATAACGATCAGATATAATATTAAGATATTATATTTATCTTTATTGTTTCATTTGTGTATATATATATATATATATATATATATATATATATATATATATATATATATATATGATTATCCATGAATAGATTGTTTCGCTGTATCACACCTTTTTACTTTGATAAATATATATATATATATATATATATATATATATATATATATATATATGTGTGTGTGTGTGTGTGTGTGTGTCTGTGTGTGTGTGTATGTGTGTGTATTTACATATTTTATTTGTGGTACGCAACTTTATTATTACTAAATAAAAACTATATTTATTTTTAAACATGATGAAATTAAAAGATAAGAAAATGAAAGACCAATCCGACCGGTTTCGAACTTCGCTCAACAGATCTAGACAAATGTTAAGATTAAGAGGAAAAATGGCATTGGTATTATAGCGAGGGAAAAGGCGACAAAAAATTAAATAAAATAGAAACCACATTAAGTCCGAGAAGATTTTATTTTTGTTTACAAAAAGAAGGTCTCAAAGACTTAATGTAAATAGTTGCTAGAATCTTCAGATGAAAGGGCAACTAAGGATCTTCATACAAATTACTCAGGCTTGCTCCCTGGAGAAGCGACTTCAGTGTCACTGTTTGCTGCGTTAGAAACAACACGAGAGACAGAAGTTACGAGTAATAAGCTAGGCACGATTGGCGTAACTCCAAGCGCTACGGATTGTCCCTGACGGTGGGGGGGAGATATCACAGTCTCATTGGTCAGCTACCGTCTTCCTCAACCCCAGTCAGAAAAGTTCTTACCCGCCACAGTCTGGCTGCTTAAATGGGTGTTTAGAGCTAGGGAAAAGAGCAACAAGCAGACTGAAACCCCTGCACCAAACAAACAAAAACAAACAAAACTACAAAGTGTGCGATTAGAAAGCTGAAATGTCAAGCCAATTTGCCCTGGCCTCTCTGATGATTTAAAACAGATCAATAGCTCCGGAAAGAACAGCTATCATCGACCGATATCTCACATGACTCAACATCGACGTTGCTAAACTACGAGAAACAAGGCTCGCATGAAGCGGCAGCCTCAGAGATAAGAACTTCACGTTTTTTTTCTGGCATGACAAGGAACCTGAGGAACAAAGACTGCGTGACGTTGGATTTGCAGTTAAGAGTTCTCTACTCACAACTGTAGAACTACTATCCAGTGGCACAGCCAGAATCATGTCTCTCCGTTTATCAGCCGTCTCAGGCCAAGTAAACATCCTGAGCGTTTACGTTCCGACGCTATGGTCTCCAGCCGAGACCAAATACCAATTCAATGAGGATCTTAGCACCACGATAAACATATCCCTGTCACGGATGAATTGTATCTGCACGAGTGAGTTCCGATCATGAGTATTGGCCAAACTTCATCGGTCATTTTGGTGTCGGCAGGCTCAACGAGAATGAGCTAATTCTCCTACAGTTGTGCTCCTACCACAACCTTTGCATAAACAACACATTTTTCACCACCAAGCCACATCGGGAATAATGGATACACCCAAAATCTAATTACTGGTACACGCTGGACCATGTCATAATTCAGAGACTCTCACTGAACTGCGTTCTCACCACACGTTGCTACCACAGTGCTGAATATGACACCGACCACTCAATGGTTGGCAATAAAGTACGTCTCCAGTAAAGTGCATACACCGAATCAAGCAAAAAAGCGATTGCAAACACTACCGTGGAAAACTATCCTCAGTGCTGTTGGGGAGGCCTTCGCCCGGGTCGTCCTCAACAGGATGCAGTCACTTGGAGGGCGTTTATACCCCGAGGAACAGAGCAGGAAGATCAACCGTCGACATGGTATGCTCCCTACGACAGCTCTAGAAAATTGACATGAACAGAGACAAGCACTGTACATCGCCTTCATCGACCAAACCAAGGTCGTTGACGCTGTCAGCAGAAAGGGACGTTTAACTCTACTGCAGAAAAGTGGATTCTCTTCCCGCCTCTCTGAAATTATCACATCGTTTCATGTTGATATGCAAGGCACTGTACAGCACGATGACTCTTCCTCGGACCCTTTCCCAATTAAAAGCGGGGTGAAACAGGGTGCGTATTCGCCCGACACTCTATGGTATTTTCTTCTTTCTGCTGTTGTCCTACGCCTTCAACAATCGGAGCATGGAGTCTACCTCCATACCAGCAGCTGTGGCAGTCTCTTCAACCTTACCCGCATTCGAGCTAAGACCAAAGGGCCGAAGTTACGAGATGCTCTTCGCTGAAGAAGCATTGCAATGACTCGTCGACTGCTTCGCTCCCGCATGCAGAGAGTTTGACATGAAAATCAGCCTAAAAAAGACTAACATCCTCGGCCAAAATGTAAGCGGTACCCCAAACATCACCATTAGCGACTATACTCTCGAGGACTTGATATACCTAAGCTCCGTTATCTCCAGCAATCTCTTATTGGATGCATATCTCCACACACGTATCGGCAAGGGTACAACAAACACACACACACACACACATATATATATATATATATATATATATATATATATATATATATATATATATATATATATGATTATTTTTATTTATACAGGCATGTATAAAATCTGCGACACTGGCATGTTGATGTGATCGATCAACAGCTGTTCGAAACTGAGATCTCATCGGGCAGAATTAAAATCCGATGTTTCTCTTAGATCATATTTGTGAAGAATAAAATGGACGAGAAAAGAAAAGAAAGGAAAAACTAAAATTTAAAATTCGGGAAGTCATGTGGTTAGATTTGAAACCGAAAATAAAATAAAATATAAAATAAAATAAAATAAAATATAAAACAAGCCCGGTGAAGATAGATAAAAAACGATATAAAGAAGGGGATGGAGAGGGAGAGAAAAAGAAAACGGGGAAGAGGGAAAAAGATGTAAAAAAACTCATAGCTAATGTCTGGATGCGTATTGGTAGCTGGCATCGACGTGTCAATACCAGCTTGATGCTTGGATAGGTAGGAAGACACAATATTCAGTCTGTTTAAAATCTAGGTGGTCGTGTGGAGTGTTAAGTCATTCAGATATAATCTTGTTGATTTTGCCGTTTTTCATTTTTTTTTTTTTTTTTTTTTTTTTGCTTTTTACTCGTTTTTAATTCTAAGGTGTTTTTAATTTCATATTATTGTTATTAATTTATAAAGGACAGCTAACAATTGGGAAATACATTAATTTAAAATTTACTGAAGTTTACTAACATGATATAAGGATGGTAATGGCACCAACCGTAATAATAATAATAATAATAATAATAATAATAATAATAATAATAATAATAATAATAAAAATAATAATAATGATAATAATAATTATAATAAAAATCATTTAAATAATAATTATTATTTCAATCACTATAATCTATCCTTATACTCTATATGCCATTCGTTTATTCCCCACCCCTTAATATAACTATAACTGCTATATTACCATTATTACACTTATTATTATTATCGATATTATTATTATCAGTCTTATTATCATTATTATTATCATTATTATTATTTTATCAGTATTATTATTAGTAGTATTATAATTATTCCCTCTCTCTTTTCTTTTCTCTATTATCTAAGATATGTTTTATATTTTATTTTATTTTATATTATATTTTCAACGGTCGCAAATCTAACCACATGACTTCCCACATTTTAAATTTTAGTTTTTCCTTTTTTTTCTTTTCTCTCTGATTTAAGTCTTCAAAAATATGATCTGAGGTAATGACCGGATTTTATTTCTTCCTTATGAGATCTCAGTTTCTAACAGCTCTTGATCGATAACATCGACACCACAGTGTCGCAGATGTTGTGCATGTCTGTATAAATTAAAATAGTCATATTTATAAAACCTCTATTTGACATTACGCACTTTTTATAAGCCCGGGTAAAATTCTATGGATTCTTTTCCTGTGGATGTTTACTTTACCTGGATTACTGTATATATATATATATATATATATATATATATATATATATATATGTGGGGGTGTGGGGGTGTGTATCTGATGGAGTTTAAAACGTGAAATGAAAATTTCAGACAAAAAAGAATATTAATGTATGGAATAGTAGATAAGCATGACAACTGACTAGTTAGAATAAGAACACAACGTTTATAGATAAACCAAAATATTTCTGTCGATTAATACAATCATCCTTATTTAGTGTTAATTCTGCCTTAGAGATATTTGTGTTATAACTTTTTCTAGTCTATGCTTATGATCTATTTCATACACTAATATTCCACCCACACATTTATAAGTGCGCCAAGAGAGGATATGCAAATAAGAGAACATCACATATTTTAAATGAATTTTATGTAATGTTTGTATAAATCTTTATTACTATTCGATATGAGGTGTTGAACCTGCATTCGATTGTTGTTATTAAAAAAAATATGATTGATGAATTAAACGAATTGTATTATCAATATTTAATTTGCAATTACAGATTTTATAAAATACATCTTATTTATTGGTAGATTGTTCTATTATGTATTAATATAAATAACACACTTTACGCCTTTATACAATAAGAATACACCAAAATACAGATTGACCAAAAAACAAAAGTTAAATTAACAGAAGTTCGAAAGGAAAGTGTTTCACTCATGCCTTTTTCTTTTCAATAACTTTTAACAGTTTGTTATCGACAGCTGATTTTGGATTTGCTATTGTAGCAACTGATACGTTACTTGCTGCAATTTTTACTTCTTGCCAGAGTTCATGCTTTCCATAATTGCCTAACATTGGAAAGATATCTCACTTAACTGTACTTCACAGGTTCTAAATTGGATTAAAGTCACATCTATTATGGTGGCCAGTTGATGCACGAATCTCCTACAAATTCTTTTTTTTTTTAACATAGTTCACCCCAAACAAGGCAGGCCGCCACTGTAGACATAAGGGGCTTCTGAGAAAAAGAAAAGGGGAGAAGGTAGGGGGTGGTCAACCTTTTTCTTGTAATTATGTTTTGTGAACTGTGAAGCGTGACTTGGTGCGTTGTCTAGCATAAATATCAACGATTTACGTTTGGCGAAAGGTTGGTCATCGAGCCACCCAAAAAGGTTTTGCTTTTGAAACTCACAGTAACTTTTAGAGTTCATGGTCACTTCGTCCTCGACTTTAAAAGGTACCACAATCTCACTGCCAACAATACCATCCCATATCATGATCCCACCCTTCCTTGGAGCTGTTTAACACACTTTTTTTTTTAAATGTTGCTTACAGACCTAATCTCGCGCCTTTTCATCAGGATCTTAACCCGTCTGTGAACAAGACTTTCCGTAAATCAGTTTTCATACATTTCTTAGCGTTCTTACGCTATTTTCCGTATGTTTCTTTTTAAATATGGGTTTCTTGATTCGATTCTTTACATCACCAAATAGTGTTAATGCTGTGCATCTTGTTATTCTTTAAGCTATAAAAGCTCCAACGGCCCGAAATATGAATAGAACCACCCGCATGCGGATTTCTCATGGCTTCTCTTCAGATATGTAAGATATCTATATTTGCTTTGTTCTGAATTCAGCTTGAAACTTCTTTTTCCTAGGTTGCATTCAATTCTTGAAATACTGTCTGTATACATGTTTAGATTCTTTGAAATTTGAAGGAAAGACTTACCATTAATAATTTCTTATATTATGTATTTCTTTTCATCACTTGTTAGTTCTGTTTTGTGAGCCATTAAGCTTAATTTCAGCATTTTAAAATAATGTCTGAACATTTTAAAAATGCAATAATAACAAACGTTTATAAATGTTCTGTCTAGAATAAAAAAACATTAATGGTTAGTTTGTTTACAGTCAATAGAAAATGCATATGAACGTATATTGCATCATTAGATACCACATATTAAACAGTATTATATTAAATAAATGCCAAAATAGTACTTGTCTATCATATCTAGACGCACTTATGTAACTATAGGTTTGCCAATTTTTTGCCGTTTCAGATTCCAACTTCGATTTAAAAATATAACGACCGATTCTTTATTGAAACATATTTCTTTCTCGTTCTTCATCTCTCGGCATCTGCCATTATATTTCTGGCTCCAGTTACACTTTATGCATATTCTGTCTCTAAGTGCAAACTCCTACGATAGTATTTTTATAATTCAATATGGTATTCTGACAGTGCCTACACTTACCCAACTTCCCGTTTTCACCAAACCCGCCCTCGTCTCTCTTTCTCCCCGTCTCCCCTTCTCTCTCTCTCTCTCTCTCTCTCTCTCTCTCTCTCTCTCTCTCTCCAACACCTTCGGCATCCAAAGCTATGTTATTGTCATAATGCCTGCTTTAGGTGCAATGTTATTTCATTTGGCATATCTTCGTCACATTTCTAACTGTGGATATAACAGTCTCTGTATCGATTATTTTTGTTTTGTTTGTCTCTTTTACGACATATCAACCTTTTTCTGGTAAGAGGGGCTATTTTATGCTAAACGCGATATATATTGCATAGAAAAATGAATAAAAAATAGAACATTGGTTAAAATCAAAAACATATTAGTGGACTAATATTTCGTTTCTTTATTAGCAGAAACTTTATCAAAGTGACTCGAAATAATATTTTGATCACTTTCGTGCAAGGTGCAACTCTGTTACCCCGCGTGGATCGAAAAAAAGGATAGTTAATAAGAATTATAACCGAGATGGTTGACTAATATTTCGTTTCTTTTTTAGCAGAAACTTTATCAAAGTGACTAGAAATAATATTGTGATCACTTTCGAGCAAGGTGCAACTAGATTACCCCACGTGGATCGAAAAAAAAGGATAGTTAATAAGAATTATAACCGAGATGGTTGACTAATATTTCGTTTCTTTTTTAGCAGAAACTTTATCAAAGTGACTAGAAATAATATTGTGATCACTTTCGAGCAAGGTGCAACTAGATTACCCCACGTGGATCGAAAAAAAAGGATAGTTAATAAGAATTATAACCGAGATGGTTGACTAATATTTCGTTTCTTTTTTAGCAGAAACTTTATCAAAGTGACTAGAAATAATATTGTGATCACTTTCGAGCAAGGTGCAACTAGATTACCCCACGTGGATCGAAAAAAAAGGATAGTTAATAAGAATTATAACCTAGATGGTTGACTAATATTTCGTTTCTTTTTTAGCAGAAACTTTATCAAAGTGACTAGAAATAATATTGTGATCACTTTCGAGCAAGGTGCAACTAGATTACCCCAAGTGGATCGAAAAAAAAGGATAGTTAATAAGAATTATAACCGAGATGGTAACGAGGTGTATGTCATGGAATGCAACTGTGATTGTTGAGATATTTTCAATGTTGAGAAGAGAAAATTGCAAATATAACATTGTATAGCTTTTATTTTGAAGTATGTCAATTTAGGAATGGTTTAAAACAATTGTGCGAATTACGTCACCGTCGAAAAAGAATCGGAAAGAACGTGAGAGCGAAGTTATGTGGACGTAGCGCCTTTTGCTACTTCAACCATGTATCAAGAACATGACGACATTCTACTACGAATCTATATAATGATATGTGAAGGCAATTGAATGTCCGTAAGTCAGTTATTTTATTTACCTCCTCTCGTAGGTTAGACACAAGGTCAGGTGTGGGTTTTGATGAAAGTGGATTCGAACCCGGCACACCAAGGTCCTCAGTTCGCATCGTTAACCACTTAGCCACCATGTATGTCAGTTATTATGCTCCACCGCTTTTTGAAAAGATAAAATCGTCGAAGATTTTAAAAATTCTATCTGATGGAACTGTGAGTTAAGCGTTCTTGCCGGACGTCAATACAATGGAAATATGTCACATATTCCTACAAGAGTTTTGGGAATAAATCCTCATAAGCTGATATATTCTGAAACTACATGAAGCAAGGTACTTATAGAAACGTTTCAGTTTGAAGAAAAGTGGTAAAAACTATAGTGGGGTCTTAGTTCGCGCTGGACGACCATAGAATTGAAATAGGGTGAAAGAATCGGTGAAAGACGTGTGTTAAAAAGTAACATGCCAGATAGAGAGTGAGAGAGAGAGAGTGAGAGTGAGAAAGAGATATTGCGATATAGAGAGAGATATACAGATAGGCATAGATAGATTGAGACAAATATATATATATATATAGACAGAGAGAGATAGAGAAAGAGAGAGAGAGAGAGAGATTGTAAATGAAAATGTTATACGCACCTTTTAAATTATGATATCGTTGTTGGGGCAGATTAAGACCCAATCTAAAATTAAGTTGGCGTCGTTAGAGTAAACGTAAGGTTTAGTGTAAATGTTAGGGTTAGATTTATGATTAGGGTCAGTATTAACTTGGGTCCTAAGCTGCACCAGCACCATTATGTTTATAACGAAATCAGCGTAGGATATTCAGAGTCCTACGCTAGTATATTGTAAATATAAAAACAAACTGGTACGGAGTTGGCTTGATATTAACAAAGCAAAAATATCTACACCGTACACTTAATTACTTTCGCCTGATATCTATAAAAAAATCTACACTGAAAATGGTTAATAACTTCTATTTGTTTAAATCTCTGATGAAACTTGTGATACCGAGCGAAATTATAAGAAAAAAAGTCAAGAAGAAAAAAAAATAGTATTTTGATTTTAATAAAAATATCTACATCTAACACATAGTTTATTGAAGGCATTTTGCCTCTTTCTTTAAGTTTTAAATTTTAAGGATGCTTAAAAAATGAACTTTCCCATATATATATATATATATATATATATATATATATATATATATATATATATATATATAAATATATATATATATATATATAAATATATATATGTGTGTGTGTGTGTGTATGTATATATGCACGTATGTGTTTGTTGAAATTGAAAATGTGTTTTTCGACTAAAGTTATGAATTACTTCACATTTTTAAACTAAAAAACTAATCCAGCTGAAAACATAAATGCATACAAATTATAGGTGTTATTATGATTTTTAATATTTCGGGCGTCCCCCACCCTTGATCACAAATGTATATTTTTATGAATTGAATATGTAAGTCCAATGAAAAACCTTCAATGTTGTACAACGCTCTTTTCACCATGTCCTTGATAATGCTTCTCTTTTTTTCAAATCTATTTGGAAATTAATTTACTAACAATAAATAAACGTAAATTAAATACATATCCTGCCATTTACTGTTTGTTAGTGGAATTAGAAATTAGATGAGTAGCGGAATATATGGAGCAGTAGTGATAGTTGCAGCAGCGTAACAGAAGGACGTAAATAAAGAAGAAAAAGAAATGAAGAGAAAGCGAATAAAACGACGGTAGGAGTAAAATGGATGAACAAGATAAGAACAATTGTACAATGTACCAACGTTGACCCAATGGATCGCGAGTTACAGATAACGTTAAGTTACTCACTGAAATTGATATTAAACATCATTTTTTTCTATTTAAAAATTAAAAGCAACGGCTTCATATACTCAGTCGTGGATATAACTAATTTGCAAATTCCTTTTAAAAAGAACTCATTAATTCACTATTCGTTTATAGTCTGCATTCTCATTGGATGATTGGTTCATTTAACTATTACACAAAATTATATTTATGCATATATTCTACGGTGTGCATCATGGCGTAGCATTGGAATGACAATGGTCAAGCTCACACACACACATACACACATAGATAGATAGATATATAGATAGATAGATAGATCTATGTACAAGGTAATATCCTAAACGAATAAACGGATCCTTATCAATTTAAGAATATATTCTAGGCAATATGGTGAGTAACACAGGCACTTTATTTTTTATAAATTAAGGGGTACATATATATAAAGTTAGGTAATATATTTCGTTGTACAGGATAAACTCCTAAACTAATGAATTTTGGAATATATAATATCGGCAACCCGGTGAGTAACATGTGCACATTATTTCTTTTGTACATTTTGCTATTTAGAGGGGGCCCCTACGCAAACACACCCTCGACCCCCCAAAACTATGAAAATAAGGTATATAAAAACATGTTAATAGTAAAAAGAATTGGCTTACATTAAATGTTGAGTTATATTAAGTAATACATATTTAAAGGATCGGTGGGCGTGCATAAGTTTCAATAATATTCATGTGCTTGGTAAAATCTTAAACTATTGAACTGATAATTATGAATATGTAATATATATTCTGGCCAACAGGGTCAATAACATGGGCATATTATTATTTTCATTATTTGAAAATGTATTTATTTATTAAGGGGTAGGTGCACGGAAACCGTTCCATACCCGTTAAAGAAAGAAAACACATTAAAATTTAAAACTAATGCTATATTTATTGCTTAATATATATTTAGTATATATTGTTAGCTAGATATTTAAAGGTAATTTATGGTCTGTTTTAGGAGCTTTGAAAACTTATACTAAGTATATATTTAATATAAGATTTTTGTAACTGCCGCTTTTATGTGGCTGCAATAGTGCACCTTGTCTCTCAGGAGGATGAGAGATACACACTATCCCGGTGACAGGATCACAGGTAAACTAAGCCTTGACTGGTATTTCCACAAATACCAAACCATGAAAATGTCTGTAAAACAAAATTAAAGCCGTGGGACTCAGAAGAAAAATCTGGGTTTCATGAGCAACAGGTGCTCAGTCATTGGCCAACACAAGGACCCGGTCGGTCCTATGAATATTAGCTCCTCTAATTTCAGGAACAAGAATATTGCGAACCAAAACAGGTAAGTAACCCACTTAATTTCAGGTACAACTATAATGCACTAAAGGAAATCAGTAATGAACAAAACAACATGATAGAAATTATCGGAAGCGAATGAAAATTCTATGGGACATGGCAAAGGATTACCATACAACGAAACAAAGGATTGCAGATCAAGCTAGACATCCTCAAGAGAGGTTGATTCTTTGAAGTGGAACGAATGGAAATTCAACGAGAGATTAATGATGTAACATACCACGAAACCCGAGGTAAAGAAAACCAACATAAAAACCGAAACTGAAGAGACCGAAAACTACGAAATCACAAAACTCACTGAGGAAGAAGCATCAAAAGTGAAAAACCTAAATAAAATTATGAACGAGGACAAAACAAAGCTCTCATCCTTAAGAAACAAAGATTGGAAGAACTTAAAATTAGAAACAGAAAAAGTAAACATACTCCTCCCATACAATCCAACAGATACTATCTCAAAACTAAGCAATGTTCATATATGCATAGCTAAATTAGTAAGTATCAAACTAAAAGTAGAAACAAACACGGGTCAAAAGAATAGATTGACAAAGCCTGGATAGAAAATCAGACTGGAAACTAAGATCACACAACTTCGAAAATAATCAAAATCGTGAAAAAAATTAAAGAGGGGGAATCTGATTCATAAGGAAATACTAAATAAGAAATATGAAGAACTAAAACAAAAGATAACATCAAAAGGGGGAAAATTGAGACCATACAGATAAAAAGCAAAATAGTACAAACAAAGAAACAGATCTACCACTCAATTAATAATCGTGAGCTATTGCCAAGGAACAAACAGATGCCAGAAAGAGAAAAGAGAGACACATGACTTGTTATGCATAGATCAAAAGAGCATAAAAGAGGCTTAAAGCAGAAAAAACATAGCCATGGCGTGGATTGACTACAAAAAACCTACGACAGAATCTCCCAAGCATGAATAATTGAATGCTTGAGAATTTACAAGATATCCGACAGGATTATTAATCTTATTAAGAAATCAATTACAGCTGGAAGACAACATCTGACTGAATTAAGAATACGAAGAAGCATCTTCCAAGGAGACTGTCTATCAGAACTACGGTTTATCATGGCATGATGTAACTTAATTACATAGTCAGGAAATGTGATGCCAGATACAAGTTTACAGACACAGAACAAAGAATAAACCACCTCATGTATATGGACGCCCTGAAGCTATTTGCAAAAAGTAAAATGAAAGTAAGAAATCTGAAAAACACGACATAAATCTTCAGTCAGGACATTCAAATAGAATTAGGAATGGAAACGTGTGTACTGCTGGAGATGAAAAGAAGCAAACTGGAGAGAACTGAACGCATGGAACTACCCAACCAAAAGAATATGAAAGCACTTGGCGAACACGATACCTATAAGTATTTGGGAGTTCTTGGAACAGACACCATCAAATCCACAGAAATAAAAGAGAAGATGTGAAAAGAATACTTGAAAAAAACAAGAAACTTCTTAGAAACAAAATTATATAGTAGAAATCTAGTAAAAGAAAAAAACACCTAGACGATTCATAGACTCGACAAAAGAACCAACTTAGGAACCTAGACCGAAAGACTAAAAAACAAATGACCATCCACAATGCACTGAACCAAAAAGATGATACATGAAAAGGAACGAACAGAGAAGATGTCTGGTAAGTATAAAAGACTGTGGGGAAGACCTCAAAACCGATTGGAAAAATACATAACCCAGAATACAAAACGGCTGTTCATCGCAGTTAGAGACATCGTCAAAGTAAATAATTCAAGAATAAGCGACACCAGAAACAAAAAATACAAGAAAAGATCAGTTCGAAGAGAAACAGCAACATAGACGATTCATACGAATGACAAGAGAAAATACCCACGAACAAATTGGACATGGTTAAAAAGGACACTTTAACAGAGAACCTAAATCAGTATTAACAGTTGCACAGAACAATGTTATTAAAACTAATTTCATTAAAGCTAAAACATAGATCGAACCCAGGAAAACAGTAGATGTAGAATCTGTTGATAAAAAGACAAAACGGGAATCACATGATAAGTGAATGCAGCAAACTAGTACAAAAAGCAATACAAGGACAGAAACAAGTGTGTGTTGAAAGCAGTACATTGGGATTTATGCAAACGACTGCACTTTGAACACGCAGACAAAAAGTACAGATAAAAACTGTAGGCAGCGCTGGAAAACGAAAATAACAAACTCATTTAGGATATAGGGGTACAAACAGATACATTCATCTAATCAAGGAGACCGGAAGTCATAATCGTTAAGGAAAAACGCCAAAATGTAGATGTTGCCGTCCCAGAAGACCACAGGATAAATATGAAGGAGATAGAAAAACAAAGCACATACATGGAACTTGCCAGAGAACTAAAAGGAATATGGAACATGAAGAAAGTCAATATCATATAAATAATCGGAGTGACACCCGGAACAGTCCAGAAAAACTTGAAATAAAACTAGGAGAAATTGGAACCAAAGAGAAAGCTGAGGCTATAACACAGGTGACAGTGTTTATAAGACAGCTGAAATTTTAAGGAAACTCGTCGAATGCGGAAATACACCCACTAAAACTGCGAATAATAACCGGCCACATGGAAGTTGCTGCAAAAACATGAAAGGAACACTACAAGAACATGAGAGAACTGAAACTGCAAGAAATGTTATGAACTGCCCCCCTCAAAAGAAAGCATCGGCCTCGGCTGAGATCATACACACTAGTCGTGAACAGTCAAGAACGATGGGAAGACAGAGCAAGACGAGCACTCACCATACATCAACAGGAAGGGTGCGGAGAGTACTGGTTCCTTGGGAAGGGTTATTGCCACCTAAATCCTAGAGAATACCAGCGAGAAATCAATAGTGCGTGGTTGTTTCGTGAGTAACTAATTATAATTACCTCAGTCGAAACGTTGTGAAAATAACACCTGAGATGAATATAGTAGTCCGATAATACAAATAATACCAATTATTAATCATCATCTAAGAAATTCCTGAACAAAATATCAAATTGTTTGCGATATTTTTTTCATAGAAAGAATGTTATTCTAAAAGTAAGTCATTTAGAAGTTACGTGTGCATTCTTTGTTTACGTTTGAGAGGGCGTGTCAATTGAATGAGGTCAGAGACCGATTTGCGTTTGGTTCCTTATATAAGTATAGATATATACTTTTAATGGATTATTAGAAAAACGCAATTATGTTTGTAATCTTTGGCATCGTGCTTATTATTCGTGTAATACGTAATTATAACTCATAGAAGTATTCAACGCCCCATTTTAATGCAGAAATGAAGCAATAATTATATAATTACCGCTAAAAGATTTAATCAACTATGAATCTAAATTAAACCCAATTGTTCGAAAAAATGGCGACGCCTTGAAAACAAAATACCGGTTCGTTCAATATATAAACATATATTTTTAATAGACATTCTTACGGTACATCTACTGATATTTTCTCGGCCCAAAAATGACGCTTATTAGAACAGATGAGAGCGGTTTACTTAAAACGAAAAATGTAGCGATGAGAAAAATGTACCGAGGCCTAGTAGGATAATAATTAGAAACCCGCTTTCGTTTCTGTATTGTTTCAAAACGTATGTTAATTGTTTTTAAGGGAAATTTATATTATAATACAGACCCGTATCGAGTTACATAGTTCTAAATTAAGTACAATTTATTATCATTCATTATTATTATCATGAGGATCAGGAATGTCGTAAAACTACAGAAACGCGCTGAGCTAAGTACATTTTACTATAATTTATTATTATTATTATTATTATTATTATTAGTATTATTATTATTATTATTATTATTATTATTATTATTATTATTATTATTATTATTATTATTTACAATTATTGTGACGATCGGTAATGCCATGAAACTGCAGTACAGTTTTGAATTAATTGCGATTTATTACCATTAGTTATTATTATATAGAATGTTCACCCCCCCCCCCCCCCCGGAAATAAAATGACGAAAAAAATGCTTCGCCAGTGTACGCACTAATAAATCATATTCATTTCACATAATGTCACAGTTGGTAAAGTTTTTTAAAAAAAATTGGATAACAAGAAAGGAAACCTCTCAAACTAGAAGTTGAAAAAAGAAAAATACGTATAAATCGGCATAGAAAGACGAAATGTAAAAAAACTAAAAGAAAACGTCTCATTATAGAAATAGAGTTCGGATGTGTTTTCAAATTCATTTCAGACGTCAGGGAGAGTTGTCTGACCTGGTATTTGTTTTATTCCTTCCCTAAACCCGTGACATACTTTCACCCAGCACTAACGTCTGTGTGACAAGGCGAATATATATAGTTATATTTATACAAATAAATACACATTGGTCTTTATTATAGAATGCATGATATTTACTTGTATTCACACGATCGCGAAATTAGACACGGAGTGGGGAAAAAAATTTTTTTCCAAAACAACAATCTGTATTGGGACCAAAGATTATCTCAGTGTAGATGGATTTCTTTTACTAAATATAAATTATGCATTATTCAACTAATGTTACAAACCCATA
The DNA here is from genome assembly GCA_963556195.1 of Sepiola atlantica. NCBI lineage: Eukaryota > Metazoa > Mollusca > Cephalopoda > Sepiida > Sepiolidae > Sepiola > Sepiola atlantica. Next base: position 47,682,380 of record OY744547.1, on the reverse strand, counting down.
CAATTATACACTCAATATGATTAAAAAATATATTCAGAAACATAAAAGCAATGGCACTATCCCCTATCATACAGGTTGGCCTTTACACAATCCCTTATAATGACTGCAACAAGGTATATATCAGTGAAACTCAGAGTTCCCTAAAAATAATTTATGAACCCAAAGGAGCAATAAAACTAGGCGACAGCAAATATGCATTATTTATTGCATTATAAGATAGAACACACACCCACACACACATATATATATATATATACACTTTTTTAATTGAGCTTAATTTCTTTTTTGAGTAATAACGACTTATTTAGAACAGTTCAAATCATAAAGCAGCTCAATAGCTATTTTTTTATCTTAATAATAACTTTTTCCTAATAAATTTTGAGTTGGAAATGATAGAACGAGTATATACTTTTATAAAAGCATTATTTTCTCTTTTCCTACTGCTGTTTCGCTAAAAATGTGATAATTTCTGTTAATTTACAAAATTATACATTGAGTTGAGACTATTCGGGGATGAGAGAGAGAGAGAGAGAGAGAGAGAGAGAGAGAGAGAGAGAGAGAGAGAGAGAGGAGATAGTGAGAGAGAATATATTTCTTTCTATATTTTTTATCTATGGAGATTATCCCTCCCGTTGGGAGGTGCCAAGTATATAGTAACCAACTACACTGTCTGCATCTTTAGGGGAAATACATTTACTATATACGTAAAAAAAAACATCTTAATAGAACGATAAAGTAAAGTAAATCTATAAAATATAAACTATTATATGAGACAGAACTCATAACATTTTCATATATATATATATATATATATATATATATATATATATATATATATATATATATATTAAAAAGAACAAAAGAGCGAAAAAATATATCAAATATCACGATTTATCCCGCTGTCCCTGCGGTGGATTGAACCTGTTTCCCCTTGGTTCACAGCTAGAGGAAGATCTCCGGGAAGAGACCTGGAAAACTAATAATTCGTCACGTAGCTCTCTGGGATCGCCGGTGTCTGTCATCGGCGGACACTTTTGGCGAATTTTCCATCTCATCCAGCGTCCCCGTCTAAACTCGAGACGGGGTGCCTCATCAGATGTCGTCCATATCGTGACGTGAGCATCCTGCCAAAAAGATGAGGCATACCAAGCCCCCACCACGGAATTCACTCATTTGTAACATCACGATCTGATATTTCTACGAACAGCAAGAGGCGCGCCAGAAATAGCAGAACGAGGAATAAAAGGAGAAAAAAAAATATGATGGGTTGTGTGACCGGCTTTCCTATTTCTTTCAAGTTAAAAATTGAAAATAAATATTTTTCTCCGTTTTTGTGCGCGTAAAGAAATAGGCTGTGAGCACTGATAACTTTCGATTAATTTCATAGGTAGACATGGAAATTAGAATATCCTCCACTCTATAATAAAGAGAAATGTGTATGTCTCCTCGCTTTCTCGTATGTGTAATAACTGTCGTAAGACAATTTTCATAACATCTTTGTAAAAGGTAGGTGTTATAGTTTATAAACAGTAGGTTTTTAATGCCTCATTGATTGTTCGGCTGGCGCAGTGTATAACAGCTAAGACTGTTCAAAATAATCACAAATGTCTAGCCACACAGAGGAGTTGTGACACAACGAAACAATATGTTTGTGAATATCGATTATATATATATATATATATATATATATATATAGGAGTATTAGAAGACTATCACAATGCAAGAAATTGAAATATGTCGGCGTTGAGAAGTAAGACAAAAACAAGTGATTTTAATTATATATTTTTTCAAATAATTTTTTTATATATTTTTTCCTATATAGCAAATCTTACTTGATTAGGCAAAACTTCAACACTGATCACATCTCTGTGACCGTGTTCCATAATATATTTCGACGAAGACCTCTTTGATATTAATAGTTACTGCGTCATAAGCAATATTGCCACCCACACGTTTTGTGAGATTTGAAACACCTACCATTTGACAAAGAGGTCTTCCTCGAGATATATTATGGAACACGGTCACACAGATTAGATAAGTGCTGAAGTTTTGCCTAATCAAGTAAGATTTGCTATATAGGAAAAAAAATTATTAAAATTTATTTGAAAAAATATATAATTAAAATCACTTGTTTTTGTCTAACTTCTCAACGCCGACATATTTCCATTTCTTGCATTGTGATAGCCTTCTAATACTCCTCTATTACGTATTACACACAATGCTTCAAGCAAACTACCTCTTCTTATATATATATATATATATATATATATATATATATATATATGTTACTGTATTTACTTGAACAGTGTTTAATATATAAGTGGACCTTAGTATTAGCATTAAAATCTGCGCATCGCACAATAAGCAAGCTGAGTCTTTGTTTACTTTGAAGAGAACCCATTTTTTAATTAAAATGGATAAACATATTTAATAAATGTTCACTAATATATTTTTAATTTAATAATATTTTTTTATTTCATATTTATATTTATTTAAGTTTCTTTATTTACTCTAACCCTTTCTCATTTACGCATTTTAAGACGAAATATGTGACCTTGTTGGCATGGCATAATATGTGACCTTGTTGACATTGCAGAATATGTGACCTTGTTGGCATGGCATAATATGTGACCTTGTTGACATTGCAGAATATGTGACCTTGTTGGCATGGCATAATATGTGACCTTGTTGACATTGCAGAATATGTGACCTTGTTGGCATGGCATAATATGTGACCTTGTTGACATTGCAGAATATGTGACCTTGTTGGCATGGCATAATATGTGACCTTGTTGACATTGCAGAATGATTCAGTCTGCAAAAGTTCGGCTAATAATTGTAGTGCCGAAATACCAATCAAGAACACGTTCTCGACAATCAAGAGACTAGCCATTTCGGTGGCTTTTATCTGTCGGGTTCTCGTATTATGTCTTGGGTAGTCTTAGAAGGTCTACCCTTTCAGGTCTTGCTAGCCCTCTTTGATAAGTGGTTGGTTTATTGCCAATTGCCTTCTTCTACTTCTTCTTCTTCTTCTTCTTCTTCTTCTTCTTCTTCTTCGTTCGTTTGCTTCACAGAAGAAGAAGAATTGCCTGAAGTGCCTTTACTGGGGAATGCCGACAAAGCTGCCCGGTCTATTTTTAGAGGCCAGCCTCGCTTTTCCGCTGCTGTGGGAAAGAACTAAATAAAGTTGACAAAGCGTTTTCCTCCACGTCCAATATTTTATGACATCATTCAGGGTTCAAATTTCACAAAAGACAATTTATTTTATGTTTTCTATAGGGTTTCAGTTATTTCAAGGATCTGCAAAGACCTGAGTATTTTGTTGATAAAATAATGATGAAAATGTTTGATACATGTTCTTACTTTCTAATTTTGGTTAAGAAATTAAAGAAAATTTAAGAAACCATGCATAGACGGGTATTTGAGTTAATATACACAATCAGTGTAGCTAGCACAAGCGGAATCAGAGTTCTTAAATGTATGACATTGTCCGCTCTATACAATAACGTTTAAATAAATTAGATATAGTAGCTTTTGTTTTTATTTTGAATTTTAAAAATGTATATATAAAGAGAAAGAGAGAAAAAGAGTGACATAGATAAGTAGATATATAATTATATTCTATAAAAAAATTGAATATGATAAGGTGATATAATATATTGTGTACTTTCAAATGGGTAGATATCTAATTATTTTCTATAAAAATATTAAATATTATAAGGTGATATTATATATTTTCAGTATTTACTTCAACGTGAGTGGAGCTTAGTAGTAGTATGAATATATATATATATATATATATATATATATATATATATATATATATATATGAATATATATATATATATATATATATATAGCAACTAAGCAACACAGAGGTATCCATGTAATACTACGCATATATATAGTGTACATTTTTTCTCACAAATACATTATTGGTTACATATGTGCATACATGTTTCATCTATAAACACCGTAGCTTCATATGAATAACATTTATGAACTAACAATCATAGAAACACTTTACATATATATATATATATATATATATATATATATATATATATATATATATATATATATATATATACTTAATTGAAAGTAAAATGATTTATATATATATAGATATATATATATATATATATATATATATATATATATATATATACTGAAGAAAAACACTTATTGACGTTCAAATCGTTCTTACGAATGTCAAATCTGATTTGTGTGTTTTTATCCTCTTGTCATAAATTAATAAAATTTGCCACGTTTTTTCTCTTCTCTGGTTGGTCTAAGACAGGAAACCATTTTTTTCTTTTCCTCTCTCGTTCCAGTGTTGAGTATGTTTATCAAGATGGATTCGGATCAGTTCTGCTCTTCAATTTCCTCAATCGGAATTCCAACATTTCAGACTAGAATATTTTTTTGTTTCACGTTTCTGTCAAAAGAAATGTATATATTTTTTAATATTACATTAGCCTTTTTGGCTGTTGTGTCACACGAAATATAATTTTTTTCCCCTCGGATTTGTTACGATCACTGTTGCTTTTTTTCTGTTTTTTAGAAAAAAAATATATATGCATACATATATTTATACATATATACATATACATGTGTGTATATATGTATATATATATATATATATATATATATATATATATATATATATATTTATACATATATATGCATATATACACACATGAATAGATAAGTTTTCAAATGAGATTTTGTTGAAAACTCGCATTGAGTGAAATATAAAGATTAGTCATTAACATACAAATACCAGTAGCTCAATATTCTATCGTATAGAGCTAAATGCATCAAATCGTTTGACCGGCGATACAGTTATATACGCCACACTGATGATGTTTAGTGAACATGAAACATATGTGTGGATAAAAGATATATATTTGTAAAAAATACTTATTATATATATACAATTAAGTATTTAGACGGTTGGAATGATTGTTCTTATAAAGTTCCAAATAAAGAGCGCACACAAATGTATTATAGTTGTTTACAACTGTTGTAAGGCAGTGTTTATTTAAATCATATAATGAATATCTCTATATATATATACATATATAAATATATATATATACATACATACATGCATACATACATTTGTATATATATATATTTAGATATTTACACGTTTTCACTCTTAAATATGTACTAAATTTACTCATAAATTAATTAACTGATCATTATAAATTTTGCGACACAACTGCTAACATTTTCAGTATAAGTTTTGGATATCAATCAATGAATATTCGAGTATTTTATTGTTTATATATATATATATAAATATATATATATATATATATATGTATGTGTGTATATATATATATATATATATATATATATATATATATATATATATATATATATACATATATATATATATATATATTTAAGGTACTTAAGCTTTATTTTTTACTTATTTAATTTTAAATGCAACTTTAATTCCTATATAATTTTATGGCTAGCTATTATATTGCAGAATGGTTCTTGGGTGTAGTGTTTAGATAGTATTATTATTATTATTATTATTATTATTATTATTATTATTATTATTATTATTATTATTATTATTTATTATTGTTATAATCAATGTTATTTGATATGCAAATTATGATATCATACGGTAGACTTAAGGGTAATATGTTATTATTATTATTATTATTATTATTATTATTATTATCATTATTATTATTTTATTATAATTTATTTATCTATATATTAGTGAAATTTTAAGCTGAATTATTTCGACACTTGATTATTGGGGAAATGGTAGTTTAATCAGTACCATTGGAGAGCCATGAATATTATAACTGTCCTGTTTTTAAATCTCTGAAACAGTTACATGGTAAACAGCTGATGATCCCCGTGTTCATATTAGACGCTTAAGGTCTCCTGTTTTTGTTTCACTATTAGATAATTAACCCCCCTTTTTATTTTTTTATTTACTTATTTTTTTAATTAAAAAAAAATTATTCAAAGCTTCTTTAGACTATATATTGGGTATTTAGATCTGTATGGCTAGGTTTCCTTCCTCTTATCTGATTACCTTTCTGGTACCTAAGGTACTTAAGCTTGTTTTTTATTTATTTAGTTTTAAATGCAACTTTAATTCCTATATAATTTAATGGCTAGCTACCATATTGCAGAATGGTTCTTCGGTGTAGTTTTTAGATATTATTATTATTATTATTATTATTATTATTATTATTATTATTATTATTATTATTATTATTATTATTATTTGTATTATTATTATTATTATTATTATTATTATTATTATTATTATTTTATTATTATTGTTATAATTAATGTTATTTGATATGCAAATTATGATATCATACGGTAGTCTTAAGGGTAATATATTATTATTATTATTATTATTATTATTATTATTATTATTATTATTATTATTTAATTATTATTAATTGGTAAACAGCTGATGATCCCCGTGTATATATTAGACGCTTAAGGTCTCCTGTTTTTGTTTCACTATTAGATACTTTACCCCCCCCCCTCTTTTTATTTTTTAATTTACTTATTTTTTTATTTATTAATTTTCCAACGAATGTTAAGTCTGCAATATCTTGGATTTAGTTAGTTTCTCTAGGAATTTAGACTGCATTTTACTTTCTTTTTTTTTTTTTTAAATGACTCAAAGTTTTTTTAGACTATATATATATATATATATATATATATATATATATATATATATATATATATATATATATCGTCTCAGAAACGGTTGTACATACACTGTTGTTTCTGTTCAATTCATAGAGCGTAAACAAATGACACGTTGTAATTAAGTTTACCTAAAATATGTATCATATATATATATATATATATATATATATATATATATATATATATATATATATATATATATATATATATATATTGCGCAGTGAAGGTTTGTCAAAGACATACCTACGATCAACATAATACACACACATTAAATGTAATTATACGTAAATATCCCGAACACAATAGAAATGTATCTTTATTGCCAGGGCAAGCAATGATAGAGTAATGCATGGGCAGTGTATGATAAATACGTCTTACTTTTATAGTATTTGGAAACGATACTTACAACCAGTAGAAAATGAACATAATAGAATATGTATCTGGAAATTGAAGCTTCAACCAGTAATGAAATATTAATGGTGAATATATATTATGATTGATAGCTTCAAGCTGTTGAGAGGACATCTGGCTGCATAGTCGTCAGAGTCGTTAAAACCGTGCTAAGATGGACCGCTAGCCAGACGCATCCGACTAGCTTAAAGCCCAAAGCCAGAAAGAAGAAAAGACTCGTGTTAAACACTGCGCGTGCGTGGATTGAGTAGTAGTTGTTTGTACTTCATACTAGAAAATACAAAGTTGGCAAGTACAAGTAATACTTCAGTGGGGATCAGCCGAATATAGTCCAAAAGAACGAATTTCTGAATATTCTGAGCTGATGTCTTATTTACTTGTCATGTGACGTCATAATGATCGAGAAGTTCGTATCGATGATGTATCCAAAGAATGTCGACTTAGCTTTTGCTTTATTACTGTCTTTATAATTAATTGTTCTATGAAATAGAAACAACAATGCATACTTCTAGGTTCAACCCGCAAAATCCAGGGAGTAAGTGCAGTATATATCGTGTTATCAGTGTACTATCCTCCTATGCATTCTGTCTTTATTTTGTTAGGTGAGAGGGTGTAGTATCTATTCTGTTTTCATAGGACATTCCTCCTATGTATTATTCCCTCTTTTAGATGTAGTGTCGTATCTATTCTGTTGTCATGAGGCCGCCGTTCCAGGCATTACTTACTCCTTTGTGTCAGCAGTATAGTATATGTTCGCTAGTCATGGGAGCATCCTCCCAGGCATTATCTCGTATTTTGGTGGTGAAGTGTCGTATATGTTCTTCCGTCGGTATACATCCTACGTTTTTAGGATGTTATCCTCTACCTTTATAAGAGCCAGATACGCCTTAAGATGGAGTTCTCTTTCCATATTTGGGGAGGTATTACTAGGAGTATTCGTGATTGCCTTGACGGAGTAAAACGTCGACTTGGCAATATATTGCCTTCCCTAAAATCCCTTTCGGTAGAGACATATCTCGCTATCGTTTTTCTTTAATGTTAGATGCTGGACTGAGTTCCGATCTCAAGTTTTCCACAGTAAAACTTTAATTTCACGGCAAGACCTCGTCTAACTACAACCGGAGCAAACAACTTTCCTTATTCTCTCCCTCCCTCTCTCACTCTTTATCTCTCTCATTCCATCCCCTTCTCTCTCTCTCTCTCTCTCTCTCTCTCTCTCTCTCTCTCTCTCTCTCTCTCTGTCTCAAACAAAACGGAATTTTCATGAATAAAGTTTATTTTCTTGAACTTTGTAGAACAAAATAGCACAAAACTGCCTCACAACTCATTACAACATGGTCATCTTCAAGTCTACTCTTAACAAATGCGTGTTGAACAATCCTCTTAAATTGTACCAATTCTGCCTATTCCACCAATCGTTTCACATCCTATCAATATTTTGTTCATCGTCTAAATGACTCTAGTGAACCCTTATCCTCGAGTTGTCTTCGCGCCTTGATAAAAGATGATTCATTAGTAAAATAAAACTCCGATGTGTAATATTTTACATTTTTTCACGTTCAAGTCCCAACGAAAAATTTGATTCCCACAGTTTAAAATTTGCCTGACTCACATTAGCATCACAACAAATGATTAACGTGACTGAATTATAATGGCCGATTAAGTAATGTTATAAAAAGAAGAGCGAAGGTTATTTGGCTATTTTTGTTTTGTGTTTTTACTTCAAAATGATTCATACGAGCAAAAATATGACGAACAAAAATATACTACACTACCCTCAAAGGATGGTAATACCTAGGAGGATGGTATCACGACGAACAATGTATATACTACACTATACCCAAAAGAGAAAGGTTATGCCTAGGCGGATAGTCTCATGATAAACGAACATAATCGAGATAATGACTGGGAAGATGGTATCATGACGTACAAGCATATACTACATTCCCCCTAAAAAAGGGAGATAATGCCTGGGAGGGTGGCCTCATGATAACAGAACAGATACTACACCCCCATACCCAACTAAAAAGGAGGACGTAATCCCTGGAAGGAAGGGATCATCACACAACAAAAAAGAATAGGGTAATCTTGGGAGAATTATTAACTGACTATAGGAGAAACAATACACTATCCCATACTCGCAAAAAGGTGGATGTAACGATTGCGAGGATGGTATCATGACGACAGACATATATTACACTGCCCTCCAAAGTAGTGATTTAATCATCTGTTTAATATTAATAATCATGACAACCTTCTGTAAAGCTAGGTCCATTGTGTAATATGTGTATTTTTTTCATTTGAACATCTTCAGAATAATTTCTAGGATAGATGAATAAATAATTGTCTGGCGAGGTCAAAAGGCCAAATGTGAGAAAACGTGTTAAGGAAAAAATAAGTTATACAATTCTGAATCACATGATGAGCAACATCATCGAAAAATTAAAAAAAATGTTGTAAGTCAAAAAGCAACAGGGAAGATTCCCTATTAATTCGCCTCCCCATGAGGGCAGAATTAGAGACACCGTCTGTTTCTAATTTGGGGAGCATGCAGCTCCCCAAATAAGGAAACAAATAAAAATAGCATCAGTCTAGAAGGATCTCCCATTCACTGACCGAGGACAGAAAAGATAAAGTGTAGTATCAGAACAGATACTACACTGCTACTAGCCAAAAGGCCAAGAAAAAGTCTGCGGGATATTAAGTTGCTATTTAATTGGCTTCACACGGGGGACACAGTTAGACACATAGTCGGTTTTTAGTGTGGGAGAAATTCAGCTCTCTGAAAAAGTGCACTCTGGATTGAGAAACAAATAAACATTGTCTTAGTCTAGAAGGATCTCTCCTTCACAAACTGAGGATAGAAAAGATTAAATGTAGTATCAGAACAGATAGCGCGAGTCAAACAAGACGTGAAAATGCACCCTACACATTGGTTAGTAAAATCAAACAGAGACTGCATTTCTTTCTCCTCCACCGTACAAACTTATGATATGAGATTAAGCATAAATAAATGAGGCAAGGTATCAATTTTTTCTATTAATTTGAATTAATAACGGTTGAGTTTGTCTAACAGGATGACGCTTTCATTTTTTTTTTACTTCTTCAGCGCAACAATTCTAATGCGAAAAACTCTCTTCATTATTCAGAGTCCAGTTTCGAGAGTTTAAGCAACCTAACTTTTGGAACCACCCCCACTAGATGACCGATCGGCAAGGACGAGAATATTCAATATGCTACACCCTTTTTTTCCCGCCAATCTATTCGTTAAATAGTATTACTATTTGTGGTCATTTTCCATATTGTTTATAATTGATTATTCCAATCTCTTGATTTATTGTTAATTTTATTACCTTTGACTGTTTAGAGAGAGAGAGAGAGAGAGAGAGAGAGAGAGAGGGAGAGAGAGAGAGAGAGACGAAAGCGAGAGAGATATATACTGTGTTACATAGCATCCGACAACATACAGTGAGAGAGGGCGAGAGTAATAGCCAGCAACTTTATAAGAGGTGAGTAACTTCGTGAATAAATTGAAAATCACGGTGACGACACGGATTGACAACCCGGGTGTGCCAAATTCGAATCTAGTTCGTTCAACAGAAACCCTTTCACTTAGGATGTTGGCAACCTTCACGTTGTCCCTCCTGTAAATACCCGAAAGAATTCAAACTAGAAATATATCGGGGAAACCAATGCCAACATAAGACTCATCTGATCCATTTGAAATGAATGAATGACGGCTAATTAAAACAATTAGAATGGATATTTTTCAAACATAAGATGGAAATGTAGTGTCTATATTTCATCTTTATAGTCCTCGATCAATAAAGGAGGAATTCGTTTAGACTGAGCCAGTTAATTTTTTTACCGAATCTAGAGTGTCCTTTTTTGAAGAGCTGTGAATGTTAAAATATATAGATAAAAACCTTAGAGAAACAAACGTTGTTTAGTTCAGTGTTTCTTTAATAACACTTACTAGCAGATTAAGCCGGTGTGAAATATGTTGAACTTAACTAATAAAACCCGGCAAAAGTATGAATGACCCCTTACGCCTCATTTCTGGGTTAAATATTACATTTACTATTCTAACAATTCGTGCACAAACTAATCAAAATAATGTTTCTCAAACGAATTTTTTTACCATAATGGAAATTAAGTGTCTGCAGATTTCTACCCAAGTTGTGAATGTTACTTAAAAATAACATGATGTTAAATAACGCCGGGTTGTATATTTTTGCTAGTATATCGCTTACTCTCTTCTGAAAAAAAGAGAATCTAATCCCTGGGACGATAGTATCATGACCACAGAACAGACGCTACATTATCTTCTCCCAAAAAGGAGCAGTAACTGTCTGAGAAGATGGTATCATAACAAACGAACATACAATTGATTGCCTCCCCACAAAAAAGAGGTAATGCCTGGGAGAATAGTATCATAACATAACAGATATTACACTTTCCCTCCTCCCCTACTGCATTAAACATTTCAAGATAGTAAATTAGTTTGGAATGTTATAGTAAACTGAAATGAGCATTACCAGATAGTACAACAGCACACACTAAAAGTGATAGCATAGTGTCGGCTTCAGACTGACACATACCAAATCTCCATTTGTAATATATGTACGATGTGATTAAACATCAGGACCGGTGTTGTTTAGGAACATGTTCCTTTTGAATAATTTCTTAATTTTTGTTTATTATGCTCGAATATTTTTCTTTCTTTTTTTTGGGGGGTGGGGGGCAAAATAAATACTATTCGCGGTCTTTTTGGCTAGAATGAAAGGTAGATACGAGTAGATAGCTTGTGTGTACGAAAAGGAGTCCAGTATGAATACGTGTCCCCTGCCTGAGCATGGCGCACGCGGTTTCTGGTAAGTTTAGCCTCTTAGCTCGTCGTAATAGAAATCCTCTCAGATGCACACTCCCCACTTTCAATTGTTTGTCCTCGGCGTATCCCAAATTGCATTTATCTTGAAAAGACACCACCAACTCTCCAAACTTAATCCTCGTTTTCGTTTTCTCTCACTTAGATTCCACTCCCATTTAGACATTGGCCGGCTTGTTTTCGGTTCTTAACAAATCAGACAACAGTGGGCGGTCTATTATTTTGAATGGGTTGGGAGAGCCTTACTAACCAAATATTAATTTTGTTTTTTTGGTGTTTGTTCTTTCCCCACTCCCTGTGTCATTCCAATGAAGTCTTTATATATATATATATATATATATATATATATATATATATATATATATTTCTTATCTTTTCGTTTCTGCTGGAGATGGGGCATCTTACCGGATGCCAGACATTCACCGGCTATTTCAGACACTCCAGCCTAGAGATCTTTTTAACATTCTTACCTTCCCTTTAAGTGCAACTATTTGTATTTCTCTTGCACTCAGTTCACCGGGTATACTCGCCAGATAGCTTTTGCAATTATTTTTCATTAGTCCTGTTGCTCCTATAATTACTGGTAGGATGGAGATTTTTCTAAGATTCCAGTTTCTTATCATGTCGTACATAAGACCTTGGTATTTCCTAATCTTTTCCTTTTCAACTCTGTTTAATCCTGCATCATTAGGGACACTGACTTCAACTAGGGTTGCTACTTTCTCCATTGTGTCCCCTACTACGATGTTAGGTTTAACAGCTCCGTTTTCTATATATATATATATATATATATATATATATATGAACAATAAAATGTCCAATTAATTTTTGGATATCTTAAGTAAGACGGTCCCTAGTGCAAATGTGGTATTGTGGTGACTGAGATGATTCTAGTTAAGAGTAGGATAGATATTTTTATCATGTTAGACAAAGGGAGGGGGGGCAACGACACCATTTTCCCTACACATTTTATGGCCTTGTGTCTAATTTGTTCCGAATTTAATATTTTCAATTTTGTGCAAATAAATAATTCAAAGTGTAGTTTCATGCTATGCCAAGGATGACGAACGACACCTAATCCTTACACTTTTGATGGCCTTGTGGCTGATTTGTTTTGAAAATGTATTTTTTTACATTTTCTGCAAATAAATAAATCAAAGTGTAGTAGCTATTCTGATACTACACTTAAACTTTTTCTGTCCTCAGTCAGTGAAAGAGAAATCCTTCTAGACTGAGGCAATTTAAATTTGTGTTCCAATCCAGAGTGCCTCTTTGTGGAGCGCTGATACTCCCACATTAAAAATCGACCTTGTGTCTTACTTTGTCCTCGTGGGCAGGCAAATGCATAGGCACATTACGCGAGCTACGATTTGGGATTGTCTTTCTTTTAATGGAACACACGCCAGTGTGTTGTGTCGCGAAATACGGAATGAGAACGTGCTTCAATCTTTAAAATATCAACTCCCTCGTTGTTGAGTTGTTCAATACAATAAAATATATATTTTTTTACCATAAGAATACCCTTAACAGGACGGCTAAAATAAATTAACGGAACAAAACAGGTTGGCACTACCTTTATGTCCTCTTACGAAGAATAAAAATCAAGACGGCATCATATAATATCTCGAACCTTTATTCTAATTTTAATCAAAATCCATTACATGATTTTGATTCTAGAAAATGTTTTAAATGTGAAGCTTAAGCTTAAAGAGTCTTAACAAGAGATTGAGATTCAGGGAATCTGGCTTAATCAGTGTCTACTCGCTGTGCTACAAGTTCAATGCAAATCTGATATATTTGAATTTTCAATTATTCTATTTGGAGAATAAATTTTACTCGTCCTGGGACGGATACTTTTCTAGTTTAGTATATAACCAATATATTGATATCTTACAAATACTGACCCAACGGGACACGTCTGGTCTAGTTATTAGGGCTTAAAATAAAAGAGTAAATTTGAAAAGAAAATAGAAGAAAATCCCAAAAGGAAACAAACAAAAAATGGCGTTAACAAAAAAATAGGAGAAGGTGTAAAAATTATTAAAATCGACGACCGATATTTTCGAAAAAAACGAAAATGGAGACTGGAAAGAAAATGGCGAAGGGGAAGACGTAAGAAGAAGACGTTATTAAAATAGAAGGTACGAAACGTGCAGTTCTTTTTTCGCAAACTCGAAAATACGGTCGATGGAAATATCAGGCCCAATAAAAAGGAACGTAATTAATCTCTCTGTAAAACGATACGTACAAAAAAATAACAAAATTGCTGGAAATTATTATAAAAAAAAATATTGGACGTGTTAACCTTTGAGAGTAGCGTTCTTCATGCCTCAACCTATTTATGAAATATTGACTCCATAAATGCATTTGACACTGAACAATAGTGTACAGTTCCTCTTTCTCCCTTTCTCTATCATGCTTATGCTCGCTCTTTCTTCTTTACTTTTTTCTATTTTTTCTTTACTTTTTTCTTTCCCTCCTTCCTTTATTCTTTACTTCTTTCTTTTATGTTTTTCAGTTTTATTATTTCCCGCTTTTTTCCCGCCTCCCCACTCGTTCATATTTCTTACCAGTTAATGTAGGCGTCTATACCGTTAAAGTATCTTTTTAGGTTCGATTAGTGTGCGTTGTATCAAGTCTTGCAGATTATTATATAGGCAATTTGGTTCGTATCTGTTCTGATACTACACTTCATCTTTTCTGTCCTCGATCAGTGAAAGAGAACTCTTTTTTAGACGGCGATAATATTTATTTTTGACCCAATCCAGAATGACAGTTTTGAGGAACTGGATTTTACCCAAATTTAAAACAGACTGTTTCTCGAACTCTGCCCTCATGTGGAGGAAACTAAATATGGACTCGCTCCCAGCAGTTTTTTGACGTACAAAATCTTTTTCTAAATGTGTCCCTACATAGAAAACGACCCCGTGTCTAACTCTACCTTCGTAGGGGGGAAGTAAATAGGAACTTTTTCTCGGCCCTCTGGCTAGGATCAAAGTATTGTATCGGTTCTGTACTCGGTCAGTGAAGGATACATCCTTCTAGACTGAGGAAATTTTTATTTTTTCCTAATTCGGATTGCCTCTTTTTGAAGTAGGATTTTCCCAAATTAAAATTTCACATCATGTATAACTCTGTCCTGATTATACTTAGCACTTTATGCATTACGCCACGAGTCAATGTGAACAATTCTAGTATGGAGTTTAGGAGTCTTTAACCTATTCTTGTTTTAGATGTGTTGTGTTACAACTTATTACTCTCTTTCTCTGTCTGTCCGCTAGTCTATCTGTATGTATGTCTGTGGGTATGTCTGTCTGTCTGTCTGTCTGTCTCTCTCTCTCTCTCTCTCTCTATGTATGTATATATATATATATATATATATATATATATATATATATATATATATATATAAGTGTTTTAAGGTTCATATTTTTTTTAAAAGCATCTATTGTAAAATTTAAGAAGGAATAGGTAAAATAAATACCTTTTGAAGCATTAAGATGCGATATATATTTTTTTCTCAAATTTATATACTCAGAAAATTTTTTCCATGACCTATAATGCGTCATGCATCAGGGAAGGACTAACTTTAAACTGTTTCGGATTTTTTTAGATGAAGATTAATTATTTTTATTTGTTCTCATCTCACAACGTTTCGGTCGATGTAACCTCCGACTTTCTTCACGTGTGTCTTGTCGAACTCGATAATCATCTGATGAACCCCAATCATAAAGGACGAAACGCATACGTGCACAGATAATAAACAAAACAAATATTTATTATTTGTAGCTCCTAGAAAACACGTCTAAAAGGGCACTGTAAGTGTAGTATTAACACAGCATAACGTCGCTAGCTATATGTGCATAGTTCCTTTCATTAAGTAGCACGCTCTTATGACGTCAAGCCGCCAGATAAAGTGTTAAAATTATCAATGTTTATTCGCTATTCAGCATGGCCGAGTGGTTCTGGACGTCGGGATTTGAGTTGCAAAATACTCGGAATCCGGATTTTCGAATCGCATGACCGGTAGTAAATAGTCATATTTCTATGCTGATGAGTCCCGATAATAAAGGACGAAAAATATACGTACATAGATTAAACACAAAACAAATATTATATATATATATATATATATATATATATATATATATATATATATATATATATATAAAGTATAATAACATGAAATTGCATAATTATCTCATACCCCGATTTCCTCCTGGAATTATTCAATTATAACACAAATATATATATATATATATATATATATATATATATATATATATATATATATATATATATATATATATATATATATATATATATATACAAACATATATATATATATATATATAGTAACCACAGACTGGTAGTCATCCATTGTTGTTGTTTTTCATTACATCGTGACAATTGTACCGACTTCTCTCCGAGACATGATGAAGCGGAATCTTCGGAGCATGTTATCCACCCTACTAGCCTTCTTATCTTTTGAACTTTATTTTGGACTATATTTCTCAAAGTAGAACTTACTTTGTACAATGACTTTTGTTTTACGAGTGAAATAGAATTACTCTATCTTAGATCAAACCTAAAGAAATCAGGCAATCGCTGATGATGCTCGCCCATGAGAAACATGTTTTTTCATGATATTCTTTTCTACAACTTTCTATATGTGTATTGCTTCGCAATTTTTCAAAGAATAAGATATTTTAGTAATTTACAAACAATTTCCCTCTGAATACGAATATATTTATTACTTTGAAATTTCCGGATATAAGAACATTACACTTTTCTACTTAACATCTTTTCTTTAATTTTCTAAGTAAACAAATCTATATTCAAACTTGAATAAAATATTTGGTTAATTTTTATATAATTCTCAACTATATATATATATATATATATATATATATATATATATATATATATATATATATATATATATATATATATATATACTAGCGGAACCCGTCGCCCGGCGTTGCACGGGAGAAAGTACTACCTATTGCATGACGTCGAAGGGAAAAAAACGGCCTATAATTACTGTGTTGGCGAATGTTTTGAATTTAAAAGAAAGAAAAAAAGTGGCCGTGTCGAATGGGATCGAACACTGAAACAGTCGATCATGGAACCTGCCTTCTCAACCACTGCGCCAGTTTCGACTTAAAAATACATCTGAAAATAGGCCAAGTCATAGGTAGAATGAGAAAGAACGTAATCTGATATTTGCGGAAAATCATCGTAGTGAACGGGAGCGATTATTAAGTCTTTGCGTATTGCTTTATATTATGTAGTAAATTATTACCTGGCAAATAATAAATAAGGACGAACTGTTTTGTGAAAAGTAAACTGTGTTTATTAGTTCCCGGTGTCGATGAGTGTAGTGACAGTACATAATTGTTAGGGAGAAAAGTTTTTGCTACCACCTATATGGAGTTGGTTTGGCGGAGAGTCGTGGATGGCGGGCCAAATGTAATATTTAGTGTTAGCTGGGAAAAAAGAATAACAAATGTACTAAAACACGCTCGAGTGAATAAGTGTAATGTAATGGTGAGTTTAGTAGCCTGTGATGCATGTGGTTATTTTCCTATTCTCCGAGAAGGTACAGGGGAAAAATCGTCTCTACTTTATATATTAGATATATGAACAATTTTTTGTAATACAGAATTTTATCAAGGTTTTAAATAGGATGAACGGAGTCATAGCGAGTCACGGACAATATCACAAGAAAAAAAGAGAGGAAATTCGTAGTAATATATTTAATCGTCGGAAGACATTCGATTAAAAACTTTTAAAAAGAATAAAAAGATCGACTAAAATTAACGGACTCAATCCCAAGGTACGTTTCAACCGACAGATTGCCAAGGGAAACGTCGGCGAATATCGCTTAAAAACGGGGAAAAGAATAACGTGGAGAAAACAAAAACAAAAAAAGGCGGGAGATTGAATATCGCCATTATAAACCGAAAAGGAATACATGGACATAATAGGCAAAGTATTTTATTTTCTTCTTTGTTCCTTTTTAGAAGTCTCTAAATAAGTCCAATTTGCGAAACGACTATTTTGCCTACAGAGCGATGGTTTTCGCATTGTAACACTCACTGCCTTCAACACCTTGAGATGGTGTTTGGAACGGGCCTTGTGTACAATGTGAAAACATCCATCAAAGTAAGCCTCACCACACTGTTTATTATCATACAAGTGCTGTCCAATGGATGACTCGTGAACTTGTGAGCGTCCGGGTGTGCTCTGTAAACGCCCGGATGTTTTTGTAAAGACCCGGATGCGTCCGTCGATATAGTCCTCTTTACGACACGTGATCTGCGAAAATATGCAGGGATATACCGGCCCACTCTGACTTCCAAGCGCTGAAGAGAATGACCAACATAGTCAGTTTCACACTGACATTTGAATTTATATATTATCAAAGTTTTCTGTAGTGTTGGAAGTACATCTTTCTGAAAGGCTCTGAAGGCAATTCTGGTGGCAAACACCACACGGAACTGTACTGAATAAAAACAACGAGATACAACAGATGAAATTTTACACGAAAAACCTTTACTGATAGAACCAATAAAAGAAACTTTCAAATAAACGGGACATTTGGGTGGACCAAAGAAAATGTTGGCATTTAAATTCGCAAGTGTTCGATCAATACATTTGAAAATAAGACCCCCAGAGAAACCATTGTTAGTAAGAATATCAGTTATCTTTCTATGTTTAGCCGCAAGTTTGCTAGCTGTGCAAATCATCAGTGCGCGGTAAACAAGTGATTTGACTAAACTTGAAACTTTCTGTTATTGGTGATAATATATAAATTCAAATGTCAGTGTGAAGCTGACTATGTTAGTCGTACACTTCAGCGCTTGGAAGTCAGAGTGGCCCGGTATATCCCTGCATAATTCGCAGATCACGTGTCGTAAAGAGGAGTATATCGACGGATACATCCGGGTCTTTACAAAGAACATACTGGCGTTTACAGAGCACATTCGGGCGCCCACAAGTCCACGAATAATCCATTGGGCAGCACTTGTATGATAATAAAAAGTGCGGTGAGGCTTACTCCGACGGATGTTTTCGCATTGTACACAAGGCCGATTCCAAACACCATATCAAGGTGTTCGAAAGCAGTGAGTGGTACAATGCGAAAACCATCGCTCTCTAGGCAAAAAGAGTTGCTTCGCAAATTGGACTTATTTACAGACTTCTAAGAAGAAAAGAGAAGAAAAAATACTTTGCCTATTATGTCCATGTATTCCTCTTCGGTTTATGATAGCGATATTCAATCTCCCTGTTTTTTTTCTCTCCACGTTATTCTTTTCCCCGTTATAAAGCGATATTCGCTTTCCCTTGACAATGTGTCGGTTGAAAGGTACCTTGGAATTTAGTCTGTTAATTTTAGTCGATCTTTTTATTGTTTTTAAAGTCTTTACTCGAATGTCTTCCGACGATTAAATTTATTACTACACATTTCCTCTTTTTTTTTCTCGTGATATTATGCTCGACTCGCTATGATTGCTTTCATCCTATTAAACACCTTGATATATATATATATATATATATATATATATATATATATATATATAAGAAGGAATAGGTAAAATAAATACCTTTTGAAGCATTAAGATGCGATATCAATTGTTTTTTTATAAAAAAGAAAAGTAATAAATCGAAACCGATTTTTTTTTTTATTATAAACTAGCTTTTTTTTTGTAAGTTTGAAGTGATACAGATATTTCGCCAAAACCTGGCATCCTCGGTGTGTAATATATCCTGATGTCATCGGATTTGTAATTTTTTTCTATCCTACTGGCTTGTTGTTGTTATTACAGTCGGGCTAAATGGGTTAGCTGTTGTTTCCCACTATCAAATATGAAGAACGTGAATGCAGCACGTGATTTGTATAAGTGTTTTAAGGTTCATATTTTTTTTTTAAAAAAGCATCTATTGTTAAATTTAAGAAGGAATAGGTAAAATAAATACCTTTTGAAGCATTAAGATGCGATATCAATTTTTTTTTTTTAGATACAAATCCGATGACATCAGGATATATTACACATCGAGGATGCCAGGTGTTGGCGAAATATATGTATCACTTAAAACTAACAAAAAAAATGCAAGTTCATAATAAAACAAATTTTTTAAAATCAGTTTCGATTGATTATTTTTCTTTTTTATATAAAAAAAATTGATATCGCATCTTAATGCTTCAAAAGGTATTTATTTTACCTATTCCTTCTTCAATTTTACAATAGATGCTTTTTAAAAAAAAATATGAACCTTAAAACACTTATATAAATCACGTGCTGCATTCACGTTCTTCATATTTGATAGTGGGAAACAACAGCTAACCCATTTAGCCCGACTGTAATAACAACAACAAGCCAGTAGGATAGAAAAAAATTACAAATCCGATGACATCAGGATATATTACACACCGAGGATGCCAGGTTTTGGCGAAATATCTGTATCACTTTAAACTAACAACAAAAATGCCAGTTTATAATTAAAAAAAAAAAAATCGGTTTCGATTCATTACTTTTCTTTTTTATAAAAAAACAATTGATATCGCATCTTAATGCTTCAAAAGGTATTTATTTTACCTATTCCTTCTTATATATATATATATATATATATATATATATATATATATATATATATATATATATATATATATATATATATATATATATATATATATCAAGGTGTTTAATAGAATGAAAGAAATCATAGCGAGTCGAGGATAATATCACGAGAAAAAAAAAAGAGGAAATGTGTAGTAATAAATTTAATCGTCGGAAGACATTCGAGTAAAGACTTTAAAAACAATAAAAAGATCGACTAAAATTAACAGACTAAATTCCAAGGTACCTTTCAACCGACACATTGTCAAGGGAAAGCGAATATCGCTTTATAACGGGGAAAAGAATAACGTGGAGAGAAAAAAAACAGGGAGATTGAATATCGGTATCATAAACCGAAAAGGAATACATGGACATAATAGGCAAAGTATTTTTTCTTCTCTTTTCTTCTTAGAAGTCTGTAAATAAGTCCAATTTGCGAAGCAACTCTTTTTGCCTAGAGAGCGATGGTTTTCGCATTGTACCACTCACTGCTTCCAACACCTTGATATGGTGTTTGGAATCGGCCTTGTGTACAATGCGAAAACATCCGTCGGAGTAAGCCTCACCGCACTTTTTATTATCATACAAGTGCTGCCCAATGGATTATTCGTGGACTTGTGGGCGCCCGAATGTGCTCTGTAAACGCCAGTATGTTCTTTGTAAAGACCCGGATGTATCCGTCGATATACTCCTCTTTACGACACGTGATCTGCGAATTATGCAGGGATATACCGGGCCACTCTGACTTCCAAGCGCTGAAGTGTACGACTAACATAGTCAGCTTCACACTGACATTTGAATTTATATATTATCACCAATAACAGAAAGTTTCAAGTTTAGTCAAATCACTTGTTTACCGCGCACTGATGATTTGCACAGCTAGCAAACTTGCGGCTAAACATAGAAAGATAACTGATATTCTTACTAACAATGGTTTCTCTGGGGGTCTTATTTTCAAATGTATTGATCGAACACTTGCGAATTTAAATGCCAACATTTTCTTTGGTCCACCCAAATGTCCCGTTTATTTGAAAGTTTCTTTTATTGGTTCTATCAGTAAAGGTTTTTCGTGTAAAATTTCATCTGTTGTATCTCGTTGTTTTTATTCAGTACAGTTCCGTGTGGTGTTTGCCACCAGAATTGCCTTCAGAGCCTTTCAGAAAGATGTACTTCCAACACTACAGAAAACTTTGATAATATATAAATTCAAATGTCAGTGTGAAACTGACTATGTTGGTCATTCTCTTCAGCGCTTGGAAGTCAGAGTGGGCCGGTATATCCCTGCATATTTTCGCAGATCACGTGTCGTAAAGAGGACTATATCGACGGACGCATCCGGGTCTTTACAAAAACATCCGGGCGTTTACAGAGCACATCCGGACGCTCACAAGTTCACGAGTCATCCATTGGACAGCACTTGTATGATAATAAACAGTGTGGAGAGGCTTACTTCGATGGATGTTTTCACATTGTACACAAGGCCCGTTCCAAACACCATCTCAAGGTGTTGAAGGCAGTGAGTGTTACAATGCGAAAACCATCGCTCTGTAGGCAAAATAGTCGTTTCGCAAATTGGACTTATTTAGAGACTTCTAAAAAGGAACAAAGAAGAAAATAAAATACTTTGCCTATTATGTCCATGTATTCCTTTTCGGTTTATAATGGCGATATTCAATCTCCCGCCTTTTTTTGTTTTTGTTTTCTCCACGTTATTCTTTTCCCCGTTTTTAAGCGATATTCGCCGACGTTTCCCTTGGCAATCTGTCGGTTGAAACGTACCTTGGGATTGAGTCCGTTAATTTTAGTCGATCTTTTTATTCTTTTTAAAAGTTTTTAACTGAATGTCTTCCGACGATTAAATATATTACTACGAATTTCCTCTCTTTTTTTCTTGTGATA
The DNA here is from genome assembly GCA_963556195.1 of Sepiola atlantica. Classification (NCBI taxonomy): domain Eukaryota; kingdom Metazoa; phylum Mollusca; class Cephalopoda; order Sepiida; family Sepiolidae; genus Sepiola; species Sepiola atlantica. The sequence continues at coordinate 47,659,850 of OY744547.1, read as the reverse complement.
TTGTCCGTGACTCGCTATGACTCCGTTCATCCTATTTAAAACCTTGATAACATTCTGTATTACAAAAAATTGTTCATATATCTAATCGATTTTTCCCCTGTACCTTCTCGGAGAATAGGAAAATAACCACTTGCATCACACGCTACTAAACTCACCATTACATTACGCTTATTAATACCAGCGTGTTTTAGTACATTTGTTATTCTTTTTTCCCAGCTAACACTAAATATTACATTTGGCCCGCCATCCACGATTCTCCGCCAAACCAACTCCATATAGGTGGTAACAAAAACTTTTCTCCCGAACAATTATGTACTGTCACTACACTCATCGACACCGGGAACTAATAAACACAGTTTACTTTTCACAAAACAGTTCGTCCTTATTTATTATTTGCCTGGTAATAATTTACTACATAATATAAAGCAATACGCAAAGACTTAATAATCGCTCCCGTTCACTACGATGATTTTCCGCAAATATCAGATTACGTTCTTTCTCATTCTACCTATGACTTGGCCTATTTTCAGATGTATTTTTCAGTCGAAACTTTGGCGCAGTGGTTGAGAAGGCAGGTTCCATGATCGACTGTTTCAGTGTTCGATCCCATTCGATACGGCCACTTTTTTCTTTTTTTTTAAATTCAAAACATTCGCCAACACGGTAATTATAGGCCGTTTTTTTCCATTCGACGTCATGCAATAGGTAGTATTTTCTCCCGTGCAACGCCGGGCGACGGGTTCCGCTAGTATATATATATATATATATATATATATATATATATATATATATATATATATATATATATATATATATATAGTTGAGAAATATATAAAAATTAACCAAATATTTTATTCAAGTTTGAATATAGATTTGTTTACTTTAGATGTTAAGTAGAAAAGTGTAATGTTCTTATATCCGGAAATTTCAAAGTAATAAATATATTCGTATTCAGAGGGAAATTGTTTGTAAATTACTAAAATATCTTATTCTTTGAAAAATTGCGAAGCAATACACATATAGAAAGTTGTAGAAAAGAATATCATGAAAAAACATGTTTCTCATGGGCGAGCATCTTCAGCGATTGCCTGATTTCTTTAGGTTTGATCTAAGATAGAGTAATTCTATTTCACTCGTAAAACAAAAGTCATTGTACAAAGTAAGTTCTACTTTGAGAAATATAGTCCAAAATAAAGTTCAAAAGATAAGAAGGCTAGTAGGGTGGATAACATGCTCCGAAGATTCCGCTTCATCATGTCTCGGAGAGAAGTCGGTACGATGTAATGAAAAACAACAACAATTGATGACTACCAGTCTGTGGTTACTCTCTCTCTCTCTCTCTCTCTCTCTATATATATATATATATATATATATATATATATATATATATATGTGTGTGTGTTATAATGGAATAATTCCAGGAGGAAATCCGGGTATAAGATAATTATGTAATTTCATGTAATTTTACTTTATATATATATATATATATATATATATATATATATATATATATATATATATATATATATATATATATAATATTTGTTTTGTGTGTTATCCATGTACGTATACTTTCCGTCCTTTATAATCGGGACTCATCAGCATAGAAATAGGACTATTTACTACCGGTCATGCGATTCGAAAATCCGGATTCCGAGTATTTTGCAACTCAAATCCCGACGTCCAGAACCACTCGGCCATGCTGAATAGCGAATAAACATTGATAATTTTAACACTTTATCTGGCGGCTTGACGTCATAAGAGCGTTCTACTTAATGAAAGGAACTATGCACATACAGCTAGCGACGTTATGCTGTGTTAATACTACACTTACAGTGCCCTTCTAGACGTGTTTTCTAGGAGCTACAAATAATAAATATTTGTTTTGTTTATTATCTGTGCACCTATACGTTTCGTCCTTTATGATTGGGGTTCATCAGATGATTATCGAGTTCGACAAGACACACGTGAAGAAAGTCGGAGGTTACATCGACCGAAACGTTGTGAGATGAGAACAAATAAAAATAATTAATATTCATCTAAAAAAATCCGAAACAGTTTAAAGTTAGTCCTTCCCTGATGCATGACGCATTATAGGTCATGGAAAACATTTTCTGAGTAAATAAATTTGAGAAAAAATAAAATTATCAATTTCGGAAAAAAAATTCATTCTTGCAAAATCAGTAAGTGTTTTTTTGTTTTTTTTCGCAAATTATTTTGTTATTATTAGTCCGTTTGTTTGTTTCAGAATTTTTTAGATGTGGATTGATAATTTGTATCATTTTACTATTCGTATTAATGTTCTTTTTAAGGTTATTCTTACAACATTTTCGTCAATGTCACACCTTTATCCGTTGGTAACGTGGTCCAACTAGCAATCAATTCTAAGTGACAATATTCTGGAGGTTGAAAGTTCAATTTTCACTACAGGCAATATTAACATGATTAGCGAAACGAGAACAATCAATCCCTATGGATTAAATAAAGCGTTCAATTCAAAATTCCGTATAGATTCCCGAGTTCGACATAAAGATTCCAGAGTTCGACAAAACGTACCTGGAGAAGGTCGAAAGTTACATCGACGGAAACGTTACGAGCATCACATCCAATATACGAAAACTGGTCCAAATAATATAAATAATACGAACTTATTTTAAACTAATTTTAAACTGTTTACAAATACGTGCAAAAAACAAGTGCCAATGAGAAGCAACCATGGTTAATCATCTACACTCAACATGGACGACAAAGCATTTTTTTTATGAGATTAAATGCAAGTACGTTTTGTATAACAAACATTTAATGCCGTAGTTTTAGGTAATAAAAAGGTGTTTTAAAATAGTGCTGAGCAGCATTTGTAAAGAACCCTGACATTAATATTAACCCAAAATGTGATTGATTTATATCCCTTAAGTGTTCGCCATTTTTCTTCAAACATTATTACACGTATCGAATTTTTTTAGATTAGGATTGATTATTTGTATTTTTTTTATTATTAAAACTACTGTTGTCATCTTGAATATTATTCTCACAGTGTTTCGGCCGATGTAACCTCCGATCTTCATCAGGTGTATTTTGTCGAACTCAGGAATCTTTCTAACGAATTCGATACTCTGTGCAGAATTCTGAACGCAAACCTCTATTTTAATCCACAGGGTTAACTTGTTCTCGTTCCATCAGCCATGACCGGGTAGGAGTCTGAAGTAATTCGTAATTGTATTCTTAGAATCGCCCACACTGAGGATTGAACCTTCAACCTCCAGGAGACTGTCACTTTGAACTGATTATTCCTTAGTACTTAATCCGAGTCCGACAGAAAGATTCCCGATTTCAACAAAATACAACTGAAGAAGGTCGGAGCTTACATTGGTCGAAACATTGTGAGAATAAGAGCCAAGCTGAGAACAGTAGATCGAATAATCGAAATATTTATTACACGTAGTTTTTATATACACAAGCTAGATGGCATAATGTTATTAAATCGGAGATTGTGTGTCGGTCTCAAACAGTAAGTATGTCATATTACTAAAAGATATTACATTATAGGAGAATATAATATTATTCATTTATACATATTATGCAATATGGTATATATCATCTAATATATAAAACTATCTTGTTAGATTTTAAAAGTTTGATCTAAATAGCATTTAAGCTGACATATCAAACTTTTATTTTGACTATCAAACTTACATTTGTTATTGCTGTACCATAATATTGGAACTGTAATAACGTACTTTTATACAGCTTATTTAAAAATATATATCTAGTCCCACCCGGACAACTGGTAATATGGAAGTATTTTTCAATAATAACATAATTCTAAATCAGCAATTGGAATATTTTTTATTGAAGAATATAAAAACTCTTCTCTCCTTGAAAACTATTTTTGTATAAGTTCATAATGTGAAAACACATCAAAATTGAAAACTAAAATTGCTTCACTACATCCTGAATATGAATATAACAAACATAACCACTCCTATGACGAAGGTAGAACTAATAATTGAACCAGTCATTTACAAACCGTCGTTCGTTTTTGCCTTCTTCTTCTTCTTTTTTTTCTTCTTCTTCTTCTTCTTCTTCTTCTTCTTCTTTTCCGTCTTCTTTTTCTTCTTCTGCTTCTTTTTTTCTTTTTCTTTCTCTTCTTCTTCTTCTTCTTCTTTTTCTTCTTCTTTTTTCTTTTTCTTTTTCGTTTTCTTCTTTGTCTTCTTTTCTTCTTCTTCCTCTTCTTCTTTTTTCCTCTTCTTCTTTTTTTCTTTTCCTACTTCTTATTCTTTGTCTTTCATATTGCCACTGTTCTTCATCTATTACTAATGAGTCACCATTTATCAAGTCCAAAATCTACTCAAGGATAAAGGTTTATGAGATAAATAGATTGACAACTGAATAATGATAAATATTATAAGATTGAAAATACTGAATAGAATTGAAACATTTGATGAATTATGAGGAGGTTTAATGACAAGTGTTTTGTAGACTTTCAGATGACCATCTTGTAGCCCTAAGGAAAGCAATCTTGTGGCAACATGTACTACTGATGAAAAGTTTCTGTAAAGTAGCCTTTTTCATGAAAAATCGGAAAGTTCTAATCAATGACGGTAGCAAGACGCGTTTGAGTAAAAGTTTTACAAAGAAAAACCAGAGATGGGAGATCAGTCGAGCACTTTTCATTGAAATAACGTAGAGAAGAGAAAGACTAATGACGTCTCTTCGCTAAAGAAACAGGTTTTATAGAACAGAAGAGATAACCTTTCACTAGGTTGAGGAGTCGACTTTGTAACTCTGTCAAGGCAAGAGATAGTTCTCTGAACGGCACCTCCCCAAATGTGGCATCACTAATCCATGGTAAGATGTTTATTTACTCCTCGCGGAGTTAGGCACAAGGCCAGTTTTATCTTACTCCCACAAGTAAGATGTGACCACAGCTTGGGTCGAGTAAGTGGGGTTAAAAGCCAGCGCTCGAGAGGTGAGCACTCTGGCCATTTAAATATTGCCTGGGCAGCCCCGTCGGCATTCCCCGGTAGGGGCGCCTCAGACAGTAAGCAATAAACTTACTCCTCCCCAAAGAGGGGAGGCGAAGCCTGGGAGGGTGGACCTCCTAGAACTGCACAGGACAGGCGTGCAGTATCCATCGGAACAGATACTACACTTTGATCTTAGCCAAAAGGCCGAGGACGTTGCATGTATTTCTTCTTCTTTGTCCTTACTTTTACGTGAATTCAGTTTTCTTCTTCTGTTTCCGTTATTTTTCTTCGTTTATAAAGGCATTTATTCGCTCTTTCTTTTCCTGAATTAATCTTTTCTTTTTTTCTTCAGCTTCTCCATCCTTCATATTGCCGTTATTCTCTTTTGGTTATTTAGGAATTTACTTTTTCTTATACTTCTTCTTCTTCTTCTTCTTCTTCTTCTTTTTCTTCTTTTTCGTCGTATCGTTCTTTTTGGGTCTTTCTCTGAACACCCACCCCTACGTCCCTTTATCTTCTCATCGCCTCAACGTATTTTTTTTTTTTTTTTTTTTTTTTACATAGTTCACCCCAATCAAGGCAAACCGCCACTGTAGACTAAATTGGGAGCTGTGCAGCGAGATGTCTGTTTACATTAGTTCTTTATCCTGTAAGTTGATCCAGACAAGGCATGAAGCCACTTGATGTAAGTAGCTAAAACAACTGCTTCAAGGTAAAAAAAACTAGCCAACGATAAGTTCTATATGGATATATTTCGCCCCAGAAAACAACAATTATTCCCCCTTTGTCAGAAACATCGTTCATGAAATGTTAGGACTAAAGGACAAAAAAAAGAAGCGAGAGTTACGAGGCTGCCGAAAGTAAACCCAATGTCCACTACTTTTTCTGCTTAATGTTTGTTCTTCTTTATTCAACCAAATAACCGGTACTTGTAAGGAATGGGCACCTGAAGGATGTCAGTTCTCATAGAGCCAGTTATGAGCATAGGCAGATAATCCTGAGACAGTCTTTGAAATGACCGAAGTAGTTTTCTTTTCTTTTATTTTCAGGAAGATTTTTCAACTATTATTTATTTTTTCAAAGGCCACCAATTTGTAAACGATAACCCTAGCCTAACCCTAACTTAACCCTAACCCTAACCCAAACCCTGTTCCTAACGTCAACCGAACCTTTTTTCAAACCTAACTCTAACCTAACTCTCATCCTTAGTGTCGTCTGACGTTTTATATTTTTATCGGCTTTCGAATCGTAAACGGGTTCAGCCATTTTCGGGATGGCTCGGGATTCTCCGTCAATACTCGGAACTAACTCCATAATTATCAAATAAACTGTTTATCATTCTTTCCTTCCTTACTTATTCATTTGGATATTCAACTGTTTCTATTCATCTTCATTATTCCGGTGTCTTTTAACCCACGCTGTAATCGGTAATAGGCAGAATAAAAATGGCGACAATAAAAATGCATGTTCACGTTTTCTTCTTCTTCTTCTTCTTCTTCTTCTTTTCTTCTTCGTCTTCATTATTATTATCATCATCATCATCATCATCATCATCATCATCATCATCATCATCATCAGCATCATCATTTTCCTTTAATTTGCCACTTATATCTTCTCCTCCCACTTTAGTATTTCTTTCCTTTAACGTTTAACCCACGTTATAATCGCTAATAAGGCGAATGAAAATAAAGACAGAAAGATACGCTCAAATAACATTAAATACCGGAAGTTGACGAGAATGCACAACCAGAACGAGGCTAGCTTATAATCGATTTAGAACAGAATGGAAAAAAAATCTACCTTAAAAATCAAATTCCCTTCATAATTGAATATGCCACTCATAATTTGACTTTTCGATTGTGTTCAAAGATGAAAAAAAAGTTGTTTTTTTAAGAAAGAGATGATGTTTAATAAACCATGGAATAATTTTCGTTTTATTTTCCTCGGATTAAAAAACACATCGTGAAAATGATTTGTGATGTGCTTGTTTCTTCGCTTCTTTGGGTTTTTAGTAATCAGACGTGGAATTCTAAAAAATGCCACCCATACAATAGTTAATAAAATTCACAATCCTTTCTGCAATCCAATCATATTTCATACAGATAAACATCAGGATAGGCTTGACTTGTCCACCAAGTAATAGTTAGGTATATCCAACAATCATGCAATGATAGTCTGGGACAATTTGGTAATCGTTTCTGAATGGGTTTCACACTCACCGGATCTTAACTTTCTGAATATGTATCTCTTATGTCATCTAAAAAATTCGGTCTATCAAAATAATCTTCAAACTATTTCTGAACTGACGAGCGCCATCACATTCCAAATCAGGATTGCACCAAGTGATATTTATTTACTCCTCGCTAGGAGTTAGGCACAAGGCCAGTTTTATCTTACTCCCACAAGTAAGACGTGACCCAAGATCGGGTCGAGAAAGTGGGGTTTTAAAAGCCAGCGCCCGAGAGGTGAGCACTCTGGCCATTTAAAAATTGCCTGGGCAGCCCCGTCGGCATTCCCCGGTAGGGGCGCCTCAGACAGTAAGCAATAAACTTACTCCTCCCCAAAGAGGGGAGGCGAAGCCTGGGACAGTGGACCTCGTAGAACTGCACAGGACAGGCGTGCAGTATCCATCGGAACAGATACTACACTTTGATCTTAGCCAAATCCAGACGTGCTTATCATTGGAGCCGGTAAAACAAAAACTAGTGTATATTTATGACTGAAACGTGGCGTGCACGTCGGGCATAGACTGAAATGTACTTGTTCTAAATAAAGTTGTCTTAGAGAAAATATTGTGAATTTCATTAATGATTACATGAGTTACATTTTTTAGTCAATATATATATATATATATATATATATATATATATATATATATATATATATATAATAAGGAGAGGTAGTTTGCTTGAAGCAGTGTGTGTAATATGCATATAGAGGTATATTAGAAGGCTATCACAATGCAAGAAATGGAAATATGTCGGCGTTGAGAAGTAAGACAAAAACAAGTGATTTTTTAAATATATTTTTTTACAATTTTTAAAAATAATTTTTTTTTCTATATAGCAAATCTTACTGTATTAGGCAAGACTTCAACACTGTGATGTAATGTGTGTTACCGTGTTCCATAATATTTTTTGAGGAAGACCTCTTTGTCAAATGATGGTTGGGTAAAATCTCAAAAACACGCGTGGGATGGCAATATTGCTTATAACGCAGTAAATATTAATATCCGCATAACATATTAAACTATTCGGTTCTTATTTATATTAATGTACTTACGAAATATGGCAGATTAAAATAAAATAACAGAAAAACTTATGAATATACTTACTTATCAGTTAAAAATAGAAGGTGTACACGATGAATTACGGTAAATTATCGAGTAGAATTTTTATAAAAAATAAAATTAATTTACTATTCAGATCTTACGAAATCCACACCATAAACACACGTGTCATCTGTTTATTTGAACAGAAGAGATAAACTTGACGCGCAGGTCGTGTGGAGTTCGTGAAGTCCAAATAATACATTTATTTAATTTTATATTAAAATTCTACTCGATAATGTTCCTTAATTTTTGGTGTACACTAATATTTTCAACTGATCAGTAAGTATATCCATAAGTGTTCCTGTTATTTTATTTTGATCTGCATATCTAGTATGTATTCATTCATTTCGTATGAATCAGATGATTCTATTGTTGGCGTAGAAAGACATCTGGCACTTACAGAGGTTACCATCTGAAGGTTGCCACCATCTCAAGTGAAAGTGTGTCTGTGGAACGAACTGGATTCATACTTGGAACACCCAGGTCGTCAGTCCGTGTTGTTAACTACTAGGCCACAGTCATCTCGCATAATTCGTATTTAATTAATATTAACAAGCCGCGCGTGCGTGGTCCCCCTCTGTGTGTAACTCGGTGTGGCGAGTGTAAAATGCAATAAATTTAGGAAATTTGGAGCATTTTCAACCCCCTATTGACCCCATGGGGGCGCGAACCAGAATTTTTTTGAAGTCAAGGATGCTCATTTTATATCCGGAACAATTGCCTCTACATTTTGAGTTTCAGAAAAATTGAATAGATGGATCAAACGGTATGGGAGAAAAAGGGTAATTTTTGCAATTTTAGGGGCTCTTGACCCCCTGAGGGCGCGAACCAGATGTTTTCCAAGGTCAGCGATACTTATTTTCTATTTGAAACAAGTGCCTCCACATTTTGGCCAAGTTTTACAGAAATTAAATGGATGGATGAAAAGTTATGGGGCAAAAAATGACATTTTTGCCATTTCGGGGACTTTTGACCATCTGGGGGGCTAACCAGATTTTCTTTCAAAAATCGGAGAATGTCACTTTCTAACCTCACCAAAGTTACAACTTCATGCAAAATTTCAGAGAAATTTAATGGATGGTTGCGGAGAAAAATCCGGACGGACGGACGGACGGACGGACGGACGGACGGACGGACATGCCTCAAAACATAAGTCCCCCGATTTATAAAATCGGGGAACCAATAAGGACCAAATATTCTCCTCTTGTAGTTTTACGATCGACCATTTCGGTTGATATTATTTATGTTGATATCAGATACGGTATGCGTGTGTATATGTGTGTGTTAATGCGTACACGTGACACTTTATCCATGCGTATGGACAAAGTTATTATGCACGGAAAATTATTTGAATTACTGCACTTAACACACCTGACATAGTATTTTCCCCCGTATATTCTTCGTCTTTCGGATTATATTGTCTGTACAACGTATGAAATCAAATACAACCTGTAAGAAGCGAACTTGTTAATGGTGTTTCTTGCAAAACCTGTAAAATGAAACTCCCATTGTCTGCAATATATATATATATATATATATCTATATATATATATATATTATACGATAAGTTTATGTTTATACAACGTTATCACCTTTCACACATTTTTTTGAATATGGGATCATCCGGATGCCTAGGACATAATGAAACGAAACGTACATTTGTTAATTGAATCTGATGTCGTTGTTATGCGGCAGTGTAACTAGAATTAGAAAACAATTGTTTGGCTTGGGACAGGTTTAATGTCTAGTATGTGTTCTGTTCAAAGATGCTATAATAATATCGTGGGGTCGGCGTTCGCGCCGGACGCTCATAGAATGCACGGCAACAATATACAACATACGAAGTATACAGCTGTGGAATTTTCACGGGTCCCACTAATATATATATATATATATATAATGCATAAACTATCTGACAGTAACCTTGGCGGCAGCGTATGAAAGAATATTCTTAAACTAATAAGACTCCATTGAAATTCAATGTTTGCATCATTCATCTATTTACTATTAATTACAATATTTCCGTTAAAATAGTAAATAGTTATCATCTTCAATAATATATTTTAATATTTTTAAATGCCTTTTTCTTGTTATGCTAAAAATAATTTATATTGTCAACTAAATATTTTCTACATAAATAACACGAATATCTCTATTATTTATTTATTTATAAAAAGTTGTAACAATTGAAATGTTAAAAACATTTCAATGTTTAAAAACATTGAATATTTTCTGACTTCTAACTATAAAAGAAAATTTCCAGTGTGTTTTTTTAAATAAATGAACGTTAAATCCTATACATTCGTTTATTTTTTGGTAACAATGCCAATTGTTTTTAACTAAGTAGTCCCTTTCTTTTTACCGTAAAATAATTAGCAGTTTAATATTCTTTTAAAGAAAATTGCTCATTTGAAATTCTAATGTTAGATGTATTGCAATTACATTAAAAGAAAAAAAGATGAAAAGTTATATATATATATATAACTTTTCATCTTTATATATATATATATATATATATATATATATATATATATATATATATATATATATATATATATATGTATAAGTCGACCGAACAAAAGTATTCGAATTTGGAACAATTCATTTTGAAATCGGTAAAGTCGAATTTTTTTACCTTAGTGACTCAATAAGTGATTTTGTTTTAACTTTATTTTTTGGGCGCGCGGATAATTTAATTTTCAAAATGTGTAATGCATGTTATAACGTACTTATTAAATCGTATGGTTACGTCCGCTAGTACTTATTTGATGATTTAAAATCGAAAGAAGAAAAGCAACTCATAAACAAGAAATCCGGATGAGCCGGGGTCAACCTGTTGACATCTAAGTTGGCATCAACCTGACTGTGGGAATGACATCACATAGCTCAAAGCGTGAGTGAGTGAGAGTAGTCGTCAGTTCGATTGGAAGCTTAGTACGAACATGCCGTTTTAAAATGTCCTGATAAGAATAAGTTAAGAATCGATTATAAACGTGTAAACCAACACCCCGAGATCTTTAGTACCGATATGTTTTCTCCCTGCCACTAGCAGAGAGGAAGGCACCATCAACAGCCTAATAAAGTTGTCCTACTCAATAATCGGAATCTAGTTTTTTTCTTTATATTGAGGTGTCAAATTTGAATTCAGAACGATAATGCACCTCTATGGAGAGGTAGCCATCAGGGAACGACGAGAGACGATATTGGATGAAGAGTTCTCAGTCTCTGATGATCGCTGTAGTTGTACGTTGAAGACACAAGTTATGATTTAATTATACTGTTTATGATTTGCGAATTCGCTGTAGTTGTACGTTGAAGACACAAGTTATGATTTAATTATACTGTTTATGATTTGAGAATTCGCTGTAGTTGTACGTTGAAGACACAAGTTATGATTTAATTATACTGTTTATGATTTGCGTATTCGCTGTAGTTGTACGTTGAAGACACAAGTTATGATTTAATTATACTGTTTATGATTTGCGAATTCGCTGTAGTCGTACGTTGAAGACACAAGTTATGATTTAATTATACTGTTTATGATTTGCGAATTCGCTGTAGTTGTACGTTGAAGACACAAGTTATTATGTAATTATACTGTTTATGATTTGCGAATTCGCTGTAGTTGTACGTTAAAGACACAAGTTATGATTTAATTATACTGTTTATGATTTGCGAATTCACATTCGATAACAAACGTATATATTTTATCGTGACACACAAAACATAAGACCCCCTTTGAAGGGGAGGTAATGCAACATATGTACACACATGATAAGCCTATTTTTATCCAGTTTAAACGACATACAACAAAGGAGGTAAACTTAATTGCAACGGCTGTTAGGGATTTTGATTGGGATTTGAGTATTCTTAGTTTCATTACATCTGGTATCAAGACTGAATTCATGAAAACATGAATAAACAATGAGTAAAAATGCAAATTGTCTGTAAGATAATAATGTGTAATTAAACATATTCAGTACAAAGTGGTTTTCTCAACATGGAAATTGAATATAGACATGCGGGCAAATAGTAAACACACGCATATCAAAGGCAATGACTGAATTCTTAGAAAATGACCTTCAGTCTTTAATAAAATGGAATTAAAAACGTGTAGTTACCTTCGTTTCCACCAATAATAGTGTATTTCTTTTAATAATGATAAGAAACCTTTCGTCCAAACTCTTCGTCCTGACATCAACAGGCAACATGAATCAGAATACGTATACAGAAGACAATTTGTGAATAGTGTGTGTCGTAAGCTTCCCCCGAATTCTTTAAATTTAAAAGAACATCTTAACAAAGATATAAAATACTGACAAGCCTGCTGCAAAGAATGCCCGCTCCAATTATTGGGCCAGAAAACTTGTCACGCCTGACAGTATTCTATATTTTGGACAAAGTGCAAAATGAGTGTCTAACCTAAGAGGCCCCGCACTGTCTGCCACGCTCCAGCCACTACCGCCGTGTTGTATCTCTGTGCTTCTTTTACAAGTACTTCCACGGAATATTCTCCGACAAACTTACTACTTTTGTACCCCTCCAACTAGACTATCAGTAAAATCTCACCCTTGACTGTACAGATCCTCAGATTCTATCAAACTTTCTACTCTTCTTTTTTCAGGTCGCTTGCCCTTGGAAGTTCCTCGCGACACCCTGTTTCACCGACTGTACAAACATGCAGAAATTTAAATGTAATGATAACAAACATCTTGCTGCAGAATTAATTACTTAAGATGCTCCTTATAAAAATGACGCCTAATCACAGTAGCACCTTACGTCACACTGGCAATATGCAATGCTTAGGATGAATAAAGGTAATACAAAAGTAAATGTGATGTGTATTTTCTTCAAAATATGAAGTAGGTACAAAAAGTATGCAGTTTGAAGCTGTATTTGCCTAGAAATAAATGAATTATGTTAATGTTAGTGGAGGTGGGAAGAAGAAGAAGAAGAAGAAGAAGAAGAAGAATGCAATACCAGAACAACAGCTACAGCATCTCCAACCTCATAATTCTCCATATTCGGCAAAATATGATCTGTCGAGTAACGTGTTTTTCCCGCTCTTCCAAGAACTCGGCTGAAATTATGGATTATGACACCTGAGCAATTTGATCTGCTGACGAACGCTCAGCGTCTTTAACTGGCGCGGGCGTTAAGCAGTCATTTTGCAGAGTGCGTCTCTTCCTTTCTTGTCGCGGGCCGCTTACATGATCCTGCAATGCGAGTAATGCACGCGGTTCACTATCTTTGATCTGGTGTGCACCGCGTGACACGGAAGTCGCGGAAAATAATTCGACTACAACAGTGCGCGAAGAAAGAGAGAGAAAAACCAGGTTGTTCATGCCATGATGCTTGCTTAAAGCGACAAAAAAGACTTTATCATAGACATAGCAGATCTGAAAGCATGACGGGGTTTATTAGGTCATCCCGTAAGTTCTGTCCGGATTTTAATTATTTTAAATTCAATACAGAGATGGGATAGCTAATGGAACTAAACACTATTCATGTATTTGAACATATTTACATAAAAATCCATAATTAGACTTATCAGTGATGTAGAGCTTCCTTTACTAACGGTGGAAAGATTGGCGAAACACCGAACAAAGTTGAAGGATTGTATATCCATAGAGTGTGTCAAGATTATTTAGAGATCCCGGTTCAGAAGAACCCTTGCTACCATGGAAAACACTGCCTGAGAACGGGAATGCGGCGACCAAAAGTTGTTATGAATAGATGGGGCTACACAGCTGACCCCAAAATCTGTGAATGTCAAGAGGATGACCATACGATACAACACTGCCTTGTCGGCCTCCTGCTGCCCGACCGGTGGAGCTTAACAAAATATTGCGGTGTACAGAAATAATGCAAAGGACAACATAAAACAGTGGGAAACTGTCGTATTACCACATGCTTCAAAAACACGCGAAAAAAAGAAAGGTTAAAATAAAGTAAAACCCAGTAAACTTTCTGAAATTCTATTCTCTGCAATAAAAGTGTAGAGAACGTTCCTTGGGGTGAATCGCTGCCGTGCACATGTGATGGGTTGTTTCCCTTAGTTTAACCCGAAAAGGTCGATGAATTCGACATTTCCCCACTGTTCACGTCTCCTGCAAAGGTCTTGCAGAATGAAGAATATCTGGGTTATGCGGTTATCTATATCCCTATCCTAAAAATACACATTAAAACTCACCATATGTTATGTTTTATATGCTGCCATGTTACTGTTTTTTATAAATGTCAACTGTAAATAAATGTGTAAATCGTAGTTGGTTTAAGCTTTGTTTATTACCCGTTCTTATGATATATATTTTTAGGATATATGTTTAATACAGGGCTGTAATCTCACATAGAAAACAAAACAATTCATTCGCAAGTTTAGGAAGTTTTCCAAGTTGTTTCATATGACGATGTGCAGTTGTATGTTTTGAGCAAAGCTTCATTGCTAATTCTGCAACTGATACAGAAAGGGTTTGTTTAAGTGATACCACCCGAGTCCTTCATCAAACTCAACAGGGTGTCAGAATTTGTCTTCATCTTTAAGCCCGAAATTTCTATTTCTGCATTGTGCAAACAATCTTCTGTACTTTCCTTCCTCCGTAGATGACCTGATGCTATACGAGTGTGCAGTCAGTTATGTTTATATGTTTTAATATGAGTGTTTTTCATTGAGGAGTGATCATTTTCAGACGACCTTCGTCCTTCATCAGACAGATGAAAACAACAATATATTATTATCGGCTTATATATCCAGTACCAATACGACACTATCCACCCCATTAAAAGACATTCCGATTAAATCGATTTTTTTCATTTCTTTTAAATATGCCTAGTCATAAAAACGTTATTTTGTATCGTTCCTTGGCTTTCTGGCTGAAGTCAAAATGTAGTATCCGTTCTCAAGATAGCAATATTTGCCGGAAGTTTCATGTAAAGTATCTCCTTTCCAAAATAAATTTTTTTAAAAGTTTAAAAAACGCTAGCCTTGCTTTATAAAATCAATTTAATAAATGTTATTAATAATTATAATAATACTACTATCGATAAAAGGTTTGCGTATAAACAACAAAATTTGGCAATGCAAATTAGAAATGTATATTAAAGAATATTGATTTACTAGCAGCACTCTTGTCATATTTGGGCTGGTGAATCTCTGTCCCTTTTGAGTGTTCTTCATAAGGAGCAGAAACCTATCTGTAATTTGATTGTTCTCATACTTTCTTCTCTGCACCCTCTATCTCACAGACGTTATGTTGCTAGACATGTTTCTTTAAGTACTATTACGACATGTGTTGTTTGAAATTGTGTGATCTATTCCCTGCTTCTTTTGTTCCATATCGTTAGACTCGTTGGTCTAGTGGTCTTCATCAATTCGCTGTGTTGATACTTCATTGTAATACAGCTTCCTATTCCTGTGGCTTCTTTCCAAGAACTGCAAGCTTGTTGAACTCCCTTCCTGCTGACTATTTTTCTTCTCACCTATAACTTTGGTATTTTCAAGACTAAGGCCAATGGTATCTCCTGTGTTTGCGATGATCATGTTTCGTTCTTTTAAGCGCTTTACATCAAATGGATGCATGCCTTGTCTGCAAAGATTTCCATGAAAAATAAACTTAACGAAATTATGCTAATGAGAAATATCGAGATTTGTTTGAGAAAGTTCAGAGATTATTATATATACGGTATGTCAAAATATTCATGTATCATTAGAAATAAATATGCCTAATCGGTGTTGATGTCAAGATAGTTACGAGAGATAGAATACAAACCTTCGCATTTATTCATTTAGATATAACAATCGGGAAAGTTCTATTAATTGATGAATAAAACCTATTGTAAAAAAATAACAATAATTGAAGGTATCTGAATTTACAAGAAAAGCTTCCATCCTTTATACCCCCATTAACAATAAATTAAACTAAATATAGTCCACATTTGAACCTGTTCGCCTATCAACTGTTTTCCAAGATTCATAATTACTCGTTAATTAGCTTAGGAGTGAATCTTGTATATAGAAATATAAAAACATATACACATACCTAACTTTATCTGAATAGAGATGATCTGATCTATCCAGCGTTATCCGGGTATTTTATCAAAATGACATCATAAATGTACAAATGCAGGTTAAGATAAACACTTCCTGTTCATTTCGGTGTCGGAGGAGAGATGCATGGTGGTTGATTATAATGGAAATTTAACTTTATCAGCCATTGTAGCAATTGAAACCCAGGGGAGAAAATTGGGTGAAAAAATAAATTCCGAAGAATGTATGTAATATCGACGTGGGGATTGTCATGGGGGTTTCGAAGGTCACAAGAGATGACATCCGGGAAAAGAACTGTCCTGAGTTTAAAAACTGTTAACATGTGTGGTATTGAAAATATATGGAGACTCGGGAATGTGTTGAGTATAATATGTCAGACCATGTATGGAGTACTATTGTCATAGTTGGGCTGGTGAATCTCTGTCCCATTTGAGGGTTTTTGATAAGGTTCAGAAAAGTATATGTAATTTGACTGACTCCATCCTATCTTTATCTCTACACCCTTTCTCTCACAGACGTGATGTTGCTAGTCTCAGTATTTTCTATAAATACAGTTATGACATGAGTTCTCTAGACTTTTCTTATCTATTTCATGCTTCTTTTGGTCCAACTCGTTTGACTCCTTGGTCTAGTGGTCTCCATCAATTCGCTGTTTTGATATATTATTTTAATACAGCTCTTTATCCCAGTAGCTTATTTCCATAAACTGAAGGCTCGTGGAACTCTCTTCCTGCTCACTATTTTCTTCCTAATTATAGCCTTGGTATTTTCAAGACTAAGGCTAATAGGCATCTCGTATCATTGCGATGATCATATTTCGCTCATGTTAGCATTTTCCATGAAGTGGCGTCATGCCTAGTCTGGAGCGATTCCCATCAAAACATAGAATCTAGAATTTAATTATTCAACTCTCTCTCTCTCATTCTCTCTCTCTCTCTTTCGCTCTCTCTCTCTCTCTCTCTCTCTCTCTCTCTTTCTCTATTGATCTATGTCTTCTATAACCAGCTTAACACGTGCCGGTTACAATATACACGCTGTTCGGCAAAACTAATCGAAAGAACTTCGAATTAATTATGTATATTATGCCTCATTTGCATTGTTCAGACTATTATTTTTATCTTGGCTTTTATTTTCTACAACGTTTCGACCGATGTAATCACCGACCTTCTTTAAATGCATCTTTTTGAATTCATGAACTTTCAAGTAAAACTGTTGAATTTTGTCGGGTTTTATATATGAATTAGTTAACTCATATGATTTGAATTATTCGAGCTACTATTCTCATCTTGGTTTCATTTTTGCAATCCTTCAGCTGATGTAACCTCTGACCTTCTTAGGTACGTCTTTTCGAACTTGGAAATATTTATATCGAACTCGGGAATCTATACGGAATTTCGAACTGAAACTTTTATTTAATCCACTGCGAGTAGATTGTTCTCCTTCCATCATCTATGGTTGAGTATTTATTTACTCCTCTCCAGGAGTTAGGCACAAGGCCAGTTTTTATCTTACTCTCACAAGTAAGATGTGACCCAAGGTCGGGTCGGGAAAGTGGGGTTTAAAAATTGCCTGGGCAGCCCCGTCGGCATTCCCCCGGTAGAGACGCCTCAGGCAGTAAGCAATAAACTTACTCCTCCCCAAAGAGAGGAGGCGAAGCCTGGGAGGGTGGCCCTCCTAGAACTGCACAAGACATACCCATAGACCGGCGTAAATCAAGCCCCGAAGGCCAAGACAATGCATCTATGGTTGAGTAGAAGTACTAATGATTATGTTATTGTTATGATGTGATAATGATCTACCCCGTTTGTGACTATATGGACTATTTGATAATGTACGTATAGAGCAGTTTACGACAAAGCTTCGAGGCAAGCTCAGGGCTGTCTTTTTGTTACATACTATTCTGTACTTCTGTAAATACACACTCTTGTAAATATACCACCGTGTTGTCTTGATTATTATCGGCCCTCAATATAACAACAGTTATACTTAGTTATTACCTACTATTCAAGGACCATTATTTATCTCTCCCTATATATAAATATATAAATATAGTGTTTGGTACATTCTCTCTTAAAATAGTCTTATCCACATATAATTTTTTTCGCCATAGTAAAGAGAGATATGTAACAACACAAGTGCAGAGGGGGGGGGGGAACACCGCCGGAAAAGGAGGACGATAGATCGACGACGGCGGCGCTTTGTCGAACATTCAAATTGTTGAACATCCACATTGTTGGGCATCCAATCGAAGAGGGGAATACGATAGTGATTTTATAAATTTAGCGATAATAAATCAAATTTTTGGAGGTTCACTGACTACAGAGGCAATTGATAGTTCTTTACTCCTTTAGTGTGGTGTTTTTCCGCAGGTTGGACACAAGGTCAGGTGAGGTTTTTAAAATCCAGCGCAGCAGGAGCAGTGCACTCTGACCTACAAAAAATAATCGAGCAGAACGGTCGGCATTCACTGGTAGGGACGCATCAGACGATTAACAATAAATTAACCCTTTTCTCAAAAGAGAAGCTGAAGTCAAGAAGGAGTGAATAGAATCATACGGCAACCTGACATCAACACAGCCCCTGTCAAACAAAACAATCTCACAACTCATCTAAAACGTTAAATAATTCAAGTGCTGTCTGACAGGAGATTTCCCTATTTACTTACCTCTCCACAAGGGCAGAGATAGACATCATGTAATCTTTTAAAATGTGAAACATCCAGTTCCCCAAAAAGAGGTACTCTGGATTATAACAAAATAAAGATTGCCCTAATCTAGAACGGTTTAATATTCACTAGTCAACAATAAAAAAGACAAAGTGTAATATCAGAAAAATACTGTACTTTGCGCCTCGGCAAAAGGTACCAAAGATATCTAACAGGAGGTATCATTTGTGGAAAATAACTTAATACATTTGGTTTATCTATATTTAAATCAAATAAAATATGTGTTTACATATTCAAACTATCTCCCATTTTTCCAATATTTCTCAGTACTAGGACTTATACTTGAGTCTTTGGGGTAGCCATATCGGGCCAACTATTTCCAATTGTTGTTTACGGAACTGACTTAAAATGTCCCAAAGATATTAGATCAGTGGCGTGAAGCGAGAGGTCGACTGGCGGTGCCCCTCTGCCCCGGAATCAACATTGTTTTACGTTTTTTATACGTGTAGATAGTGACCCTGATCTGGCATGAGATCTCAAATATTGACATAATCAGCCTTTGATAGAAGAATACAGTCAACTTTGTCATACTTCCAGCTACGTCCGCCTTTATGAAGGTTATTCTGCTAACCTTTACGCAGTCTACGCTTCAGTCTTTCATGCTCTATAGGAATTATTTTCAAAGATTGTACAACCCTTCTTCACGTGTGTTCTCCCTGACACTCTTTCTACGGCCAAGATTTATCACTTCTTAGAGTCCATCCCTCGTGCATTCAGGTTTTCTTTGATACAGTCTTTGTACCTTCTTCTGGGCTTGTATTGAGGTCGCTTCCCAGCCTGTAGTTGCCTGTAAAACAGCTGATTAGGAATTCTATCATCGTCCCTGCGAACCACATGACCAACATATATATATATATATATATATATATATATATATATATATATATATATATATATATAATAAGGAAATTAACATCCTTGAAGCACGGATTAGAATATATTAAAATGAAATATTTTGAAAATCAACAATCGTGCAATTTTTAACGAAAAATTCATTTATTTTATTTATTTTTTTTTTTTTCTTGGAAG
>OY744547.1:47629751-47634751 GCA_963556195.1 Sepiola atlantica | reverse complement strand
GGATCATCAGTTGTTTACCATGAAAAACTGTTTCGGGAATTTAAAAACAAGACAGTATTTAATTTCATGGCTTCCCAGCAGAGTTGATCAGACCCCACTTACCTTAAAAGACAAAACATAAACGTTCCTTATACTAAATCTACGCTGTTCGTCTGTCTAATCAAATTTATCCGTTGCTTACAAAAATGTTGCTGCATTTTAAAGTGTTTGGACGAATCCATGACACTATTATTTAAATGATTAATGTATTATTTTTAGTTTTATATTATAAATATAAAAAACATCAATACATCAAAAAATAAAAAATAAATAAATAAATAAATAAATATGTATATATATATATATATATATATATATATATATATATATATATATACATACATACATATATATATATACCTTTAGTTCTTCCTTCTCTCCCTCGTCCTCCTTTGTTGTCCATCTCCCCGTTGTCGTCAACCTCAAATAAATATTAATCTTCCTTGTTCACTTACAGTTTTTCTAATCTGCGTTCACAACTGTCGAGTTTTTTCTATTCTCAGTGTTTCAAATCTGCGTCTATAAGTTAACCGTTAATTTGTTCTCTTTTTCTTTATATTTCTTCTTCTTCTTTGCCAACTCCCGGTGTTTAAAATCGGCGTTCATAACTGTCGATTTTCTTCTTCTTCTTCTTCTTCAACTTCCTCTTCTTTTTTAACATTTCCTTCTTTCTTTCTACTGTATTTTTATTGTTTTTTCTTATTATAATTAGTAGATGTGTTATATATACGTTTATATATATTTTACATTATTTCTATTCATATATCCTATGATTTGTTCTATCAGTTTATTTTGATTAATTTGATAAGATTTAAAAGCATCAGGATGGCGAGTAATTGCTTTATTTAATTGTCCAAATATTTTATTTTGATCGCCACCTTGGTTAATCATTCTTATTATTAGATCAGAAATTGTGGGCATGAAATCTTCTAATTTTAAGGTAACACGAGCGATCCTCAGAAATTCAGACATAATACTCCCGTAAAATATATACACAGGGCTAATACTATTTTTATATGGCATTCGCACGATACGAAAAAGGAATGAATTACTTTTATCAAACAGTTTATAGATAAATATTTATCTTCAATTTTTATATCCAAATCAAGAAAAGTAGCTTGTGTTCCCTTATGTTCACAATTTAATTTTAACTCTTTAGGATATATTAAATGTTTAGTATTTCCAAACTCTTCGCTATCATTAATGCAAACAAGGTCGTCAATATATCGCCTACATCTATGATAACTATACGCTCTAGATATATCATTTCTTATTAATGATGATATATATATATTCCAGTCTATGTAAATATAGATTTGCCCAAAATGGAGACGGATCCAAACCCATTGGAATACCTATTGTTTGGATCAATAATTTATTCCCTATTTGAAAGTAACTCTCTTTTACAAGGTGACTTATAAGCATTATCAGACCAGTTTTGGATACACTCGTCTTACCATTTTTATTTTTACACCAAAAGGCTTTAGATTTTGCAAAGTCTATGTATTTACCTTTTCCTCCTGCAAAAGCTAAATCTACAGTATTACCTAATTCTTTAATAAGTTCTTTATGTGGTATTTTTGTATATAATGTACTAAAATTATATATCGAGATTGATTTAGCCTGTTTACGAGAATTAATACAATCTAATTTTTCTTTTACTAGATCGGAATTATTTACCACCCAAAATAGGTTTATATTACTATAGAATTTACTTTTTTTATGGAAATTATTTATTTGGTTTATAATCAATTTAAAGATTTTAGACACAGCCTTACTTAAAGGTTTAGTGATGCACATTTTTTAGGCAACAATGAAACGGGCGCCAACTGGTGTTTTATGCATTTTAGGTATCCAATACATAGATGGAAGTTTTTTGCATTTTTCTTCTAATTGTAATCCTAATTTTTCACAAATAACAGTATTGTTTATAATAATGTTATCGCTTTTATTATTACTTAATTTATAAGTATCTGAAACTTCACCTATTATTCCTACTTCTAGCAATAAGCGTTGTATATACTACTTTTTACAGATAAAAGCTATATTATTTGTCGCCTTATCAATAGGAACTATTACAAACCTATTTTGAAGCATTTCAAGCTCCGTAGTTATTTGTGGATTTCTAAGGAGGGGATTCGTTCTTTTAGGGTGCTTAAATTCTTTTAAACGTTCTACTTTTTTATTTACGAATCTAAGTATATTATTTTTCCATGCGTCAAATGTAGAGTGTAATAGTTTATGTTTTCTTGCCATGGATGCAGTGAAATTATCTAACGCTTTATTTATTTCCTTAACACATTTCGCATAATTTAAACATTTAGGTTCTCTATAGTTTGGGCCTTTACTTAAGAGTTTTCTTAATTTAGAATTTTTAACTATCGCTAGACTACCGGTAATTATATGCCCTATGTCAGTATTACATAAAGGGGAGGATTCACATTCACATGATGGTATATACATTTCATCATTATCATTAATATTTAAATTCTCCACAGTTTTTTATAGTTAAACACCTTATTCCGGATAGTTTGCCCTAGTTTATATGTTACTATTGGTTTCTGTTCCTCTTTTTTAAGTTCATTGGGCAGTGACTGAATGATTTCTGGATTATTAAATATTTTAGGCAGATTTATATCATCAAATCCTTTATTTTCATATAGGACTACACAAACATTTCGAGGTTCATTTTTTATACCCTCAGCAGGTGGCTTATATAATTTTGTATCGATTATTTCCATGATATACTCATACCATTGAGGAAGTTCTTCTATCCTATATATCATATCCGGGTTTAATAATATTTTAGATGCTATGTCTTTTAATACCTTTTTCTTGGTTTTATTAAGAAGTTTTCTAATGTAATTAAAAGACTCGGAAATATTAGTCATGATAATCTCTTTAGTTTTCTTAAAAAATTCTTCGCATGAAATGGCAGATTCTCTATTGTTCCTATTTACACGTGTTCTATCTCTAGTACCGTAGCGAGGCAAAGCTGGATACAATCGCCCTACATTTTCTGATTCGTCTTGTAAATTATCTTTTTTTATTTTTACATTTAGACCATATGGATAAATTACTCGCATTTTCTTTATTAATTCATCTTCTTTATTTAGACGCATTTTAAGCGTATTATTATCTACCTTATCAGAACTATCATATCCATTATCTTTAAATTTTTCAATAATCTGTATTGAAAAAGACGATTTTCCACAAGTATTTTCTTTAAAGTGGTTTACTACATGGACACAGCCTTTATTACTAGTTCTATGTAAATTTATCCGTCTATTTAAAGGTAGTACTGTTTCGCCTACATATTGTAAATTACAATTTTTACAAGATAATAAGTAAACTAAATTTTGTGACCTACACGACAAATCTTCCCCCGAATGATTTAGGACTGGATAGATTCTTTTAGTTACATTAGATTGATATTCTTTAGATGTTATTAGAATATCACAAGTTTTGCAGTATGAAGCTCCACAGGGAGCAATGTTAAAATTATTATCGGTCGGACAAGTCCCATTTGCCATTTCGAAAGAAGGAGCTCCTACTTCAGTGTCTCTAATGACAACGGCTTTACCCTGTCGAAATCTGCCCGACCTCCTTGGGGGATAAGCCTTAGGGGAACTCACTAGTTCTGAGGGCTGCCCAGACTTAGCTTGCAATCTCGTTTTAGTAGCAATAGTTAATACTATTATTTTTATACATTACGTTTTATCAGGATGAAAACTTAAGCATACACAATAATATTTTTATAAATAAATATTGAATATTTAAATACCTAGAGACATCGATGTTTCATGCTAACGCAATCTTCAGTCTAGGAACTAATTCCCAACGGTCGGTGGGCGCGAACCCCGAACACAAATCGCCATTGATTCGTAGATCTTACTCGCAGGCCATTGTCAACCAGTTAGTAAATAGAGAAGAACTTTAACTGTAAATAGCGGAATTCGGCGACTACTTACCAAGCAAATAAGAGTGATCTACGAAACGTCGGACCATGCATATAGCTATTTGTACTGCTTGTTATTAAAGCTCCTCGAAAAGTGCCCAGCCTCCGTGGGAGGGGGCTGATAAACAATAATATTTTTATAAATAAATATTAAATATTTAAATACCTAGAGACATCGATGTTTCATGTTAACGCAATCTTCAGTCTAGGAACTAATTCCCAATATATATATATATATATATATATATATATATATATATATATATATATATATATATATATATATATATATATATATATATATATAAAGGGGTAAAGTACAGGATAAGTCATAAAAATGAAATGTCGTTGTAGACAAAATGTTTGAAAAAAGACAAACGGAAAACAGGTTAGAATGCAGGAGAAAAACAAAAATCAAGAGATTTGACCGGTTTCGTTCGTATTATCGAACGTCTTCAGAAAAAGTGAAGATTTTGAAAATCTTCACTTTTTCTGAAGACGTTCGATAATACGAACGAAACCGGTCAAATCTCTTGTTTTTTGTTTTTTTCCTGCATTCTAACCTGTTTTGCGTTTGTCCTTTTTCAAACATATATATATATATATATATATATATATATATATATATAAACAATGGTATGCTAAATTCAAGTGGCTAAGTCTTTATTTATTTTTTCTTACCAAAATTCAAAGCAATTCACTGATACGTGCAATCGTTTCGCGCATAGACAAACAACAAGTAATACACATATAATTACCAGAATCTTTCATTTATGCATTTCATCAGAAGATCAAGGCTCGCTTCCGGATGAAAACCTTCGAGCAAAAATACACAAAAAACATTTGAAATGCATTTTACATAAAACCCTATTATTTAAAGCGAACAACGATTTTTCAGTATTCAGTTGAGCATGTTGTATTTTCAAATAAACTGAACCGTTTTGCACCACTTTTATGCCGCCTTACGAAGATTAAGATTAAGATATAATGCTACTAAACCTTA
>OY744547.1:47612251-47624751 GCA_963556195.1 Sepiola atlantica | reverse complement strand
TGCGTCTAAGTGTCGACATGTTACGTTTTTGTTTCAAATAGCATTTTCATTGGTCTGTCACGCTTTTGTTTCAAACCATATTTTCTTTGGTCTGTCACGCTTAAGTTTCACATAGCATTTCCATTGGTCTTAGATGCTTAAGTGTTAAATGCCGCTAGAAAAACTGTGACCGTTGGGGGAACCATTAGTCTCGGGATAGATTGCTCGAATCAGGAAAAACTGAGTTCATAAAGTCAGTTAAATTTTTTAAAAGAAAAAGAAAAAGTAAAAAATCAGAATATTTCTTCTCGCTTTCTCTGTCTCTCTCTTTTTTTGGTAATATTCCGCTCTTTAAGATTTTCTCTCTTTTTTCCTCCTTCCATCTTCAGCTTCTGATTGAATAGTAGTACTACTTTTCTCGCTGTCTCTTCGTCAATAGCGAAAGAGAGAAGAAAGAGAGAAGGGTTAAAAAAACGGCAACGGGAAGAGGAAGTGGGTACATTTGACTGTTAATATGCAGAGAGATGGGAGCACGCGTGACGCGCGATTGACAGATAGAGGGTCAAATAAGTGCAGGAGAGGCAAACAACATTCAGTGAGAAAGGGTGACAGTGATAGCAGACATTAATTAGATATGATCAACTTGTTCAGTTAATCGAACATTTTGGTAAATTAAACAAAATATGATACAGATTTTTTCAAACGTCACTCAATCCTGAAACCCAGAAATATATTTTTTGAAAAGAAAAAACGCCTTAGGGAAACAAACGTTGATTGGCTCACATTTACTATAAGAATAGGTTAGTGTAGGTTAATTATACAGCGGTTATTTCGATTCTTATTTTCCATCCTCTTTTTTTTTTACGTTTTTCTTTCATCTATTATTTATTTATTTATTATTTCCGTTCCACTCACTTTGTTTTTCTTTTCTTCTGATTCCCTTTTATCTTTCCTTTTTTATTACACCTTTTTTCTATTAATTTAATTCGGTGCAATTTAAGTTAAAGACCGATGCAGTTAATTATTTTCATGTAAAAGCATTATTTTGTACTTACTCAGTCATATTTTATCTCTCACGCCACGAAAAAGAATTTAAAAATATCAAGCATAACTTTAATTAGAACGATTTTTCCATTTCGATGTACAACCTGTATTTGTGCCCGAGCCGACATTTTGGGCTGTGAGCGGTCGGTAGAATAGATAAGGGCATTAACGGCGACACTTATCTGCCCTTAGTTAGCTAACCGGCCACTAACCGGCCACTCCGAAAATGACAGACTCGACATTTCATATCGCCCTTATGAAAATGGAAAAATCGTTCTAATTAAAGTTCTGCTTGATATTTTTAAATTCTTTTTCGTGGCGTGAGAGATAAAATATGACTGAGTAAGTACAAAATAATGCTTTTACATGAAAATAATTAACTGCATCGGCCTTTAACTAAAATTCCACCTTTAATTCCCTTATTTCTTTCTCTCATATATTCCTTTTTTTGTCTTTCTTTTTCAGCAATCGATTCCTATTTTCTCTATTATTAAAGAAATAGAGAAAAACAAACGAAGATGATAGACAGGCTATCGAATAATATTCAGTGAGAAGGGTGGAGGATTAAGTGAACACCTGATGCTGTTAATCAACAAGAAGAGAGACAGGACCGACAATGAAAGCCGGGGTATCAAATAAGAGCTGTGGACAGTGGGGGGGGGGGTTCAAACAAAATTCAGTTAGAAAGGGTAAAAGTGATAGACACAAATGTTATTCCTTCTCCTTCGTTCGTTCATGATTTTTTCTTTTTATCTTTTATCATGCTCATTCGTTTACTTCGTTTTTTTTCTTTTCCTTTTTCTTTCTTATTATTCTCATTCAACCGTTTTTAAATTTCCTTTTTATTTTATTTTTTCCTTTTTTCCATATTTTTCTCATTCTATATTGTTATATTTTTTCAAAACTTTTAACCATTTTCCTTCTAATTGTTTCTTTTAAGCTTTTCTTTTAGTTTATTGTTTTTTTCTATTTCTCATTCCTCTTCTTTCTCTTTTTCTATCTCATTCGCTTTCCGCTTATCTTCTGCGATCTGCACCACTTCCCCCTTTCTTTTTATTCCTCTTTGTTTTCCTTTTTGAAAATCTAATTTCATCACTTTCCACCTTCTTTCCATTTAATCAACTTTTCTTCCATTTTTCCCTTCATATTCTCTCGTTTCTATGTCTCCCACTTATTGCCGTTCGTTTCGATTTTTCTTTTGTTCATATTCTTTTTTGTTGAGGTTTTGGTCTTATTTTTTTCTTTACCCATTGTCGTACATATTATCTATACTTTATTTGTTTTATTTCTTTCCTTTTGTTTCATTTTTTCTTCTCCATTTTTATTTCATCCTCGCTTTGGTTTACAAAAACGAGAAACAAAATGGCTTCTATTTCTTTTATTCAATTTAAACTTGATAACAAGAATAGAATAACTGTATTTTGTTCAATTTGCAGAATATTTTATTTAATATTCTCGGGATTACACACAAGCACACACATTATATATATATATATATATATATAAATATATATATATATATATATATATATATATATATATAGATATATAGATAGATAGATAGATAGATAGATAGATAGATATGTATTTATATATGTATATATATATACATATATATATGTATATATATACATATATGTATACGTATACTTTTATCATATATGCATATGTTTGTATATATAGATATATGCATATGTATACATATATATCATATAAATTTATATATATATATGTATGTATGTATGAAATGAGTAACAAAATGGCTTAACTTTATTAGATATATAAACTTTTATCGTAAAGCATATTGATGCCTGTGTGTAGTTCAGCGCAGTTCCAATTATAAAATGTTGATTATTAAGATATATATATATATATATATATATATATATATATATATATATATATATATATATATATATATATATATATATATATATATATATATATATATATATATAGTGAGTAAGGGAGAGGAGTAATGTATTATTTAGAAACGGTCTTATATTGTCAGAATGAGTGTTTAGTGAAAGGAAATCTGGAAGTATTCGACTATTGAACGCTGCAGAAGACTAGGTCAGAAAATATAATACGATTTCTACTCCGTAAACAAAATGTCTAGACCGATGAAACCCCGATACACTAAAAAAAACATGTTAATGAATAGATTTTAAATAAAATACTTCATACTAACTCTTGTAAAATGTTCGATCGAGCACTCTATTATTTTTTCAACTAACTGATATATATATATATATATATATATATATATATATATATATATATATATATATATATATAGGTAGGTAGAAGGATGAAAGGGAATTAGAAAAGCGACGGAGGCAGATCTTTTTTCAATTCAGTTGCTCAATGCAAGGTATATTCCGCAAAAAAGCAATTTATTCAATTAATTTTTTCCTCAAGTCAGCCTTTTCAAAGATCAAACTCTTATCATCTAAGGAAATAGCTGGGATAGATAAGTTGGCAAAGGCCAAGATTTAAAAGTATCTATCTGCTCTATCCGGTATATTGAGCTGTATACTTTTCACAATAGGTGTTACCTTTCCTAAAAGTTCGCTTTTAGTTCTCTACTTTATATATATATATATATATATATATATATATATATATATATATATATATATATGTATATATAATGAACTTTACATATCAATATATGTATATAATTCTCAGTATACCTGAATATTTTTTAAATTTAATTTCTTATCCCATTACTCTGCTTATTTTTGTTTATTTGTTAAAATTATATGTATGTATATATGTATATCTGCCCTTGAAAGGGTCTCTATGTGGTTTTCTATGCATATGTCTGTTTCTATATATATACGTCACTGTATTTATCTATCTATATGTATGTATATATTTATGTATATTTTATGCGTGTATATATGTGTGTATACAATTTAAATAAAAAACTACACACATTATGTTACAAAAGCGCATGGATGAATTAGGACAGCAAGATGTCCATCTTACTTCATACAAACATACACAATCCACACACAACAGGACTGCCTTAGTTTACGCCTCAAATTAGACACATGCTTTCATAATAAACACAATAATAACATGGCGACCCCAGCTTTGAAAAATGCTGCGTCCAGCACTTTATAACAACCTCACTTGGCCTACCAAGTTATACTACCTTACCACGGAGATATTCAGATATCATCAGAGCGCTTGCCTATAAAAAGGACATCTACGTCAGCCAATCTAATAATATATACCATGATGTGTGTATGTCTATATATACATTCTGACTCTTTTCGAAGCATGTGTAAAAGCTATTCGGTTCCGAAATTGTTTTTAAATCAAGGAATGATGAGATTTTCATTTTGATATATTGTTTATTACAAGATCAATTAAATATTTAAAATATTAAATATTAAATAGTTAGCTTCAATATGTTTGCTTTTACAAATTGATTTTTGTTTGATCTAATCTATAAATATTTTCTTATATATGTATATATGTGTGTATGTGTGTGCCCATCTGTTTGTTTCATAATATAAGCAAAACAATGTTTTTATATATTTCAAAACGATTATTATGAGAATCAATTTCCTAAACTAAATAAAGCGATATATTCGATATTTAAACTTTTAAAGAGTTATTCTTAAAATTGTAATATAGCTATAAATATAGACAATCACAAATCAAAGTGATGCCATACTGTTATTTAATTTCTAGAACAAATGACATCTTACACATGTACCTGGGGGAGAATCAATAGCATACTTTAACAAAATTCAAGTTATCACATGAACATCTACCGTCCTCAGACACAGTAGCAAGATGAACACGATGCAAAATCCAGTTAAAGATGCCTTCAGATAGGTATCAAAAACGTAAATGCTGATATAGATGTGATATAAACACAACTTTGTAACTAAAAAAAAAAATCAATTGTCCAGAAAAAACTCGGATGCACATCAAAAAGACTCCCCTTCAGAAATGTAAACAAACTTTGTGAAAATAATTAAAAAATTATTAAGAAATTATCAAAAAGAACGTTTACATTATTTGACATTAAATCACAGTCTAATATAACACTGATTGACGGAAATCACAACAGACATTACTGAAATTAAGATACAGTTAAAAGCAAGCGTGTTCAAACGTTCCGAGATGAAAGAGTGCTCAAACACGCGGGCGTGTAAGCTTTGCTTTTATAGCTTAACGATTACAGATTTTTATAATTTCAGACAGTGCTCAACAATTAAGATTTATTTATCTTAAAGGAGTCATTTCTCTCTCTCTCTCTCTCTCTCTCTCTATATATATATATATATATATATATATATATATATATATATATATATATATATATATATATTTGTCTAGAATTACACTTTAAACATACATATATATATATTCGCCTGGAATCACACTTTAAACACACACACATAGACACACAAACACACACACACACACACACACACACACATATATATATATATATATATATATATATATAGATATAGATATAGGCTAGAAGGCAATACATAGACAAAAACTGAAGTAAATTATTGGTGGAATGAGTTATGCAGTATCCACCTATTTATAAATGCAATATATATATATATATATATATATATATATATATATATATATATATATATATATTATAATCGTTCTTACGTTAGGGTTGGCTGATAGAAGTTCCGTACAATATGACATTCCGAGATAATTTTTAATGTGTGTTTAACTTTAATTCAAACGTTCATATGAAGATCGCTGCCAGTGAGCGCTATTCAGCAGAAATTGAAATGTATTTAGAATAATTTTCTTTTTATTATTATAAAATTATGCCTCAAATCGATTGTTTATCTTTTAATCTTGGTGTCAATGTAAATATTAATATTTTTTATTTAAAAAAAAATTATCATCCATATTCATAAATTTTTGTTTCATTTATTCATAAATTTAATTTTATATAATTCCGCCTGTTCTATGCGTTCACTTAAGTGTATTAATGTTGTCCTCTTAGACATGTGAGACATCTATTGCTAGCTAAGATTTGTTTTATTTTAGTTTGCTTATAATTATTTGTTAAATACTTATTCTATTTTTCTGTTAATCTTAATTATTTCTTTGACGGTATAAAGAGTGTTCTGTTTTGAAATTATTTATTAATTATTCAATTAGTTTATATTAATTTATGGAGACGGTTCCTAAATTGTGTTACTATTCTACAGAAATTGAAATGGGTTTGGAATCGAACTATTTTTTTCATTAGATGTGCCTCAAATCAATTGTTCGTCTTTAAATCTATGTGTCAGTGCTAATTTTTTTTTTAAATTAGTATCATGTACATTTATTCATTTTTGTTTCATTTATTTGTAATTTTAAGTTAATTTATTTTTGCTTGTTCACGCGTTCAATTAAGTTAATTACTATTCTTGCAAACAGGGGAGGCAACTCTTGCTAGGTAAGATCCGTTTTATTTTAATTTACATTGTTAATTCGTTAGACTTGCTTCCCTATTTATTCTATTTTTTTTATCTTAATTATTTTTTGACGGTATAAATGATTGTCTATTTTTATAGTAGTATGTAAATTATTCTATTTCTGATACGTGTTTTTTTCATTTCTTTCTGTTTTCTATACCGATTCCTCTGTTTTTTCTTTCCTTTTAAAAAAAAATTCCAGTTTAATACGTTATCTTATTTTTTATTTCTTTTTATAACTTCCCCGATTTCGACAATATTTTATATGTATGTGAATATATGTGAATATTAGTGCGAACAATGGCGAATAATATTTTGTTTTTGATGGAGGGTATACACTTGTATACTCATAAACATGAAAAAAATCCCGCTAGAAAATAAAACAAAATCTTAATTTTAAGGTATATTTTTAGATATTGTTATCCCTAAAATAGGGATTACTTCTGCTGGTCTGTCAAATTTAAGTTTGAAATTTATGTTTTAGTCTGTCATCTTAAAGTTTTAAGATGCGTCCGATTATCTCTAAAATAATATATATATATGTCTTTTGGTCGGTCTATCAGTCTATGACGCTTAAGTTTCAAATAATATGTTCGTCGGTATGTTACACTAAATTTTCAAATAGCATGTTCCTATCTATTTACCTTCCCGCAAGGGCAGAGTAAGGCACAAGGTCGGTTTTTATGTTCAGAAAATGCGGCTCTCTAAATAGTGACACTCCATATTCGAACAAAAATAAAAAATGGCCTTAGTCAAGAAAGACTTTTCCTTCCCTGATCGAGGACAAAAAAGACTTAGTGCAGCATCAGAACATATACTACAATTTACTCATATCGTCGATCTGTTACGCTTAAGCTTGAATTGTCAGTTTCGTCTGTCCGTCACACTGACGGTTGAAATAGCATGTTCGTCGGTCTGTCACGCTTAAGGTTTATTTGGCATTTTCATCAGTATTGCATGCTTACGTTTGAAATTGCATTTCGTCTGTCTGTCAAGCTTCAGTTTGAATTGACATATACGTTAGTCTGTCATGCTTACGTTTGAAATTGCATATTCGTCTGTCAGTCAGGATTAAATTTGAATTTGCATATTC
This sequence comes from Sepiola atlantica, assembly GCA_963556195.1. Taxonomy (NCBI): domain Eukaryota; kingdom Metazoa; phylum Mollusca; class Cephalopoda; order Sepiida; family Sepiolidae; genus Sepiola; species Sepiola atlantica. The sequence goes on along the minus strand of OY744547.1, from coordinate 47,617,167 downwards.
GTCGGTCTGCCATGCTTAAGTTTGAAATATCATGTTCGTCGGTCTGTCACGCTTAAATTTGAATTGACATTTTCGTTAGTTTGTCACGCGTGAGTTTGATTTAGCATTTTCGTCCGCCTGTCACGCTTAGATTTAAAATAGCATGATTATAGCTAAACGCTCAGGTTTAGGTGACGCACCTTAATAATATCAGTTCTTTCTAACAATAGCTTTCACCATGAAGGATAGTTCGGTTTCATCTAAGTCTTGCTGTTACTTGATTTCAAGTCGAATCCGGAAGTTAAACCGATGTCAACGAGTGCAAACTTTATAATGAAATTAATTTGTATAAATCGTAGACTAGCAAATAAATGCAGTTTCGACCGAATTGAAAAACTGTAGGAAAGAAAAACGTGAAAATAAAAAAACGGAATACAAATGAATAACGTGGGAATCTTCATTATCATTCGCGACCGGAAGTAGTGGTCTCTATTTCCGGCGTGTCACAATTTGCCCAGCATGTTCGATATAAACATAAAGGAAATTAATCTTTAGCATATTAATAAGTTATATTTTATACTTTTTCTTCTGTTACTCTCTCCGACCTTCTTGCATATACATAAAACATTTTTTTCTTTTTCTTTTCAGGCTGAGAGAAAAAATACAAAGGGCTTTGATAGGTCAGGATACGTAAAACACCACCCAACGGAAGCAACGTTTCCCTTTATCTGAAGGGAAATTCAATGACCTCCAGTTAATATGAAAGATCGATGTTTCGGTCCATCTTTTACAGCATAAAATCGGCTTATTAATTTTTAATTAAAGAAAACGCCTTGAGCCTGCTTTCGGCCTGCCAAACCAGCAGGGCATCCGATGAAACTTTCTGATGTTAAAATATAGGCATTTTAAATTAGGCATTTGAAAATGATTTCTATCAAATTTTAAAATTTAAATCTAATTATATTTTTCTTGGGTGTTGAATTACGTCTTTATTGATGTACGTGCGTGCCCCAGTATAAATTCCACAGTACTTTCTACATTTATTATTATAATTTACTGCTAAAATTAATATTCATTTTGAAACAATTAATCTCTCTCAATAAATCTCTCTTAATAAGTAATAACTCTTCTTCCGTAGAAATAATTGTCATTGTCACTTAAAAATTCTTTAACTAAATAAATCGTGCGCCCTGCTTTGATAACTTCTGGGACTGACCTTCACTTCAGACTTGAAATTGAAGACTTACGTGAAATCCGTTGCTAAGGTCGCTGGAATAATCGTTGAATCATTTTACCGCTCCAGAAGGTATGTTAATCCTGACGCAATCCTCTACCTGCATAAGAGCCAAATACGTCCTAAGATAGAGTACTGTTACAACATCTGGGGCGGTTCCGCTCAGAACACCTTTCCTACTTTGACAGAGTACAAAAACAGTTTAGACATTTTTCGAAATAAAAGAGACGTTTCTAGTCTTTCTCTGCTCTATGGTTATTTTTATAGCAGGTGCTCAATTTAGCCTCAATCGATGGTTCCCTTCTGTAAAACATTCACAAGACCTCGTCTAGCTACGACCACTGTCAATAATTCCCCTTTCTCTTTCTGTATACCTAACACTAAACAGAACTTCAATGAACAAAGTATCCTACCTAGAACTGCCCGTCCATGGAAAACAATATAACAGGGCTGCTTCCCATCCAACTAGAACAGGGCCGTTTTCAAAACTTTTGTTGAGCCGTCCTCTTAAATAATTAAAATACTGACCAGTTACGACCATCGTTACTAATCATCACGATGTTGTTTCACCGTCCAGTGGTTTTGGACCTTAGTAAGCAGTGATTTCTTAGTAAGAAATATCTTCTTTCTTAATTTATTTAAAATTTCATTATTTTTAAAACAATAAATATTATCTGTTTACTACAATAATAATTGTCAGCTAAATATTGCTAAAAATCAATGCAATTAATGTCACTTTTTAAAACGTATTTATTTAACACTGTACTGTTTTCATCGACGGGCGACATAATTATTTCGAGACAATTCATTTAAAAATGGGCAGAGTCGTTGGTCAGACGATCCCAGTTGTTTTTATGTGTTTGAAAGGTGATAACGTACGTACAAACATGAAATGCCTTAGCGTATTATTATATAGAAGAATGCTGTAAAATCTAGACATCTATAACTAATGGAGATTTAATATCTGTCTATCTGAAACCTAAACTATACTATTACTTCTATTAATTGTACTATTATTTTTTAATGCTCAATTCAGTTTACTATAATATTTCAGCCTAATGTACTATCTTTAAATGCTCAATTCAGCGGAAGTAGTGTAGTATCTGTGGTTATGGTACCATCTACCCAGCATTACCTCCCCCTTTATCGGGGGAGGGATATTGTAGTATATTTTGTTGTTGTTATGAGACCATCCATCCCCCCAGGAAATACTTCTTTATTTTAGGGGAGTAGTGTATTATATGTTTGTTTGTCATGAGACCATCCTCATAGGCAATACCCCCTCTTTTGGTATATGTTTTTCCGTTATGATACCATTCTCCCAGGCTTGTAAATGCATTCGAGTGGAGCGAGCATATATTTACTAGTGCATGATACTAGTAGATTTGTCCAATTGTTGTATCTGCTCTTGTGTTTGGTTTTCATAACAGTCGAGGGTCGCATGAGCTTCATCCCAGCATTTAGAAGTCTGACCTGTGTCACTCTAGTCTTTTTACTTGTCCGCATGAGGTATGGCTCAGCTCGATCTTAAGATGTTTACCATCTCAGGAATTATGTCTTCCTTTGGGAGGGAGTGGCTAGTTGCTAGTCGCCCGAGGCGTGCCTACTGAGGAATGATGAAGGGTTTGTTTTCGGCTATTTTTCACCAAAGTGCCAACTCGAGGGTGCTGGTCATACTCACGTAAAATGGGCATGTGTACCATTGGCCATAAGAGGGATTCTCTTAAATCCTGCCTCGGTTCACCTAGGCGTCATTCTGGCAACATAGGGACGGAGTTGGACCATCAGACTCTTATTTGTCGAAATAAAGATTAGTCCAGTCCGTCCTAGAAGGTGCCTCCCCCTTCAGCAGGGTTGAAGTGCTTTATTTCCAATGGCTTGGGAGGCGGCTTCCATGCATTGTTGGTGTGTCTGTTTCTTGACATTATTGCACCCCATTTAAGTGCCCTTTCGAGGGAGTTCGTTTTCCCCACCGTCCGACTTTGTGCCAGATGTGCAGTGAGAAGCACGTAAATACTAACTGATATCTTTTTATCTATGTGTTCAGAAATTACGGACACCATGCACAAGCGTTATACGCTCTTAGAATATCAGTTAATTTCCGCGGCGATTGTGTAGTATAATTAACAAGAAAAAAGGGGTGAAAAAAAATTACAAAAAATAACTTCAACTAAACGCAAGAAAATGTAATCTTCTATCGACCTGCATAAGCTTTCACTTTAAGAATTTTATTGTGTAAGTTTTTTTCTCAGATTTTGTATCATTTCCTAGAAGGCTTGTAATAAACGGATCAAGGTTGGCGTTGTTTCTTTATTTGATGTGAAGGTTCGTTGTCGTATGTTTAACAAAAGTACAACTAACAATTATTATCAATCGGTCAGATATTTACTTTTCGACCGATCTATATATTTTAAATTTTCTGAAACTCTTTAAGTTCTTCTTTATTTCAAAATACTTTGCACTATACCGAACCCAGTCCCGCTAGAATTGTTGTCCATCTTAAAAAGCATGCTGGCTGGGCTAAGTAAAAATGACGCAATACTTTTCCCTTTGGAGGGGCAGTGTAGTATCTGTTCGTTCGTCATGATACGATTCTCCGAATTTCTGGTCTCCTCCCCGATCTTAAAAATACAATGAAACCTATATTTGTTTATGTATTTCCGGGCTTTTGTTGTGTTTACTTCTAGATGGGCATACACACGCACAAAGACAACTTTCTTTAATATTATAGATTATTCTTTATCTAAAGTTATTTATTTCGTGTATTCTTTTGTTCTTAGAGTGGTTATTTCTTTTCGTCTTTTCTTCCGTCTGCATTTTTTATCCTTACTGTTTTAGTTCTTTCTTTTATACATTCGGTTCTTTCGTTCTGTTAATAATTAGTAATTTCTTTATTATTTTTCCTAAGGTGTTATTCTTCTATTTGAAATTCTTTGTTTTCATTCTTTCATTATTTCTTCATGTTTTTTCGTTTCAGTTGTATATTTTTCTGAATGTCTAAATAATGGATGAGAACGGAAAAGTGTTTTAATTAATTATTTATCTCATGGGAGGTCACGGTGGCTTAGTCGTTAACCACACGAACTAAAGATCTTGTCGTGCCAAGTTCAAATCCAGTTCGGCCCACAGAAACACTTTCACTTATGATGTTGACCCGATCCCTTTTCTAGAAATAATTCTAACTAGAAAAATATCGAGGAAACAAATGCCAACAACATAATCATCTGATTCATACGAAATGAATGACATGAATTTATTTACCAGCAGGAAGACCCGACGTTGCTCGGGATTGAATACGAGTCACTACTATGTACTTTTAAACTAGCTACCATATTAATTTCTTTGTTTTTACTGCGCCCCATTCTATCGTTTCGCCTCCTAATACATCGTCGGAAGAAGCTGAAATGTTGGAAAACTCAAACATTTAGTGTTAGTTCATACCACAAACTCAGACTGGCAGAATATCGACCATTGTTGATGATGGCTTGTTTTCTGCCGGTGTGAGGTATGGTCCTATGCAGTTCTCGGAGATCCCCATTCCCAGGCATTACCTTCTCATCATTTAAAAAGTTGTGAGTTTATTGCTAATCGCCTGAAGCGCTCCTACTGGGGAATGCCAACAGGGCTGCCCAGACAATTTTTGCAAGGCCAGAGTGCTCTTCCTCTAGAGGGCTGGCTTTAAAAATCCCACTTCCCTGACCTT
>OY744547.1:47592251-47607251 GCA_963556195.1 Sepiola atlantica | reverse complement strand
ATTTAGCAATGAAGAGAAAAGATGTAACTGCATAAATCGTACACTTTGTCTACTACAAAATAAATGCCTAACCAAAAGTACTGTTTACCAAGCCACAATAGTTGCCAAAGAAAGACCGAATAACAAGAAGTACTACGTGGGTATGACCTCCCTAGATTTTAAAACCAGATATTATGACAACAAAACACATTTAAAAACAGTGAATATCGAATAAAAACAACACTAAAAACCACTATTGGGAGCTCAAAAAAATGGACGCTCACCAATAATTGAATGGCAAATAATACGACAGGTCAGTATATGTAGAAATTTAGACGACCCGTGTAGATTATGTCTGAATGAAAGATTTGAAATCCTAAACTTTAAAAAACCCCGAAATCTATTTATTAAACTGTAGAAGTGAGAGAGCAAACAGCTGTCTGCACAGAATAACATTTAGCTTTGGCTAACAATACACAAATAAATAAATAAACAACGTGTAAGAATAAATTAACCCATTGTATTGACACAACAAAAAAACAGTATATAGGCCACTGTATCAAAAACAGAACTATGGAACAGGAATTAGGGAAGTAAAACTAACCGGAACTTTGTTCGTGAGAAGCCCAACGATTGGCTAAAGGAAATACAAATAATCTGATTGGTTAACTCGCTTGCCGTGTTTATAAAAACACCCGGCAAAACTAACTCTATGCATTTTAGCCTGAAGATCCCCCGGGAAGAAACGCGGGAACCTCTGTGTAGCTTAATTGCCATAAATATATTTCCATAACTTACTATATATATATATATATATATATATATATATATATATATATATATATATATATATATATATATATATATATATATATATTACTATTTCATGTATCCATGTAACATTTTATAAGGATATATAATGTTTTATGTATCAATTTTCAGTATTTACTTCAACAGTGCTCGATACGTAAGTAGAGCCAGGTAGTAAGCTATGAAAATATATGTATGGCAATTTAGCAACACAGAGGGGAAATATTCAGGCTAAAATGCTCTACTTACATATCGCGCACTGTTGAAGTAAATACTGAAAATTGACACATAAAAAATGTTATCTCCTAATAAAATTCTCATCCCCGGCGGGGAATCTTCAGGCTGAAAATTGATACATAAAAAATTATATCTTCTTATAAAATTTTATGTGGATACATGAAATAGTAATATATATATATATATATATATATATATATATATATATATATATATATATATATATATATATATAAGAAAATTGTTTGAAGCCCAAGAATGCATTTTTTTTTTAAATAAATAGTAATTTATTCAAAAGTAGTCCCAAATTTTCGACGCAACACGTCTTCGTCAGGGGTACAAGACACTTTTTTTCCATAGCGAGGTGTGTATCGCTAGTAGAAGGTAGAATCCGCAAGATGTTGATTCGGTAATAGTTCATATGTCAAATATATATATATATATATATATATATATATATATATATATATATATATATATAACATTAACACGTGTAAGTTGAAAATAGATTATAGAGGTACTCGATCGTACGTTCTACAAGAGCTAAACACCTGAATTTGGTCAAAATCCGACTGGTAATCACAAAAAGATTTATCAGTCGAATTTTGTTATCAAATATTTCGAAATCAAGTTGAAAGACTGGTTGCCGGATATTTTTTTTTTTCTCGTTACAAAAGATATCCCGTAAGTTTAGAAGTCTACCTGCTAGTAGTTGTATGCTTAAAAAGGTACTTTATTTTTGTTTATCATTCATTTAGGCGGGTTTTATCTTGAGTAATCTAGTGTAGAAATGTTGTTTAGATATTCTATAGCGTATGTGGGGAATATTTATGCTTTTACAGTGGTAGATTTGGTAAGCTGCGTTTATACATACATTTCTTGTACTAATGAGTCACCACTTATGAAGGCTTAAAGGCAACTCGAAGATAGGGATTATGAGTTTGTTAGGTAAACGATGAGACAACGTCGTGAGGATCGGAGGCGATGGTTGAAACTGAGCAGAATTTGATTATTTCAGAGGACGGCTCGACAAGAATTTCTTCACATGAAACTTGAAAACGACCATCGTGTAGTCAGATGGGAAGCAGTTCCGTGGTTGTTCTTCGAAAGATACTTTTCTTATGGAAGTTCTGTTTAGTTTTAAGTACACAGAAGGAGAAAGGGAAATTATTTACAGCTGTTCTAACTAGAAAAGATGTTTTTGTGAATGTTTTACAGGAAGTGAACCAGAGATTGGAGCTCAGTCGAGTAACTACCATGAAATAACGTTAGGGTAGAAAAAGAGAGTAAAGTTTCTTCGGTTCCGTTCGAAACTTCGTACAGATTCCCAACTCCGACAGAAAGATTCCTGAGTTCGATAAGATACACCTGAAGAAGGTCGGAGGTTACATTGGCCGAAACGTTGTAACAATAACACTCAAGATGAGAACAGCAGTCCGAATAATCCAAATAATACCATTAGCCCCATTATTTGTACTTGAAAAAATATGCTCTACCTCCATCACATATTTTTGCTAGTATATTTAACGAAAGAAGATATGCTACCGTGCTCATAAAACGGGGGAGGTAATGCCTGAAGGGATTGTATCATGGTCAACTAAAATAGGCTACACTGTCCCCAAAGACGAGGTAATGTCTAGGAGAATGGTCTCATGATTACAGAACATATACTATACTGATTGCAAGTAAAAAGAGGAGGTAATGCCTGCGAGGACGGTATCCTGACAACAGAGAAGATATTAGATTACCCCTACTACACAAAACTAAGATACGTAATCTCTATTAGTAATATATATATATATATATATATATATATATATATATATATATTAATATATATGTTACGTAAATTAATTGATACTGACGTGTGCTTGCATATGCGTTAGTGTATGTGTGTTTTCACACACGTTCGTATGTGATTGCGTTTTTGTTTGAACGCACTTGCGCGAACATGAGTGTTTTCGCACGTACATACCCAACTGTATTTATATATCGTGTTTATAAGCGTGCGCACATGCGTGCGCATGCCTTCAACCTGTCCATCCCATAATAACCCAATGACTCCTATCTGGCCTTTTCATGGTGAGCTTGATAAAGCGTCCGGGACACAGATAGGGGGAAAAAAGCGACGAAGTATTTTGTCTTCGCAGCACACAACAACTCTAAAATAGGATTTGCTAGCGCCGGCCGTAAGGAAGCCATATTGGGTTGCTTCCCGGAATGGACAACAGAGCCTCTGCTTTTCTCACTCTTCAGACACTTGGAGTATACCACGCTTCTCAGGGTGACTGGTGTGTATAACTGTCTTCCGAAGCGTGTTATGGAAATTTGAAATCATGGAAAATGCATTGGCCAACTATTTCTGATCAGTCCAATTTCGTCGCTGTCTTTCGCGTTACCATTTCAGACATCAAACTGTCAGTGTGAATGCGGATTCCCCGGTTTTGGCGAGGACGGGCGACAGAGAGAAATGGCCGCTAAGAAAAACAAAATGGCGTCGCCGGATGTGCAAATAATAAAGACAAGGAGAACCAAGAATGCATTGCAATCACATCAAAGATAGCAACAAGAAAAGCGGGAAAATATAAATATACATTTTAATAAATGTCGTTCCTTCTAGAGTTAAAAAGCTTTAGCTTCTATTAAAAAAGAATACGTGGTTATTTGTCGATCAAACATGTAATTTACTTTCTTCATTATTATATTACTTCCTATATCGATGGTTTATCCCCAATATCGAGCATTTCTCTACCACGACAGAATATAATATAAAATAATTATCTCATATATATATATATATATATATATATATATATATATATATATATGTGTATGTGGGTGGGTGGGTGGTTGTGTATTAGTGTATGTGTGTTAGTGTGTGTGAAAAAAAACCCCGAGGAAACAAATTTAATTACAGGAAAAAATCATCAAGGAACGAGAGAATTTACCGGTTTCGTTTGGATTGACAAATGTCTTTAGAAAAAGTGATGATTTTTTTATTTATTCGATAACGGAAAAAACATAAGAAAAAGAACGCACAAAGAGACGTCATTATTATGTGTTTAACTATTTGAAAAAAGAAAGAAAAATAAAACGAGTGTGAGAGACGTTAAAAGATTTGTTAACGGCTCTCCACACGCATATTATTCTTTCTTATTTCAAATAGTTAAACACGTGCCAATGACGTCTCTTTGTGCGTTCTGTCGCAAGCAAGAGATATTTAACTAAGAAAAGACAAATTACCAAAGATATGGGAACTATCTCTGATTTTGGATTTGTCCACTTTTGAAAAAAATTAGTGTTTTATAAAACGGTTGTTCATGCTGAGAGCAAGGTAAATAAAGTCCGTATAGATACAGGACCCCCTTGACAGTGGGGTTTATGGTCATGTTTTTTTACATTGATGCTGGCTAGCCATTACCTCAAGTGATCAGTTTTGAGGTGGTCGGATGGTGATGGTGCGAGAGGAGAGACGGATGTAACTCAGCTACACCTGAGAGTGAATGTGAATAAGACCGGACATCTAGAATTTCTGGTCGAACGTAGTATTATTGAGAAGATGGGCAGAGGGGTCAGTCGAAGTTGCCCTCTGCGCGTGACGGTAGGTTGGTTTTCTGGAGTCTTACAGTCAGCGGTTGTTTGTGTGCCTCTCAAAACAAGATGAGCTTTTGGGCTAAGCTAATGGATTGTGATCGTCGGACTTGTGTTTTAATTTGGTCGGGCTAAGATTTCTTATTTGCAAGTCTGTTATTCAATGGAAGAGAACGAGCATCATAAAAAAACATGTAAAAAAAGAACTTTATTGATTTTTTTCAACAGGAGTTTGGATTTTATTTAGAGGGAAGTTGCTTCTGATGCAGCACTGACTGAAACCAAATTAACACTGTGACCGGTGTCGGAATCGAACAACGAGTTTTGACCGGCACAACAAGTAGACGATCACGACATGTGCAATGAACGCACACAAAGCTTGTTCATGAAATATACTGTTGAAATCTGGAAACTTCCGTAAGTCACCCGGAATTTGATGACGAATGAAAAAGCTAATTTTCCATTTCCATGGTTTCATTAATAAACGAAATAGCCATTTTGGGAGGTTTAAGAAGATTACGTACAAAATATATTTATTTACCTTTTCTGCAGGGGTGAGACACAACGCACTGTCAGGTGAAGTTTGAAAAACCAACTCACTACAACAACTGCACTCTGGCCTACATAAAATGCCTGAGCATCCCCGTTATTATTCCAATAAACTAACAAAGAGAGAAAGTAATGTCTGAGCGAGTGAAAATCTTAGGAATAACAGAACCAATCCATCAGGCTGACAAAAGCAAAGCCACTGGCAGACTGATTGCTGAGTACGTACCCTCGTCTCGTATCTATGGTGATGATTGATAGCAAATAAAATGATGTGTCATTTCTTTAAGGATTATAATGGAAATGCTGCCACGGTGATTGGAGAACGGTACAAACATGATTGAGATCATTGTGCATCTTGTCATTCAGAATAAACATGACGCACGGTTCCAGCAAGATAGTGCAACTCTTAATACCACAATACATGCAATAGTGATCGCTGCAACTGTTTATTTCAACTCGCATTCCAAAGTCTTAACTGGTCTGGATATCTGCAAGAGAGAATTTCCGCCAACAAACCGGAGACCTTTGTGCAACGGAAGAAGATGATTAGATAAATCTCAGAGAAAGAGGGGGGGTCTGCAACCCTTTAGGTATTTTACATTTAAACATGATGTAGAAATGATGAACCCTATCACTTTTGCATGATTATTTCGATGATGTATTATACATTATCGCAATACCAATACATCTGTCGTCTGTGGAATGAAAGTTATTAAAAATTAGAACTCCTTAGAAACATCCATCACTTTTGGGCAGCTTATATATATATATATATATATATATATATATATATATATATATATATATATATATGTGTGTGTGTGTGTGGGGGGGGTTATGTATTGATAAAATAGCTATCTACGAACGCGTATATTGACGTTACTGCGTCTCATCAGTGTGGCTAACTATAACAGGACTTTAAACCAAGATAACGGAAACTGTAATAGGGTGATTTACCACCAATCCACGAAGGACCTCTCTAAAATACGTGATGATGTATCGCTTATCAATGTTATAATAGAAATATTTTTACTTACTTTAAGTTTTAAATTGCAAACTAAACAATGTTTTTGTTTCAAGTTTTTATTAAGATATAATGTGGGATAATGTTTCCTGAAATAGTTCTAAAAGTTCAAAATCACTTCAATTTCTTTAATAGTGATTTTATCTACGAATTGTGTTTTTAAGTATTTGTTCTCATATTTGTAAAATCTTTTCTTGATAAGATCTGTTCTTGTTTTAAATTTGTTTTTCTTCATCATATGTTTTTATAAATATAATGTAATATAAGTAGTCTTTGTTTCCCTTCTTGTGACCCGTTGTATATTTGATTTGATTGATTTCTAACCGGTGTGAACGTAATTCTGATTTTCATATCCTAACCCTCCCTCAACTTCTGAGAATTTCTGTATACCTCATCAATGGCTGCGATGTTTTAACTTTGAACTTGGTGTCTATTCCCTGTGCTGATGATGATATTTTATATCAATAAAAACAAATTTGTAAATCCATATCGTCTCAGAAACGATCGTACATAACATTGTTCATTATGTTGAATTAGATGTACGTATATAATTTGTTTGTCTCGTATCTATCTATATATATATATATATATATATATATATATATGCGTGTGTGTGTGTATATATATATATATGTATGTATATCTATATCTATATATCTCTCTCTATATATATATATGTATATATATATGTATATATATATATATATATATAGTCCTCCACTTACTGTTTATATATATATACATATATATGTATATATATATATATATATATATATATATATATATATATAGTCCTCTACTTACTGTTTCGATGTATGACAGCTCTTTAGTGTGGCTAGACCAGCACCCATATAAAGCTAGGGAGCGAACCAACAACCAAATTGCCGATAGTCAGTAGGCCACAGGACAGGTATTGTTGATAACTCATATCTACAATGTGTTTATATAAACATGGACCGGCATTTAAGTTAAAAGCTAGTCGCCCTCAGGTTACTATTAATCTAGCTTAAAATATGATTTTTAAATGTATAACTTACATTGCATAGCTCTAATACAAGTCTATTGTAGTATTTAAAACTAATATATCGCATTAATCTACCTCTGTTAAAATGTAATGAGTATACTATTTTAAGAACAGTTGATAAGTTTTCCTTGTTTTTATTAAATCACTGTAATTAATATCAACACAACAATTGAATAGAGAACGAAAGAGAGAGAGAGAGAAAGAGAGAGTGATTTTAAAAAAAGGAAGTGAGAAAGAGAGAGAGAGAGAGAGAGAGAGATCCAAAGAAAAAGAAAGAGTAATAGAGATGCAAAACACAAAGAGATTCAAATAACAGAAAGAGACATGTACAACTTCAAAGAAACAAAAAGAGAGAGAGTGTAAGAGATACATTCAAAGTAAAAGAAAGAGAGATAAGAAACTAATTAAGAAACAAAGTAAGAAGTTAAATAAAAAAGAAAAAAGATGAAAAATGAAAGAGTAAGAGAGAGTGAGAGAGAGAGAAATTCAAAGAAAAAGAAAGAGAAAAAGAATGATTAATAAATGAAAGAAAATGCAAAGAGAGACGGTTACTTGTTGATGGAATGCCGTTGATCAAAACAGAGTAGCAAGATTTTGACAAGAAAATATTTGCTAAAGCAAAATCTATGTGTGGGGTCGCATCTGCTAATAATAGCGACTGCATGTCGACAGTCCGTGTAACGGTAAAGCAAAGACATAGGAATAAATGAAAAACAAACAACAGCATGTTACCTGTCAAGTTAGTAAGAGAGAAAGTAATTCACACGGATTCTTTCCACACTGTTCGATCTGCTCTGGTAAGCGACCGTCTTGGGCGTGAAATGGCGAATAAGAGAAGGCAAATTCTGGAATGACACCAAGTAGGTACATATATATATATATATATATATATATATATATATATATGTGTGTGTGTGTGTGTGTGTGTGTCTATGTGTGTGTGTATATATATATATATGTATATATATATATATATATATATATATATATATATATATGTGTGTGTATATATATATATATATATATATATATATATATATAGAGAGAGAGAGAGAGAGAGCACGTTAGGTAGGTATATATGTTTGTATATTTGTACGTGTGGGATTCACTCCTAAATTAATTAGCTGATCGTTATAAATGTTAAAACATAATTGCTTGGCATAAAGGGTTCAAATGTGGGTAATATTTAGTTCAATTTAGTTTTATAAAAAGGGGAGAAGGGGATGGAAGCTCTTCGTTAATATTCACATACATCTCATTTTTGTGAAATTTTCACAAGACGTCTTGAATATCAATTAATACATATTCCGCGAATTTCAGTTTCTTTGGAGTTTTTCAAACGTTTTAGAGGGCATAATATCGGCACACTCTTCAGTTTTAAAATATTAATATATCAGATTAGCATTGAATCTGATCCATAGTCCTGAGACACCAATTACACAATATTCTCCTAATGTAATTTTCCTTTTTAAGACCAATTAAAGTGAACCCTTTAAGTTTAGACATGTAATGGGTTTTGATCGAAATTAAAATAAGGATTCTAGACAGAAAGTTAAGTAACTTTAGATATTTATTTCAATGTTACCCTCTTAGGACGTGTACTCTTTTAGTATATATATATATATATATATATATATATATATATATATATATATATATATATATATATGAATAATATCATACTAAAACTGAGCCAATCAACGTTTGTTTTCCCATTCATTTAAATCACACAAAATACATGCTAAAATATTCATTGGTTCTGGAATTAAGTAATTTTATAAGTAAAATCTATTTTAATTGTTCTAATAAGTCTTAATTTGTAATTAACTAACGAAGTGACCCATCTCTTACTACGTTTCTGTCTATCACTCTCTTCCTCTCTCAACGTATTTTGTTTCACCCCCCCCCCTCGAATCTTATTTTGTAAGTTGTAACATAATTTTATTGATATAGAGATTGGTATGAACGCAAGATTTAAGCAGATTGTGAAAGAGGATACATTTAGGATCATTTGACAAACATAATAGATGGCAAATCGAACCGCAACCCGTACAAAAAGAGTGAATAAAATGACGGTAAATTTGTAACAACTAGCAGGAAAACCCGACGTTGTTCGGGATTTAGTGAGTATCACTATTATGTACTTTTTTCAATATACTCATAACACTATTTTATTTTGTTTTTGTTTTTACGGCCACCCCTCTTCCCGTTTTGCCTCCTAATATAGTCGGAAGAAGCTGAAATGAGCGAATCTCTCTGAAATGTATTGTTTAAATTTTATTAAAATCGGATGTACGTATTTGAAGTTATACGAGGGGGCTTGTCCCCATGTGTCACGTAGAGATTGAGGCACATAGATATTCGAGATAAGAGTGTAACATAGAGATTCCGGACAATATACATTGTCTTCTCCAAAGAATCTTTTACGTATGACATTATTCTCATCAAAATACGATATATTTAAAGTGTTAAAGGAGGTTCGGCACTATAGATCCCTTAGATAAAGAGGGCACTTAGAGATTCTGGACCACTTCCCTTGTTTTCCGCAAAAAATGTTATACATTTGATTTACATTTCATAAAATAAGGATATATTTAATTTTTTAAAGGGGGGGTATGCCATCATAGCTGTCTTAGGGGTGAACTTAGAGATTCAGGAAGAATTTCATATTCTTCCCTGGTTAATTTCACATAAGGATGCCATTTTAGATTTTATGTAGATTCTCTAACCTTACTTTATATAGGAACACACAGACATTACTCACAAATACACACATACATTGATATATATATATATATATATATATATATATATATATATATATATATATATATATATATATAGAGAGAGAGAGAGAGAGAGAGAGAGAGAGAGAGAGAAAGAGAGAGATAGAGAGATAGAGAGAGAGAGAGAAGGGGAGGGAGATTATCAGATATCAGAACTATGTTCATGACATGCACATAAAATTGCATGAGAAAGCTCAGACATGTTTTATGGAAAATGACCGAGACACAATGGTATGTGAAATAATGGGAAATACATGATTAAAAACAGCAAAAGTAGCAGTACGGTTGCCGGTTGACGGAAGGCTACTATTGTGCATTGATACTGAGAAAACATAATACGGTAAAGCAAGTCTAAACTAAAAAATTATTAAGGCACAAATTGATAATATATGTTTTTATTTTCGAATAAAATAAAAGAGAGAGACATACGACTTCTACACACACCTGTCACGACGAACGAGACGAGATGCACCTATATTCGCTGCTGCTACCTATTATGTTCTACTGCCAATCGCCACGACACGATTAGGTCATACAAAGATTCACCGGTGTTTTATTTCATGATTCAGTGTGATCATGAAATACAACACAGAATTACGTATGGTGTAATTTGAGACAAGATTAAATATGTAATTAGTAATTTTTTAGATGAGGGTTGATGATTTGCATTAATTGGGTTATTCAGACTACTGTTCTAATCTTGAATGTTAATCTTACAACGTTTCAGTCGATATATGCAAGGACATGTGGGGCAACAGTTACACGTGGTAAGTTATAATTACTTTTAAGTGAGAGTCTTCTGGGGGTTGAATGTTCAATCCTCAGTCCGGGCGATACTAAAAATAAAATTACGAATTAGTTTAGATTTCTACCCAGTCACGGCTGATTGACATAAAACAATCTACCCCTGTCGATTAAATAAAGATTCCATACAGATGCCTTTGTTCGACATAAAGATTACCGAGTTCGACAAGACGTATCTGAAAAAAAGTTGGAGGTTACATCGGCCGAAACGCTGTGAGAATAAAACCCAAGAGAAGAACAGTAGTCCGAATAATAAAAATAATAATAAAATAATATATATATATATATATATATATATATATATATATATATATATATATATATATATATAATGCATTCCTTACCGATTGCAGTGATCGGATTCAAGGAATCCAGAAACTTATATACAGAAAATAGGGACGAAAAAACAGCATTCATTTTAATTTGGTGATGGAGAAAGTGTGGGGCAGTTAAAAAAACAAAAACAACCAAAAACTACAACAATAATAATAATAATAATAATAATAATAATAATAATAATAATAATAATAATTATTATTATTATTATTATTATTATTATTATTATTATTATTATTAGTATAATTATAATAATAATAATAATAATACCTGGCCAGTATCTTTAAAAAGATATTCTGGACTATGCATAGGCTGGACTAAAAAACAACTTAGGCACCTTGACCAGAGGACTATAAAACTAATGAACATGCACAAGACATCACACCCAAAAGAAGATACGAACCTATTCTACGTGAAAAGAAACGAAGGGTAAGAGGACTGGTAAGTATAGAAGACTTTGTGGAAAACACAAAACAAGAGCTGGTGAAATACATAACTTAAAAGACAGAAAGGCTAATCACCGCAGCAAGAAACACCGTCACAATGACTAACTTGAGAAACACCGAAACCAGAAACAAAACTATAAGAAAAGAAAGTGAGAAGAAAAACAACTACATGAATGCTTAAGAAGACTGATGAAACAAGAAACTAATGAAAATAGCTGGGCATGGCTAAGAATTGAACACCTGAAAAGAGAAACGGAATCTTTACTGGTTGCTGGACAGAACAATGCGACTAAGACAAACTACATTAAAGTTAAAATAGATAAAACCCAAGAAAACAGTAAATATGGACTGTGTGGACAAATCGACGAAACAGTAAATCATATAATAAGTGAATGCAGCAAACTTGCTCTAAAAGAATACAAGAACATACATGACTGCGTGGGGAAAGCAATACACTGGGAACTATGCAAACGATTGAATTTCAAATACGCAGACAAAATGCACAAATGTAAACCAGAGACAGTAATGGAAAACGAAGGACACAACATCCTCTAGGATATGAATGTACAAGCACACAAACTAATCCCAGCAATGAGACCGAATGTTATAATAATCGATAAAAAGGAAAAATCCTGCAAAATCGTAGACTTCGCCGTTCCAGCAGAAACAGAGTGAAAATCAAAGAGACGGCAAAACGAAGAAAACACACGGAACTTGCCAGAAAACTGAAAGGAATATGGAGCATGAAGAAAGTCAGTATAATATCGATAATCGTAGGAGCACTAGGAACACTCCCAAAACATCTGAAGAAAAGACTAGGAAAAATGAAATCAAAGGGATCACTGAGACATTACAAGAGAACGGCAATGATCAAAATTACTGCAATATTAAGGAAACCCCTTGAATGCGGAAACCAACCCGCATAAGCTACAAATAGTAACCAGTCACATAGAAGTACAAGAAGAAAACAACACCACAGGAAAAACACAACCGGATGAATAGAAACTGCATATAAATATCATAAGCTGCCCCCCCTCCAAAATGGTTCCAGCTTAGGCTGACACCACACAGTATATTTGTAGAGGTTCAAGGAAGATGATAAGGCCGAGGAGAGAGAGCATTAACCAGACCTCTACTAAGGAGACCAATGGTCGTTGCTAGCGAGAAATCAATGGTTGGCGGCTGTTGCGATACCGCAATATCATTTGCGGTGGTTTTCGAAAAGAGGTGGAGAGTATTGGAAATCTGGGCAGGCTAGTTGCCACTCAATCCTATGGGAACACCACTGGTTGTTGTCGATGAGCAATAACATACGATGACTTATGTGATAACTCCTTGTGAGAAGCAATAATGATAATAGTGTTATGACATTGAAGGTCCGATCATAAATAAGACAACATGGTGTTATATTTACAAGAGTGTGTACAGAAATACAGACTAGTATGTTACAGAAAGACTGCGTATTTACTTTCTTCCGCACCTCAGGAAGATGTTGTACAAACCTGAAAGTGGGTAGAATAAGACAGCGCGCCAGAAGAGAGGGCCACTCCGGCCTGTTCAAAATTGTTTGGGCACTGGGCAGTCCCGTCGGCATTTTCCAATCACGCGCCACATGCAGTTAGACTACAATACCTTTGCAATAGACTGCTCTATACGTAATATATAGAAGAGTTCATATAGTCACGAAATAGGATAGATAACGATCACACTATAACAAATAATAATACTAATACTACTACTACTACTACTACTACTAATAATAATAATATTAATAATAATAATAATAATAATAATAATAATAATAATAATAATAAGAAGAAGAAGAAGAAGAAGAAGAAGAAGAAGAAGAAGAAGAAGAAGAAGAAGAAGAAAGCCTACGACAGAATCCCCCAAACATGGATAATTGAATGCTTAAAAATATACAAGATACCAGACAGGATTATTAATCTCATCCAGAAAGCAATGGAAACATGGAGACTAAAACTGACAGCCGGAGGACAATACCTGTCTGAGATAAAAATACAGAGAGGCATTTTTCAATGAGACTCTCTATCACCACTACTGTTTATAATAGCCATGATGCTACTCAATTACATACTCAGAAAGTGTGATGCCGCATACAGGTTTACGGATACAGAACAAATAATAAACCACCTGATGTACATGGATGACCTTAATCTGTTTGCAAAAAAACAAAAAAAGAAGTGGAAAAGCTGATAAACACAACCAGGATATTCGGCCAGGATATCCAAATGGAGTTTGGAATAGAAAAATGTGCACTGCTAGAGATCAAAAGAGGAAAATTTGAGACGACAGAAGGTATAGAACTCCCCAACCGAGAGGAGATGAGGGCGCTAGGAGAACAAGATAGTTATAAATACCTGGGAGTTCTGGAAGCAGACACAATCAAATATACATAAATGAAAGAGAAGATTGGAAAAGAATATCTACGAAGAACAAGGAAACTCTTAGAAACTAAACTATATAGCAGAAACCTAGTAAAAGGGATAAACACATGGGCTGTATCACTAATAAGATACTCTAGACCATCCATAGGCTGGACCAAAGAAGAACTCAGGCACCTTGACCAAAGGACTAGAAAACTAATGACTATGCACAATGCATTGCACCCAAAAGACGATACGGACAGACTCTACATGAAATGAAGGAGGTAGAGGACTGGTAAGTATAGAAGATCGTGTGGAAGACACCAAAAAAGAGCTGAAGAAATATGTAACCCAGAACACGGAAAGACTGATCACCACAGCAAGAGACACCAGCCCAACAAACAACTCCGGAAGCACTGAAACCAGAAACAAAAAGACAAGAAAGGAAAAGTGGGAAGAAAAACAACTACATGGACGCTTTATAAGACTCACAAGCGATGAAGACAATGAACAGCTGGGCATGGCTATTAAAGGACACCTGAACAGAGAAACGGAATATCTGCTGACGGTCGCACAGAACAATGCGATTAGGACAAACTTTATTAAAGCAAAGATAGATAAAACCCAGGAAAACAGCAAATGCCGATTGTGTGGACAAAGAGACGAAACGATAAATCATATAATAAGGGAATGCAGCAAGCTAGCACAAAGGGAATACAAGCACCGACATGACAGCGTGGGGAAAGAAGTACACCGGGAAATGTGCAAACAACTGAATTTCGAATATGCAAAAAAACGGTACAAACACAAACCGGAAACTGTGCTGGAGGACGAAAAACACAAAATCATATGGGATATGAATGTACAAACAGACAAACCCATAACAGCAAGGAGACCGGATATGATAATAATTAACAAGAAAGAAAAATCCTGCAAAATCGTGGATTTGCCGTTCCAGCAAACCACAGAGTGAAGATCAAAGAGACGGAAAAAAGAAGCAAATATACTGAACTTGCCAGAGAATTGA
>OY744547.1:47582251-47584751 GCA_963556195.1 Sepiola atlantica | reverse complement strand
AAGTTCATCACAGGGTCTCTCGGGGAACATTAGACACATCAGAAATGGTGTACATGTGTTTCTTATGTGATTTACACAATAGATTACTTCGTATTCATCATAGGATTTAAGTTAACAACTATCATGCATGTGATAGAGTCGTCGACGAGTGGAATGTCGTTCATGACATCAGGCATCACAGTTTCCAAAAAGTGATGGTATGCTTCTCCTTGTTCGGAAGTATGTGTGGCCTCCCTAACATATCACTAAGAACATCTTCCCAGGTGGTGTGTGAGAATCGATGTAGGCTACGTGATGGAACACCTGCATGTGGATTATCATTTCCCTATACGTGCAAATGATTGGAGTTTATTATTTCCTCTTTTGTTTGCTGTGATTCATCAGTGAAGAAAATGCACTCGGAAAAGTCAGGATTTTGAAGGCACTGCTCCAAGAACTACTAGTAAAACGTAACTTGTCTAGAGTTCGGGTGAACAACTGCTGTACTCATTAAAGGCGATAAGTATGCTATTGTTGTTCCCGTAACATTTTCTTAACAGTTGAATGAAGAGTATACACACTCCATGACACATTTCTTGTATTTACTTGAGAAATATCTACTACACTATCGAGTATCTGTTCTTTTTTTTCTGACGTTATTGAACGTGGTCGTTTTCTGTAATCACCACGAGTTTTAAATGTACCATATTCAGACAGGAAGTGAGGACTGTTCTCGAATGATTGTCTATCGTGGCACGTTGACTTTGGGAATCACATCGTGATTCAGACAACGATCTTCGACAGCATCACTATCTTCCACAACATCACCATGTTATAGAGCATAAACTTCCCCGAATCATGAATGAAGTGCATATCCGCTCTCTCCTGATTTGCTTACATGCCATTTTGCTTATATCGGTCGACGTGAATTAACCAACGAGAAACATTTACGAATCAGTAGAAAATGTAAAACTGGGACCTACACAGATGCCATATGTGGCAGAAAATAATGTTGATCAGTATTGGTTTCAATAGCCCATAAATGTGAAACTAAACGTTTCTGGACACATGTATATATCAGTTTTATTTTCACTATTTACACATAGAATATCCTCCCTAAGTTATGACATCGATTCCCCGAACACTTTATAATCATCAACGAATATTATTTCGCTCTCAAGTTTAGCTAGACTGACATGTCCTTCAAACAGAGATCGAACCCCGATCTTTCAATGTAGCATATGTAATCAACACCCATTATACAAGAAAGGAATTCTTAACGCATATACACTTTCTTTAAAAAGTCATCATCTATTTTTAAATTTTAATATCATCAGAACTGTATTTCTTATAATAAGAAAACCTTATTTTATGCTAATGGGTCACCGCTTATCAAGACGCAGGGGTTAAAGAGGTCGTCGATTGGATGATGATCGCCTTCATGCGAAGATTGGAAACAACTGTGGAATAGACAGAAGATTACTTAACCCTTAAATGCGTTTTGTTTCAAATATGACACATTTCAAGAAAATGCCTATTTAATATAATATTCAACGAAAATGTGTCAAACTGGAACTTGTTCCACATCTGCAATGAGACAGTGTGCACGTGCGAGTAGGTATTAGCACAATGTTGCATTAGAACACCCGCTAAATAGTTCATCAGTATCTTCGCAGTCTAACCAATATAAAATATAAAACATTTAAGGGTTAAGAGGAATAACAATAAATAAAAGTAAAGGAATATTTTACTGCATTCGTGCATCATTTTATTAAGCCATCTTTTTTTACACCATCTTGTACTACGCCATCTTGTTTTACACCATCTTGTACTACGACAACTTGTTTTACACCATCTTGTACTACGACAACTTGTTTTACACCACCTAGTACTACGCCATCTTGTTTTACACGATCTTGTACTACGCCATCTTGTTGTACACCATCTTGTACTACGCCATCTTGTTTTACACGATCTTGTACTACGCCATCTTGTTTTACACCATCTTGTCCTACGCCATCTTGTTTTACACCATCTTGTACTATGCCATCTTGTTTTACACCATCTTGTACTATGCGATCTTGTTTTACACCATGTTGTACTACGCAATCTTGTTTTACACTATCTTGTACTACGCCATCTTGTTTTACACCATCTTGCACTACGCCATCTTGTTTTACACCATTCTGTACTACGCCATCTTTTTTACACCATCGTGTACTACGCAATCTTGTTTTACACTATCTTGTACTACGCCATCTTGTTTTACATCATCTTGTACTACGCCATCTTGTTTTACACCATTCTGTACTACGCCATCTTCTTTTACACCATCTTGTACTACGCCAACTTGTTTTAGCTTTACGGCCATATTTACGTAGACAAAACAAGAGCGTGTTAGTATAGTTATTTTTATGGCAAAGTAGCGTCTCCTGATTTTTTGATTTGAGGGTTTCTTAATAAAGTTTTCAGAAGAAAACACAAACAATTTGATGCAAACATTGTTAAACCATTTGTAAAA
>OY744547.1:47539751-47574751 GCA_963556195.1 Sepiola atlantica | reverse complement strand
TTTATGCATGATCTTAGTATTAGTTGTTAATATTTGTCTTAGTTCGGTTGATTTTATGCTTTTCTTGTGTGTAGTAATGTGTCGCTGGATGGCACTAGTATCATTTAAGTGATGCGTAAGGCCTCTCCCGACGCCTTACAACGCTAGGTGCCATACTCCACCGGTTAACACCCGAAAACCGTAGAATCGCTCGCCGCGTCGAGAAATTGACAAGAGTGAAGAGGAGAGAAGTCCGTGGTCTTTAACGACGCTTGCATAAAATATGTATATATATATATATATATATATATATATATATATATATATATATATATATATATATATATATATATATATATATATATATATATATACGGATAGATAGATGGATAGATATGCATATATATATATATATATATATATATATATATATATATATATATAGATAGATATAGATATGCTTGAACACCTTGATTGTCAAGATAAATGGTGAAACGTCCGTAAAAATAGACCCCTTACTAGAAAATAAGGTATAGTCGCTGGTATCTGCTTTTCTATTGTTTGTTTAGAAATGCTTTGGAATTATAAATTAATATCTATTGAGCTATATATTATATATATATATATTTTTAATATTAACTTATTTTTGCTTACAGACACCGGCGTTTAAGCTTTTGCTATCATCAGTGTATGAAGTTATAATTTCAGACTGTCGGAAGATTTGAACCCCTTTACAGAAGTGGCCTAGGCTCCACAAGGGGATTATCACGCAAAGAAGTTACGTGTTATTTGTACCTAAGAATGCGGGAAAAGGAGAGTAGACAATTGAGAGGGTTCACCGAACGTTAGACACATAGAGATAGAGAAAGAGAGAGAGAGAGAGAGAGAGAGAGAGAGAGAGGGGGGAGAGAGGGAGAGAGGTAGAGAGAGGGAGAGAGGTAGAGAGAAATTAAGATATTTTCCCACAAAAAAGAAGACCGTCTATAAAGAAAAAGACTTATATCTAAAAAGATTAAGACCGCGTTATCATTGTTAATACAGACGAGACAGTTATAAAAACAAAGCCTTCGTTTATCAACAAAAAATGGGCTTACTTCGTATATTGTTTACGAAAAAAACTCATTTTTTTCTTATTCGTATGGATCAATTATAATGAAACGGCCGTAATGTTTTTAAATTAAAACAATTTTTTTAGAGATTCTGTTTTACTTTTTTGTATGTTTTACCGGAACATATCTCAATTTACAACTGCTCTTGAATGAACTATTAGCACCGTGAAAACGTTTACTGTCTATCGAACTCTAAACTGGAGTTTGACTACATAACTAAAAAAATATATATTATGCATATATATGCGTATATGTGAGAGAAGAGAGGAGAGAGAGAGAGAGAGATAACGAGAGAAAGGGTGAGAGAGAAGACGCGAGAACATGCTAGATGGCCTTGGTTACCACTGCGTAAATATGAGCATTTTCATACAGCAGTGGCAGTTGTGCAATCGTATCTGCCATTCTCGCGAACTCGACGATATTGGGTCACTCCCTATTCCTTATCGAAAAAGTATGCATCCATATCTCCTTCACCTGGCAATGGGTGAAATAGTAAAAATATAAATAACGTGAACAACTCAAGTGTTTATATGTCCGAGGTGTTGTTAGTATTATATGACTCAGTTTTGTGACGACTGAATCTCCTTGTAGTCTAGAAAGATTCACTGGGAAAGAGAGAGAGAGAGAGATAGAAAGAGAGGGGTGGCCTACAGAGTACAGAAAAAGAAAAAGACAGAGAGAGAAGAGCAGGAGTAAGACGTGACAATACTCTTACACAAATCACTAATTACTAGTTTAATAATGAAATCTAAATTCGATATGAAACTGAATGAATGAAAGTCCTGATTTTTCCTTTTGCTTTCTTTCTTTCTTTTCTTTCGTTGGCTTTGGATGATTGATATTCGACTAAATAGAGAGAAAGAGAGGGAGAAAGAGAAATGAGAAATAAGACAAAAGAGAAGAAAACAGAAGAGAGGGAAAAGTCAGAAGTCCTAATACTGCTACCAAAATCACCGGGTACGCGTTTATTAACAGGTAACTTTTCCGATATTCACCGGTGAAACTAAGGGAGAGGACGTCTTGATTTGCCCAATTATCGCTTTCTTTCCCTCTTTCTTTTGTTGCTTCTGGTCGACCGATATTCGACTAAAGAGAGTGAAACAAAGAGAGAGAGAGAGAGATAAAGAGAGAGAGAAAGAGAGAGAGAAAAAGAGAGAGAGAAAGAGAGAGAGAGAAAGAGAGGGGTAGGGACGCAGTGGTTTTGATACTGTTGATTACCAAATCACCAAGTACTCGTTTAATGAGATAACTTTTTCGATATTCATTGGTGAAACTGAGGGTGAATAAGTCTTGATTTGTCTTTTTCGTTTTCTTTCTCTCATTTATTTCGTTGCCTTTGGCGGACCGACATGCGCCTAAAGACAAAGAGAGAGAGAGAGAGAAAGAGAGACAGATAGAGAGACAGAGAGAGGCCGAGCGATAGAAAGAGAGAAAAGTCGGTGGAGGCCGACTGCTGTTTGTGTACATTCAATACAAAGCAACCTTATCAACGTATTGATGCATCCTGAACCATCATGCAAAACTATGAATCATTTATGTAGGTCTACATATATATCTTCTATTGCCCCTTTTTATCTCTTGCACCAATCAATAATTCCTTTTCTTGTTTCATCGCTTGATCTACTTATCTACCTTTCAATCAAGGGAGGAATTTTCTAATCAAGACGTAAATCTCCCGAAAAATACTCCAGCCCACCCGAGGAATCATTAATTCGATTAGACTTGCTCAAATAACATGCCTTCTCACGACTTTGCCAGTCCAGCTTTGTATTCGACATGTGTCTCTGTCAACATGACACTCAATCTTGCACACTCTACTTGCTCCAAGGACAACTGATATTATGCCCAGCTATAATCTCTCTCACTCTCTATCTCGCTATCTCACATCTATCTCGATAAATATATATATATATATATATATATATATATATATATATATATTTATGTATATATATATATATGTATATATATTATATTTATTTCCATTGATTTTTATAATATTAGTTTATTTTTTATTTATATTAATCTATCGTAAAAGAAAATATATCAAACACTATATATATGTATATTATATAAATATATATATATATATATATATATATATATATATATATATATAATATATATATATATATAATATATACGTATATATATAGATATATATATATATATATATATATATATATATATACGTATATATATATATATATATATGTGTGTGTATATATATATATATATATTATATATACGGCACAATCACGTTGACACACCGGTTCCCGTTAGATCACCGAAGTTAAACGACGTCGAACCTGGCCAGTACTAAATGACCGATCTCGGAATACCAGGTGTTGTATGTACTCTCTGCTTATTTAGGCATTGTTTCCAGTCGTCTTGAATTGCTTGCCATTGGAATAAAGCAGTGCCGACTTAGTGTTGTTAGTATTGCGGAACCCTTGCTTCACAATTACACGCGCAGCCAGCTCCTTACAGGGGTGTCCATAGTCTCTCTAGACTGAACGGAGGGCTTTGACTTGATATATATTATATATATTATACATTTATATATATATATATATATATATATATATATATATATATTATTATTATTATCATTATTATTATTATTCATGAAAAATATTATCATCAAATTGTCCCATATACATATGTGTTTAATGCTAAACCTGTAATAATCAGTATGGGATGGGGAGAATTCCTATCGTCGCATAATTCTAACCCCAATATGATAGTCATTAATGACTCAGTAGTCGGAGTGCTAACTGCTACGGCCAGCACGCATTATTGTAGAAAGCGACGACATAATTAACGTCTAAATGGCAAATTCAGCGGGCATACAAGCAAGCTGTCAATCAGAACTCAATATGCAGGACCTAGAGTATTGCATTATGCTATGAATGACTTCCTGTTCTGCACATTTTAAAGTTCTCTATATAGCGAGAGGTTTTACCAATTATTTATGAATAAATATTATTTTCAAATTGACCCATATACACAAGTGTTTAATGCATAACCTACCATCATCATGATGGTAGGAGACAATCTCTGCCTGTTGCACGATCTGAACCCCAATATGAAAGTTATTCATTACTCAGTAATCGGGGTGCTAACCGTTGCTGCCAACACGCATTGCGATGGAAATGGCATAGTAGCTAGCTGTCAAACAGAACTCAATAGGCAGGGCCTAGAATACTTCATTACACTAAAAATGGCTGCTTGTTGTCGACTTACTCTAAATGTTTTATCTAGCGAGAATTTTTAACAATTATATATATATATATATATATATATATATTTATATATATATATTATATATATATATATATGTATATATATATATATATATTCTTATTTCATGTATCCACATAAAATATTATAAGGAGATATATTTTTTTATGTATTAATTCTCAGTATTTACTTCAACAGTGCTCGATAGATTCCGCCCGGGGATGAAATGCGGGAGCATGTGTGTAGCTTAATTGGCATAAATATATTTTTATAACTTACTATATATATATATATATATATATATATATATATATATATATATATATATATATGTGTAAAAATAAAAATGGAATAAAGAATAAGCAATTCAACAACTAACAAAAATAAACTAAAAAACTCATGTTGTAAAGTTCTACTGACATATTTCGGCCGTAGATACGACCATTTTCGTTCGGTTAGTAAACTTTATTTCAAAACGGAAAAGTTTTCAAATTTATACAAAGAATGCGATTGGAAGAAAATGTCACGTGCAGAGAACAACAATATATATTTATAGTGTTTAATATAGTTCCTTTCTGTATGTTTCCACTGCATTAATATATATATATATATATATATATATATATATATATATATATATATATATATATATATGAGAAAGGAAGGATGAGTGTAATCGGACGTAATGGGAAATGAAAAAGGAAAAACCAAAATATGTTTGTTAATGTATTCATCAATGTTTCGTCTTTATTTGCAAGACTTCGTCATGATGATAATTTTAAGAAAAATGTCATGCAAGTACATGGAAATATTGGGTTGACATGATGGGTTAATGAGAAGAAAGTAGTAACCACTACTGGGAGCGCAGGACCAAGATCCGGGCTGAGAGAAGTCAGTGGCAGGGAATAAAAATAAATGTGGATGACTCCCACCCCTCCACTCACAGCTGTCCACATTTATTTTCATTCCCTGCCACGGGCTGAGAGAAAGTCAGTGGCAGGGAATAAAAATAAATGTGGATTACTCCCACCCCTCCACTCACAGCTGTCCACATTTATTTTCATTCCCTGCCACTGACTCCTCTCAGACCGGACCTCGGTTCTGCGCTCCCAATAATGGCTATTACTTTCTTCTCATTAACCCATCATGTCAACCCAATATTTCCATGTACTTGCATGACATTTTTCTTAAAATTATCATCATGACGAAGTTTTACAAATAAAGACGAAACGTTGATGAATACATAAACACATCTTTTGGTCTTTCCTTTTTCATTTCGCATATATAAATATATATATATATATATATATATATATATATATATACAGGGTGGGCAAAAATAAGGGTCCTATTTTTAAAAATTCATAACTTTTTTATTTATTGATTTAAAAATTTTTTTTTTTTTTAGAATAAGTAAAGGACCCCTTCCGAAGCAAGCATGAGCCGTATTAGCCCTAAGGAACGTACCCTCATTTAGAAAACATTATTTTTGCTTAAAAAACTCAAAACAGTGTAAAAAACAATACTTTAGTTTTTGTAAGTTTTAAGAAGTGTTTTTCGGCTAAAATTTGTTTTGTTTATTTCAAAAAATCTCGGAAGGGTCAGTCTACACACACATAAAGTTTGGTGAGTTTAACTTTTATTTTGTGGAAGTTATTCAAATTCAAGTTATTCAAATTTAAAGATAGGACCCTTATTTTGGCCCACCCTGTATATATATATATATATATATATATATATATATATATATATATATATATATATATAGTGTTTAATATAGTTCCTTTCTGTATGTTTACACAGAGATTATATAAATAAAAAATGAACTAAAATAATAAATTAAGAAAATCAATGAGAATAAATACAAAAGTAAAATAACTAATAATAATCATGATAAAGTTCAATAACTATTTAGTACCTTCATAAACTGGAAGAAATAATAATAAATTTAAGTAATACACTAGAAAATAATTAATTAAAAAAATATCAAATTATATATCTTTTCAATATTAATTTCTATGAGTTTATGACAATTAAGAGAATGTAAACACGGTTACTTATTATTCTTGGAGCTGCTTCAATCTATATTACTCTATTACGAAATTACAAATCATAATACTGTAATATTTATGAACACATGTGTACACATGTCTGATATTGATTTGATAATATTTGCTTAATATTAATGTATTAATAAAATGATAGATGATTACAATTTTT
The DNA here is from genome assembly GCA_963556195.1 of Sepiola atlantica. Taxonomy (NCBI): domain Eukaryota; kingdom Metazoa; phylum Mollusca; class Cephalopoda; order Sepiida; family Sepiolidae; genus Sepiola; species Sepiola atlantica. The sequence goes on along the minus strand of OY744547.1, from coordinate 47,568,200 downwards.
GTAATTGTGTCCACCTCTATCTACCTATTAAATAATACTAAATAAATTATTAGAATATATTCGAGTCATTTTGATTAAAATAAAATAAAATTTAGAACAATATATGTATATAAATAAAACTAATAACAATAAATTAAAATTAATAATTAAGAAATACATAGAGATATTTACAAAAAAAAAACAACAGAGCAATAATTAAACTAAAATAATAAAAAATAAAATAAAAGTGTCATACTAGCAATTTTGTTTAAACATCTCCCGTAGTGCGGTCCTGTTATATGTGGCAAAGTAGAAATGGCGACTCCCAGTATTGATTTACTCCTCTCCAGGAGTTAGGCACAAGGCCAGTTTTTATCTTACTCCCACAAGTAAGATGTGACCCAAGGTCGGGTCGGGAAAGTGGGGTTTAAAAATTGCCTGGGCAGCCCCGTCGGCATTCCCCGGTAGGGGCGCCTCAGGCAGTAAGCAATAAACTTACTCCTCCCCAAAGAGGGGAGGCAAAGCCTGGGAGGGTGGACCTCCTAGAACTGCACAGGACAGACCCATAGACCGGCGTAAATCAAGCCCCGAAGGCCAAGACAATACCAGTCTATCGGGTGCAGTATCCATCAGAACCTATACTACACTTTGATCTTAGCCAAAAGGCCGAGAACTCCCAGTAGCGAACAATCAACAACAGAAGATCCAAGTCTTGTCGACGATTTTGAAATCGCCTTCCAGAATTGCCTCATCCTACTCACATCTCAGGAGCATTTAAACGTGACGGACTCTGATGAGACATAGCTGGAATCGAACGCTTTACAAAAATTCCTTGAAGTGAGTCGACAAATCGAAACCTTTTTTTTACGCAAGAGGATGATTCTTTCAAAACTTAAACCTGAACAAGTAATAAAAGAAGAGTTTATCGATCTTGAGCAAGAACTTTCACGCAAAGATTCCTGGTTAGAGAAGCACCAACAACGGCTCCAGCAATGGATGAACTTGTTGTGTAATTTGCAGTCTGGACCACAGCAACCCCCCCCCCCTCAGTCACAGACTAGGTCTGGGCCCGGCCAAGGATCTGATGAGCCTCTGGCAGGGCCTGGCGGTCCCAGTCAGATGCCAATGCATGGTATGTAGTCTAATTTACCGACTTACTCTCAACAGATGCAACAGTCCCAGCAGCAGGGCATGTCTTCTGCGTCCCAGTTCCTGGTTATGCCACCTCCACAGGCTCCAAAGTTTATATTTAAAAAAATAAAAAAAATAAAAGAAATTATAAAATGATAAAATAACAAAATACTAAATAAATGTTGAAAAACACTTTTTACAAATGTTGATAGCCTTACTCCTTTACGCACACACACACACACACACACACACCCATATATATATATATATATATATATATATATATATATATATATATATATATATATATATATATATATATATATGAAGCAATCCAACAAAAGATATAAGCGTCAACTAATATCTTATAATTAGTGAAACATCCGGATAAAAAACTGAAGCTCAATATACTGGATAGAGCATTAATATTATAATATATATTTTTCGCTCTTCTGGCTAGATGTGATGGGAGTCCGTCTTATTTTGCTCAGTTCGGATTTAGCGGGTTTTCTAATTAAACAACGAATTTGGATTTGACTTGAGTTGCACTTGTTGGGATTTCGGAACTTTGATTGGACTTTTTGTATTATTTTGATTAGTTTATTTATCATTTACATTGAATATGGACACATTTCGCGACTGGATAACTTTGCCGGCCCCTTCAATTGCACGTATTTGGACTGCTGTTTGTATCTTGGAGTAATGTCCTTCCTGATTATGCTTCTCAACTTGTATGACCTGGATGGACTGTATGGATTCAACAAAAGTATGTTTTTGGATTGATATGTTTGATGTTATGTATTTTTGTATATTTGTGTATATAATTTTATATATTTTCAAAGCGTAATTTTATTGCCTGTAGTAGTTTAACTGCGGTAATGGTCCTCTGAAGAGAAGAATTATCTTTGAAAACTCATGAGCTAAGGACTTAAGGATGCTTTGCATGAACTTTGAATTCTAATAAAATTTGATTGACACCTTATTTTATTACTTCATTTTATATTATAATTATAATTATATATATATATATATATATATATATATATATATATATTTCCACAAAAAATCATAATGATCGATTGATTAGTTACGGAGTGAATCTTATTCATAAAAATATATATCCATTTACACATACCTACCTTCATTTTACATTAGGAAAAGGTTGTATCCACAAGTTAAAATTCGTAGAATCTTTACTGTGTTTATATAGTATTTTTCAATAATAAATATAATTTGATGGTTTTAAACCTAGGATTCATTTTTAAATACGAAAATGTAAAGAGCAGTCACTTATTTTTGACGCCTGAAGAATACGAGAAAATCAAAGCTACGGTTGAAACATGTATTGATACGTAGTCAAATGTTTGTATAAATAACACTTTTATTATATATAACTTTATCTTTATACATATTTTAATGGAGAATAGAGATATTCTCTCATTCTATTTGTCAGTCTATCTTTCGTCGTTTCTTTCTGAATCGCACACTTTCTTATATTGACCCGAAAGAATAAACATTGTTGACATTTTCAATTCCGCTAATAATATTTTCAGCAATTAATATGAAAGGGTTATGTTAAAACATTTCAAATCCATAATAGTTCTAGTACACTAAGATTTTGTTGACATTTATATGCTGTCCTACATTTTACCCTGAGAAAATATTATTTTATTATATTGTCATAAAGTCTTTCATTATTTTTATTGCATTAAATTATTCTGAAAGGATTTAAGCAAAGTGGGCTACACGTTGTCTTCCAATTAACACTTTTCATTTCAATACGATTTCTGTTCTTCTTTAGAAGCTGGCTGGAATAATAGAAACAATTAAAGAGAACAACAAATTACTCCATTACTTTCTCTGGGATTTCCTTTACTGCTTAGAGTAATTTGCAGCAAGTACAAAAAGATAAAATGCATTTTCTCTTTCAACTCTTCGAGACTGGATGAGGATACGAAGGTAGTGTTTTATTACTTCAAAACCTAATTTCTTAGCGACAAGAACTTTCTAGATTTACTTCTGAGTACTTCTTACCATAACGTCATATCCTGACACGTATTTTTAATTAAAAAAATGTAACTTCTAATGGATTTTTTCACTTTCTGGCTCGATTGTAAAATTCTAATTTGAGACGTTTCAGATGTGCAGTCACCCTTCGGAGCTTCGACCGTAATGTTCATACGAGCCGAGGGTCGACTTGACCTCATTCTGGCAACCTAGACTTTGAGATCTATCAGACTTTTCTGTGTCGGAATGAGATATGCCCCGACTCAATTATAGAAGGCACATGCTCCAAAGCATTACACCTTCCTTTCGTTAAAGGAATTGTTCATTGCCGGTCACCTGAAACGCCTCATAACAAAATGGAAGCGTTGTTTATTCAAGTAAATAAACCTAGTATCAACCATTATCGTTATGAGGGGGAGGGGCGAAGATATGTTAAAGTGGTATTGAATTTTTTTTTAAAAACGTCTTCTTAATAAATTCACCAATCTTTTATTTTGCACACTCATTCATCCGCCTGAAGATGACCGACGTCGGTCGAAACGTTCGCGAAAATATGGCGATTTTTATACAACATGGACGACAATACCAAATCGGTCTTGCGACGAATCAAAAAACGAATCAAAAAATAAATAAACAGAAGCTGTTGCTACTGTTTAATCAAACGTGCTTAAGAGAAGGAATGCTGCCTAATTACACACACACACACACACACACACACACACATATATATATATATATATATATATATATATATAAAGAACATGAAAACACGAAGAAATGAATTGGAGATTGGCCTTAAAAAGACCCAGTATGAAACTTGAGGCTCTCTGAGTTGGTGATATTCTTTTCAAATCTCCAAACTGTCAATATAAAAACAGTTATACAACGTATAGTAGATAAAGTACCCGAGAAACACCGGGTAGTCGTACTAGTAAACACTATATCCTTATGAACAGATGTCTCATATCAATCAAGAGATTTTTTTCTTTCTTGAATGGCTTATGCTTCATGCATGTCTCGCCGCCCCACTCGATTGACAGGCCCCGATCGAGCATGTTTTCTTATCAATAACACAGTGTTTGCTTAATATTTAATCGTTGGTGTAAGCGACTAGAAGGCTTACATCAAAATGTTTTCATAACTGATGCTATCTCTCTTGCTGAAGTAACCTTGTCAAAACAAAACCCTCTTCTCACTCGGTGGACACACTCCGGCCGTTCGTCGATATTTCACGTAGATTAAACAGAGTTATTAATATAATCTATTCATCTATCAATTTACATCACTTCAGATGGTAGATACTAGCCAAGAAACCGTCGAAAGGATAACATTTTATGTAGCCCTGGCACATGGTCGCTTTGTAATATCATAATTATCATGTTTCAGACGTTTTGAGAGGATAATGACGTTGATTAGCAATCGGTTTTAACTGACAGTCTTCTAGGGGTTTAGGGTTCGCTCCTTACTGCAGGCACCAGTACATACCCGGCGTGTCTCCGTCTTCAAGGGAAGAAAATCTCCTCAGTTGTACAGCAGTTTTTGGCTCGGAACAAAGTGTAGTATAAGTTCTGAAATTACACTTTATCTTTTCTGTCCTTGGTCAGACTAAGACAATTTCTATTTTGGTGGAGCTGGATTTTACCCACATTAAAAGTCGATCCTGTGTCTAACACTGCCTTCGTTAAGAGGAAAGTAAATAAGAACACGTATTGTATTTTATACTAAACTTTTCATCGTCAGCATAATTATGTTATCTTATTTATTTAACATATCAGTTAATAACATTTTTTTCTTTTTTAACATAGTTCACTCCAAACAAGGCAGGACGCCACTGTAGAAGTAAGGGGCTACTGAGAAAAAAGAAGAGGGGAGAAGGTTAGGGGGGGGGGTCAACCTAAATTGGGATCTGCGCAGCGAGATGTCTGTTTACATTAGTTTTAAATTTCTGCATGTCTGTACTGCCGGGGAAACAGGGGGCAGGGAGGGAGTTCTAGAGGCCAGCAACACGAGGAAAGAAGCTATTTGAGTAGAAGGCTCTCCGGCATCTGGGGACCTCCACAGTGAATGAATGAGATTTAGTTGATCGTCGAGTTAGTTTAGTGAATTTACGTCGAGGGGGCACCAGAGTAGCCAATTCATCGGAGCATAATCCATTGAAGTATTTGTAAAACAAGCACAAGGATGTTACATTGCGGCGATGGGACAGGGACTGGAGCTTGGTTGACAGTGAGGGACCTATTAGGTTGGCGATTCTTTTTTGAACCTTGTCAAGGAGGGAGAGTGTAGTAGATGATGAACCAGCCCAGATGTAACAACAATACTCCATGCATGGGCGGATGGTGGCTTTGTAGAGATACAGGATAATGTCAGGCGTGATGAGTTTCCATATCAGTTCATTAGTTACTACGCTTACTAATAAACAAAACTAATACATAAATCTATATGATTTTGATTAAATATTAACCTTCAAATAGCACGTGTTAAAAAGTGAGCTAATTAGATTATTAGTTTAGAAATTACAGTTATTTAAATAAAGCTACAGTTTCAAATTAAAAAAGAAATAGAATGAAACTGGTGACCCAAATTCGGCAGCTGTTCCAAAAAAAACCATAAAAATGCCAACAAAGATGTTGGACCGATCGTAAGTTGAAGTTGATGTGATAGCAGAGGAGTTGAAGAGGTCGTAAGGCAGTGTATTCACCATTTTGCATGAAGCTGTGTTTAATGTTGATGCCGCCTTTGCTAATAGTCAGTCAAAAGAAACAACGCGTCGACAATAATCTTAATAATTATCATCCTAATAATAATAATAATAATAATAATAATAATAATAATAATAATAATAATAATGATAATAATAATAATAATCATACTGAACTCGCCAGAGAATTGAAAGGAATATGGAACATGAAGAAAGTCAGTATAACACCAATAATCATAGGAGCACTAGGAACATTCCCCAAAAACATGGAGAAAAGACTAGGAGAAATAGGAATCAAAGGGATAACTGAGACCATACAAAGGACAGTAATGATCAAAACAGCTACAATCCTGAGAAATGTCCTCGAATGCGGAAACCAACCGACATAAGCAACGAATGGAGAATAAAACAACAGAACCGGGGAAAATACAACCGCACGAATGAGGCGCAAGCATAGGCTGACGCCACAAAAATTATGGACAGAGGGTCGAGGAGGGAAAGCGCAAACCAAACCTCCACTGGAAGAGCGCGGACAGCTCTGGGACCTTGGGAAGGCTTGTTGCCACTCGGGCCCCAGAGGGGACCGATGGCCCTTATCAGCGGGAAATCGTTGGTAGGTGGCTGTTGCGATTACCGCAAGGTGATCAGCGGTGATGAACGAAAAGAGGTGGAGCATACTGGAGGCCTGAGGAGACTTGTTGTCACTCGGACTCCAGGGAATACCACAGGTTGTCGGCAGTGGGCGACCACTGACGATGACCAGTGTGATAACTCCTAGTGAGTAAATAATAATAATAATAATAATAATAATAATAATAATACAAATATATATAAAACTAATAATTATAGTGGAGGTGGTTATGGTAATAATCTAGATAATGGTAGTCAAAGTAGTAATGATAATAAATAAATAAAATAATAATAATAATAATAAAATAAATATTAAAAAAATAATAATAATAACAATAATAATAAAAATAATGACAACAGCATTTTTTGCAATTGATGATAATGTGAATAGTTTTGTAACAATTAGTGATGGACTTTGATTATAATTCTCATTTAATGAAAGATTGATTATAATAATTATATCAAGTATGGTATAGAATATGGTATAAAAGGATAGTTATGTTGTCTAATTATTGTTTGTGGATAGGTTTTATTTTTCATGCCTTAGGGAGGTATTTATTCTGGGGTATTTAGAAGATACTATAGGATAATAGGTTCCGTTAGGGTGAAACAGTTTTTTTGTTTTTCTTTTGTATTCTATTTATAAATGGTAATATTGGTTTGAAAGATTATATGTGAATTACCGCCAATAATCAATCATCCCTATATAATCCTATGTATTCTATGTTAATATCTTTAATAAGTTGGTATAATATGTACATACCAACTATGTCGGTTACTCTGCTTATCCAGAGATCCCATACAGGCATCAAAAGATCCCAATATATATATATATATATATATATATATATATATATATATATATATATATATATATATATATACTATAACCAGGCACTATAGTATAGTGTATGTGGACTTTCGGTATTTACTTCAACAGTGCTCAATAGTGAGTAGAGCTATTTAGTAGTGGTAATGGTATGAAAAGATATCCATGGTAATTAAGCTATACAGAGGCGTCATATTTCATTCCCGCAGGGAATCATTAGACTAAGAACTTCCATACTATAGCTGATGATCCCCGTGTTAATATTAGACGCTTAAGGTCTCCTGTTTTTGTTTCACTCTTAGATAATTAACCTCCCTTCTTTTTTTTTATTACTTATGTTTTTTCATTTAGTAATTTTCCAACGAACGTTAAGTCTGCAATATCTTGGATTTAGTTAGTTCTTCTGGGAATTTAAACTGCATTTTACATTTTTTTTTAATGCCTCAAAGCTTCTTTAGACTATATATATATATATATATATATATATATATATATATATATATATATTATTGTGAAAATATATGTTTTAGCATATACTTTCAATAGTTATGTTCACCAAGCTCTTTCAAGTTAAGTCCGATGATTGGCAACCAGTAACAACAGAGCATATATAAGTAAGCAAAGTGTATTTATAATATAAAAGCCAAAATACTTTTATTTTTCTTTCAAAACATTTTCAAAACATTTTCAATATATATATATCAGCTGATGTATCGGCTTATTTATAGTGCCCCTGTGAGCTAAAGTGTCGGAATTTGAATTTAAAAAAAACATGAATCGAGTTCCGGGGTTCGAGTCCGGCGAGAAGTGGTAATTATCATCTCTACACTAGCGATTCCAGTAAGGATGAAACGTATACGCATGTAGATAAAAACAAATATTCATAATTATTTGTCGCCCCTAAATGTAGGATGTGCTCTGTAGTGAGTAGTATGAAAGTTCCTTAAACAGCCGTACATTTTTTTGACGGCTTCCTTTAACAGGTATAATTATTTGCCGATTAATCGCTTGTTTATAGTGGCCGTGTGGGTTAAAACGTCGGAATGTGAGTTAAGAAACATGACTCGTGTTCCGGGGTTCGAGTCTTGCGACCGGTATGAATAATTATCTTTACACTGACGATTCCCGTAAGAATTAAAGAAAAGACGTCAAAAAGGAAGAAAATGAAAAGACAGCAACGCAGAAAACACGCAAAACTCACATTAAAAAAGAAAATCAGAAAAACATCTCCCCATACGTCAGATGTGTGGGGAGAGTTTGCTCTGATTATCATTTTTAATCTGAGTTTTGCATATTTTGGCTTGTGAGTTTTGTACTATTTCTTCTTTTTTTTTAGACCGGTATGTTAATTTGTGATGAGCAGCTTAGAAAAAGTATCAGAGGTAATAATTGGAAGTGTATGGGAGGCTGTGTTCAGCAAGGTCAAGAGTCCTGACAACCCAATGTTCAGCAATGTGAAAGAGAAGTGGGACAAGTTGGTTAAGGACTGCCCAAGAGTTCTGGGCCTAGTTGAACAAGACTTGAAACAGAAGAAGACAAGCACAATTGCAGTCTTAAGCAATTTCCTTGAGGAAGCAAGTCCGAGGGCAGATTACAGAGAGGTGGCAGAGCTGTGCCTGATCCTGCTTGGTGAGGAACCTCCTCGAGGTATCCACTAGGCCAAGCCAGGTGCCATTCACCAAGCCCGTTGGATGGCCAGGAACATTTACTGTATGAAGATGCTCATGTTTTCCAAGGAACTAAAATACAACACGGACACTATCTTCAAGCTGGAGAGGATGAACAAGTTCCTGACCTTATTCTACACCAGCCACTGGGTGACCACCACATCTGCAGCTGATGCACCTATCCATGACCTCCAGCTTATGAAGAACATGCTGCAATACAAGCAGTATGACTATGAACTGGCAACCTCTGTTCTCAAGAAAATGAACAACCACCGCTGGTATCTGACCCAGGAACTAGTGCCATTCACCTTGTTCAGTTCACATGCCAGCATGACCAAGACTGCAAAAGAGAAGCTCGCAGTCAAGCTGTCAGAAACAGAGAAACCTGAGAGTTACAGGAAAGGCAAGCCAGTGTTTCCTGTCATCAATGCAGCTACAGTTCTCACAGACTTGGTAGGGCCAGAGTCTCACTTTCTGTTTGATGCTCTTCGAGTGAAATGTGACTGGCTCACTACTCCTGCTGACACCTGGGAAGACAATGACAGCTACAGGAATGCACAGAAGTTTGTGAGGTCAGTGAAAGTGACCAGTGATGTGGCTGAGAGAGGTGTGAAACTAATGAGTGACTTTGCCACTCAGATCACAAGTGACCCAGAGCAAAGAAGCTGCTTACTACAAGTTGTGGAGTACCACAGGAAAAAATTTGACAGTTTCAAAAAAGCCACATGTTTTTTATTGTGCTTACTACCATATGCAAGAAAATTTTATTAGCTTTCATTTGGTACCACTTTCAATGCTATAGCATCAACATCTGGAAAGCTACAATGAAAATAAGGACATACTATCCCAAATTTTGCAGCGTTTTTGAAAAACGTCAACAATAAAATTGCATGGCTCTTGAGGCAGGCATAGCCAAGGTCCAAGATCACAATAACTGGTATGTTTAGCTTATTTAAACCTTGGAGAATGGGAATAATATCAGTTTCTATATGTTTGAAGAAAAAGGTCAATTTTGAAGAGGTCTAATATATATATATATATATATATATATATATATATATATATATATATATATATATATATATATATATATATTTATTTATAATTATATGTAAATGAACATTATTTTATATATATATATATATATATATATATATATAATAAGGAGAATATTTTTTTAGAATATTTTGAAAACCTGGACAACGCAAATTATTTGTTTTTTAAAATAAATTATTTATTTACTGTAAAAACTTTTTCTTTTTTTTTCTATTTTATTTATTTATTAATTTTTTAAAAAAAGTTTTTAAGTAAATAAATAATTTATTTTAAAATACAAATAATTTGCGTTGTCCAGGTTTTCAAAATATTTTAAACAAATATTCTCCTTATTATTGCTATTCCGGCAACGTTTTCAATGTGTGACCTTTCAAACTATATATATATATATATATATATATAAACATTAATATATATATATATATATATATATATATATATATATATATATATATATATATATATATATATTGATGGTTGCTCTACTCTAACAGTTGAATATACCCTATTAGTGTCAGCGGGGAATAATTAAAAACATGGCATGTCATAATAATTGTGTGGTAATAAATACCGCGAATTATAATTACATAATATTTATAAGAATTTATGCGAACTAGTTTTGGGTCAGGGGTCGACGACGAAATAGTTATCAAAGATCACTTGCTTCTCACATTTTATTAATGTCATTTTCGCCTAATTACTCCTTCCTAAGAGGTTGTTTAATGGTAGTTGTAACTTCTTAAATATAGCGGCTTATTTTTATTTCTCTTTAAGAGAGTGTGTGGTTCGTCTAATGGAAACGTCGCAGCCGGTGCCAAGTTCTACAATGTTGACATTGTTGACATTTATCTGTCTCACGAGACAATGCATTTCTGCGCCTCAGATTTGTATGTTGCCGAATTGCAGCGTACATATATATAAATAAATAAATATACAAATAAATGAATAAAAATAATAAATATCTAAACGAATAAGGATATATATATATATATATATATATATATATATATATATATATATATATATATATATATATAACTTCTTTGTAAAATGGTAAGAAAAATCCCAGCAGAGTGCTCGATTAATTAAGAATTAAAGTTAAAAATTAAGAGCATAATATTTATTTATTCTGGTACAGAAAAATTAGTACAACATTCGTACCGTCGGTTTCAAGCACGGAAGCTGAAGAGAGTCGGATGGGTAAGACCTTCCGTGCTTGAAACCGACGGTACGAATGTTGTACAAAGTTTTCTGTACCAGAATAAATATATATATATATATATATATATATATATATATATATATATAATAAATATTTGTTATTGTTTATTATCTATTACGTATACGTTTCGTCCAGTTTAAATCGGGACTCATCAGCATAGAGATATGACTATTCACTACCGGTCATACGATTCGAAACCCCGGACTCAAATCCGACGTCTTTACCCGCTCGGCCAATTTTAAACAGCGAATAAACGATGATAATTTTAACACTTTATCGGCGGCTTAACGTCTAAGCATTCTACTTCTTTTTAAGGGAAGGAACGATGCATTATAAAGCAAGTGACGTTATGCTGTGTTAATACTACCATTACAGTGCTCGCTCTCTCTCTCTCTCTCTCTCTTTCTATATATATATATATATATATATATATATATATATATATATATATATATATATATATATGTATATATATATTCATATGTATATATATGTTAATTAATAGATATATAACTAATAATGAAACTATAAATGCGACGCTTAGTAACAATAAGACACAGCCTCACGGAGACGGTCGAGAGAACGAAACCGCTAGAGTAATGGCCTATAATACAACGTTAGGTGTAATACCCCACCAATTAACACCAGAAAACCGACGAATAGCTCGCCGCGTCCAGAAATTAACAAGAAAGATAGTGAAGAGAGAAAACTCCATAGTCTTTAACGACGCATCTATAAGAAATGACTTGTTGCCGAAATATATATGTGACTTTTCAATATATATATATATATATATATATATATATATATATATATATATATATATATATATATATATGTCTGTGTGTGTGTGTTTATATGTATAGGGGTTGAATCAGTCGACGGATATGTGAAATAATGAATAAAACAGGACGATGAATAAACGAATAAACGTGTAACTTACTAGTTCGTGCTGAGTGTATTAGACGATTTTAGAAGCAAGGTATCTTCAAATTTCTTTTGTCTTTGTTTTTCTATTTTATTAATATATTCTGTCAAAAATTTTCGGAAACCATTCCTTTCTTCAGCCTTTTTAATATATATATATATATATATATATATATATATATATATATATATATATATATATATACTAGAGAATATTTGTCGTCTGACTGGGAAAAATTATTTCCCGAACATCGTTGTACAGTGTCTTAAAAAGGGCATCATCTATGTGCAAAGTGTAATAACGTCAAAACTATATTTTTGATAGTGATGAAAATGTATACACTAATAAAGTAATAAAAATAAAATAGTGTTTTCCTGTACTATTGCAACATTGTTATTACTTCATATTGTACTACGCCATCTTGTACTACGCAATCTTGTTTAGGCTTTATCGCCAACTTGATATTTCTAACACGCGAGCGTGTTTGAATAGTAATTCTTATGACAAAGTGGCGCTTCTGGATATTTGTCTGGTTGGGTTCTGTAAAAAATAAAAGTTTTCACAAGAAAACCCAAACAATTGATAAATTAAAGTCATTTATTAAAAAGAAAGTTTAAGAAACACTTAGGAAATTTAGGAAAATTTGATACAATTATATTTTAATTCAAAAATTTGATACGCCATAAAACCAACCACCCCGTTTTTAAAGCTGTTAAACCTGACATATTATATAGGACAAGAGGGAGAAAGTAGCAACTTTAGTTGAAATAAATAATGAGGGTTGCTTAAACAGAGCTGAGAGGTAAAATATAACTAAATACCAAGGTGGTATGTATGACATGAAAAGACACATCAATCTTATGAATATCTCAATCAGTCTAGTAATCATATGAGCTACGGAGTTAATGAAAAACAATTTCAAAACTACTTGGCTAATATATCTGGTGACCCAAGTGCAAGAAAAATCCAAACAATTTCGCAAAGAGGGAGGGTTAAAATCCTAATAAGATCGGAGTCTCTAAAATAGTGAATAAATGTCTGCCATCCGGTAGGATGCTCCATCCTCAGTAAAAACAAAAAGATAAGAACATTTTTTTAAAGTTTTAAATATTATTAATTTGTTTTTATTTGTTTGTTTGTCCTCGTATGAAATTTCGCCTTATTAATTTTTTTGAATTTTCCACATGAAACAAAACTTAGAATCTTGCATTGCGTATGTGCTTTTCAAATTATCTGCTAAGGGGTAACCCCTCTCTCCCAAATGCCACCCATGGAATCATTAATTCACAATGAACTTTGAACTGACAGGTGTGTTTGGGTTGACTGAAGTTATCATTAGCACTCTTGTATTTTTCCAGTTTGTCACGTTTAACTTTCTAAAAGAAGTTTAGTCGCACTATTATATTTACGTTTGATACATGTTTTAGGTTTGTCGAACCTGAATTAGAAAAAAAATTATTTACCTCCCCATGAGGTTAGGCACAAGACCAGTTTTATCTTACTCCCACAAGGTAAGATGTGACCCACGGTCGGGTCGGAAAAGTGGGACTCTAAAAGTCAGCGCCCGAGAAGGTGAGCACTCTGGCCATTAAAAATTGCCTGGGCAGCCCCATCGGCATTCCCCGGTAGGGGCGCCTCAGACAATAAGCAATAAACTTACTCCTCTCCAAAGAGGGGAGGCAAAGACTGGGAGAGTGCACCTCCTAGAACTGCACAGGATCGTCCCATAGACCGGCGTAAATCAAGCCCCGAAGGCAAAGACGATACCAGTCTATGGAGTGCAGTATCCATCGGAACAGATACTATACTTTGATCTAGCCAAAAGGCCGAGAATAGAAAGAGCACATTTGTTAGTTTGTCAACGCTTAAGTTTAAAATAACACGTCGTTGGTCTGCATCATCTAAGTTAAAAATAGTACTTTTTGGGGTCTGTCAGGCTTAAGATTAAAAAAACATTTTTTGCCGATCTATCTACTGAAGTTTGAAATAACATATTTGTCGTTCTGAAAAACTTAAGGTTAAATCAACACTTTTGTTTATCTGTCACGCTTAAGTTCAGAAAGATATTCTTGTCAGTCCGTTACGCTTACTTTTTAAATAGAAGTCTCGTCGGTCTGTTATGCGTCGGTTCGAAAAAAGCATAATTGTCAGTCTGTTAAACTTAAGTTAGAAGTAGCACTTGTGTCGGTCTGTCACGCTAAAGTTTGAAATAAGATGTTCGTCGGTATGTAAGACCTATATTAAAAATAGCGCGTTTGAATGCGTTCACGTAGTTCTATTGGACGCTGTGTCTGTCCGTTGGTCTGTTAATGAGTCTGTCACGCTGTAATTAAAGTTACAATTTACATCGCTAATCGCGTTCTTCAAATAAACTGATATTACGAATAATCGTTCTTTTTTTCTCTCTTAAAGTGCCTTCTGTTAGATAATTCTCATAGAGAATAGTCACCAGGAACAAGACCTACATAACGAGCGCCTGTCCGCTTCGCCCGAAGCCAAACAAAGTCGGCAGTGATTGCCCCCGCGTATATGAAACCCCAACCTGTGGAGGGTCGACAAAAGTGAACAGCATTATTTCGCTCGATATTGAGTTACGTTTCAATTAAATACAAGCAGTATTTCATAAACTTGAAGACTTTTGAAAATAATTATTTTTCCACGATATTTATATAAACAAATGTTAACTGGTACGGCGGGAACAAATTAAAGCAAAAATATTAATAGACTCCACCATCACTCCTGAACAGATGGTCGACCAAAAGGCAACAATATATATATATATATATATATATATATATATATATATATATATATAGAGAGAGAGAGAGAGAGAGAGAGAGAGAGAGAGTGATATATATATATATATATATACATATATATATATATATATATATATATATATATATATATATATATACATAACACTGGCTAGGAAATAAAAGCAATATTTAATTAACTTGGAATTCCGATTGCAACACACGTCTGTTAACTTACAAGAGGTCATGAATTATTCCAGAATAAATATAAAAAACGTATACAATATATATATATATATATATATATATATATATATATATATATATATATATATATATATATATAAGTTTTCATGTTATTGTTCTTCTTTTTCTTAAACGTTCATTCGATCAATAGCGCTTACGAAAAATAATTACATAAAAACTTAAGTTTAAGGCGCTAAAAATCACACATAACATTTGACAGGGTCCAGAGGTAAATTACTAGGCCACAGGCTTCGTGGTCGTGGTTTCGACCAACTGTCAAAGTAGAGTCGTGCTGGCGATTAGTAAAAGTATGAAACGCGTACTCGGATTACTTTTATGTGTGTAAAAATAAAAATAAATTATATATATATATATATATATATATATATATATATTTTTCCAAAGGACAGTGGCTGGGTGGAGAACTGCTGATTTTTGACACGGCCTGATTCCTTGAGAGACATTGAATACCCTCCCTACCCACTTTTTTCAATTCCCCAATTTATGTTTATTTATATGGTTTCTTCTTCCCTCTCAGTCATAAATGATGTAATTCCCCCATCCATATAAAATTATAGATTAAATATGCTTCAACTTTCATTCTTTCTCTAAATATGTATTAAATAGGTTGTTACCCCCTCTCTCTCTCTCTCTCTTTAATTATATTTGAATTGTCGAGTGTGAATTTCCCCTTTTTTCAGTTTCAAAAATGTAATCATCTAAATTTGATGCTTGACAATACCACAAGGTCGAAATAAATTATTGCATCGGTGATTATGTGATTTCGTGTTACTAAATTTTATTTTATTCTTGCTCTGCTTATTACATTGAGCTCTTATACCCGGATTTCCTCCTATAATTATTTCATTATAATACAATATATATATATATATATATATATATATATATATATATATATATATATATATATATATATATATATACATTGCGATATTTTCTTTCTACTTCACTCAAACAATGCAGGATTAAGAGATGTGCGGTTGTAGAGTGAACAACTCTTGCTTTACTACAGACGATACCTCTAGACACCCTTACAATGTGTATTCGTTATGTCTCTAACTAAAAAGAGGTCTTCCTGTATACAAAGTATTTGTTACAAATTTGGTAATTTCTTGATATTCTTTGCGTTTCAGAATTATGTTAAACATTTAATAGCAGTAAAGTGCTACATCTAGCTGTGTCAGTTTTCTATGGGAAGATTGACGAGCTGGAGACGATTGGCGACTGGAAAACACCAGCATATTGGAAGAAAATGATCTGAATCATAATTCGCACCGGATCTAATAATTAGGAAAGTATAGCAACAGTTCAGTTCTTTAGAAATACCTTGAAGTTTGTGGGATCTCAACTGGAAATTTTGCGACAAAGATGTGGATGCAGTGGCTAACAGGAAAAATCATAGCAGGCGTTTTGTTCGCACAAGGAAATTTGTCGATCAGTTGAAAAAGGTGCAGCAAGATCTAACCAAGAGAATACTGGCCTTGAGTGTTGGATTGTCGATCACGAAGAAGGCGCTGAACGAAGATTATTTGCCACTTCTCATACATGAGTCGCAAGAGCCCGAGAACACCGCTTTACGAAACCTAAGAAACTATCCATCGATGCCATACACCCAACCGAGCCGATGGTACTCTGATACTTATGACCAGATTCAAAACGGATGGCTAGCCTACAGTCCGTACTATGTCCTGCGCGTTAAGACCCAGTTATGGTCTTGCGATGTGTGTTCAGTAAAGATCATGTCATGCCGCCTCATATCTTCGAAAAGGGACTCAGACAAAATTCAAATGACTACATTGTGTTGGGTAGAAAAAGCTAGCTGCGTGAAGACCATAGCAAGACACGGTGCCGTGTCAAACCACTAGGATGACCACGAAATGGCTGTAAGAGAACTCCTACGGGTTTATAAGTCCCAACATTTGACCAACCCATCTCCCCTGATTTCAATCGCAGAATCTAATATGTGGGGGGCACAGTTGAGAAAGGCAGCAACGATTCCACCTGCAAGCCCAGGGACGAGCTAATTTGCCAGGATTAAACTTGCGTTCAAGCGTCTCCTGAAAGATGCCGTGAAAGTCAGATGTTCCAGGTTTTTGAGGCTCAGGGCAACTTCTTCAAGTAGGCTGTATTTGGCAAAACATCTTTTTTTATTTAACTGGCTTCACAAACTCACTTTTTTCTGGATTCACACAATCTGTCACAAGCTGAATTCGTGATCCAAAAGATTATATAATGTTTAGTATATATAAAGACTGGGGTCTAATAGACTGTTCTGATAATAATCTTCATTTTTGTTTCCTCGGACTGTGAATTAGAAATCGTTCTAGATTAAGACAATTTTTATTTAATCTCAATCTAAAGGAGCTGGAATTTCTCAACATGAAAAACCGCCCTCGTGGGGAGGCAAGTAAATAAGTGCAGACTAATTAATCGACGAACAGAGCCTTTTCATAAGATGTGTAGGCGCATTTGAACTAAAATCGAGACAGCCTTTAATGATGGTCGGTCGCATTACATAAGATCAACTGGGAAATTCAACCCGAGCCACATTAACAAGTTAATATTATTTCCCGTTTGTTAATCAAATGTCGGTCTCTTCAAAGCTGATTTTGAGTAAGTGCACTCTTCGCTCGGCGAAAGAAAAAAGGAAACAGAAACACAACAAACCTATATTATAGTTGAGCACGACTTTCTTGTCTGTCTGTCTGTCTGTCTGTGTGCGTTGGCTTTACTTTTTCAATTTTCTTTTCTTCTTTGTTTTTGCTGGGGATGAAGCATTTACCTATTATTTCAGACACTCCAACCGAAAGATCTTTTAAAGATCCTAACCGTCCATTTAAGTGTAGTCGTTTGAATCTCTCTTGCACTTGGTTCACTGGATATATTCTCCAAGTAGATTATAAAGTTCTTTTTTATGAGCCCCTATAATTACTGGAACGATTGAAATCTTCCTAAAATTCTAGTTTATGACCAGGTTGTACATAAGAGCTTGGTATTTAGTTCTCGTCATTCTCTGAGATCTGTTTAGGCCAATATTATTGGGGGCACTTACTTTAAATAGCTTTGCTTCTCTCTCCCTCTTGTCCCACATACAATATCTATTTTACAGCTGCGGTTTCTAATAATGAAGTTGCGTGGATTGCATTGTAGGCTTCGAAATTACTCAACATAATTGCATAAAATTGGGCCACAAGCATTCTTGAGGTTCGGAGTGTGCAGATGAGGAAAACGTGTGGATGCAGCGACTCCAGTTGATAATTTCTAAAATCTTTCGTGAGAATTCCTTCTAATTTGGCATTTATAATGTGTCATATCGTGGTAAAATTATGCTGCTCCCGCTACAGCATCTACTACAACTACTACCATTGCTGATGCTACTACTACTAATGTTACTACTACTACTACTACTACTACTACTTTAGGAGATAGGTATATTTGGGGATAGAGGTTTAATTCGCATGGGAAAGCCACTCAGACATCAGTTACAGGCATTGAGAGTAAGAAAGGAGAGAGAGATTAGTACAGTAAGCTAAGAGAGAGAACGAGAGACAGAGGCGAAAGGATAAGCATTAGTCGCCTTTATTATAGAATGTTGCATCACAGGCTGTGCTCCATCCAATTGAGGTTTGGGGCGAACACCTACTTTTTACGTCCATTCGCTTCAAGTCTTGCTAAAACAAGAAACGAGCACGCTCTCAAACGAAACTGACGTCAGATCTCAACGTCCGTTTTCTTTTCATCTCACAGCCGTCAATCATTTCGTTAGTTTATCGCTTTTGACTAATCCACTATTCGTAGACCCTCAGTATATAACAATTACACCAAATAAGCATGAAGGGTTATTGCTATGTCGAATATAAGTACATTAGGACTAATACGTATAATGCTTACTTATGCAGCCCTCAACATGTGCAAAAGTGAAAGCCGGCTAGATACACATACATAAAACACTTGACAGTATATTTCGTAAAATTAGTGATTATTTATTTGAAATTAATATGCAAAAAAGGCCGATGACAAGCGAGATCTACATTTCTTTCATATTTTGAAGGTGCGGAAAGTAACGTAATGGCAGCATATACCACGCGTTTGGCGGACTTCTCATGATCAGAGCTTTTTGCAGAGGTTTCCCGCCTGTGTAACACATTACCGCGAGGCTGCTTTCCTGTTGATTTGAATTAAGTTTTTCCTCAAACTTAATGTCAACAAATCCTTATCATTAACTCTCCTAATAAGTTATCAAACGCACTTCTCAACATTGGTCAATGTTATTACTCGCATAGTGTTCCTTATATTTCGGCTGACTTCCCCTTCCTTTGCTTTTTCGCTAGGACCAAAATGAAGTATCTGCTCTCATACTAGACTTCATCTGTTCTCTTGTTGACCAGTGAAAGAAAAAACGTCTAGACTGAGGCAATTTTTATTTTTCTCCCAATACAGAGGGCTACTTTTTGGGGAGCATTATTTTCACCACATTAAAAAGCGACTTATTTTCTAAATATCCTCTTGTTGAAAGGCAAGTAAGTGGGGGCAATCGTTTCGTCTCATAAACCCGCATCCTTGAGTTGTTTTTGTCCTTTATAAATGGTCACACAATAGTAAAAAATAGGGTAAGCTTAATTTCAAACCTGCGGCTTTTCTATCACAAATCTATACGTGTTTGTTAGGAGGATTCGCATTAATCCCGGCCTTGTAAATCATGCGTCCTCATAAGGCGATGCATATTTCAGTAAATTCGTTTGTTTATTCTGCACATCAGGCTGCTTGGGTTTAATCAATTCATATACATTCATCTTCTTAGTTATTATGCGTTAATCATGTGCATCGGTCGTCCTCTCGGTCGCTTCCCGCCGGCGACTTCTAATGCAAAAGCAAGTTTCGCGACGGTGTCGTGGTTGCTCCCCTCTTTCACCACATGCCCGACTCATCTGAGCCGCCATTCCTCATCTTGTCTTCAATTAATGCGATGCAATAGAACATTCGGATATCCTTGTTACAGACGTGGTCGATCAGTGTAATTCCAGACATCGAGCAGAACATTTGTTTTTTCATTACGACGAATATTGGTTCCGCTTTCTTCGGAGCCGTTCAAAGCGACCTGTCTCACAGTAGATCTTCGACTTAAGACGGTCACTGATCTTGCAGTCACAGAGGATACAGGTGGTGGTGCGCCAATTGAGCCACGTCGCATTGATGAACGCAGCAAGTTCGGCTGAGGATGTTGTCGTCATCGCTGAAAGCCGAACCGAGATATTTGAAGGCGTGCGTTCGTGGAAGATCCTGTCCGTCAAATTGGATGGTGCCATGTTCGTTTTTATCGGCGGGTAAATATTTCGTCTGTCTGATATTAAGCCGTAGACAGAACAATTAATTGATATACATTATGACCGATTTATTAACCGATTTACTGTATCAAGTATATCCAGTCATTTACTAAGGTCACTGGTAAAATGATTAGACCATTCTACGCTTCAGTAACTACCTTGAACCTGATATGATCCTCTATTTATAGAAGAGTCAGATACACCCAAAGATAGAATATTGATGTCATATCTGGGAAGATGTTCCACAGAGCACTCTGTCCTGTCTTGACAGAGTACAAACTCGACTTAAAACCATAGTTGAGAATGATCTATGACCTTTTATCACGGAATATACATTGCTAGTCTATCTCGACTCTATCGTTATTAACATCGAAGGTGCTCGACCGAGCTTTTATCTTTGCTTCAACCATGTAAGGCATTCACAGCAGGAACTCGTTTTGTTACCACATCGAAAAAGACTTTCCTTTTACCATTCATGTACCTATCGTTAGGCGGCATATTCATAGACAAAGCTTATTTGCAAGCGCTTTGCGTCTGTGGAACACATTACCGCGGGTCTTCTTTCTTGCTCATTATAACTCTGTCGTCTTAAAATAAAATTTTAACAAATTCTTGTAAGAGACCGCCCTATAAGTAATAAGTTCATACCATTGATCAATGTTTGGGCTCCCATATCTTTCATACCTTTCAGTTTCATTAACGGTTATCCTCGCGTGGCTCTTGTCCTTGAAAAACGGTGTCTCAAGAGTAACATAAAACCAGATTATTGTTTACGATTCATTCTATTTTTATCGAAAACACTTCATTATATACGGCTCTTATGAACGGAAATGGCGTAGTTTAATGGTTACAGGCGCAACCTGTGGGGTTTGCGTAAAGGGTCGAGTTCTAGCATGGTTACTGCATAAATATCACTAATACTCTTGAAAAAGGTATGAATCCATTAATTTTCCATCTAGCCATGGAATAAATAGTAGAGTAGGCAAGACTCTCAAGTTTTGGTTGTGCTAATAAATAGTCCAAAATAACACCGATCTATTTGCTTATCCCAGCATTGTTTTCAGTCATCCTGAACTTCTCCATTTTACTGTTAGTTTTCAGTCATCCTGAACTTCTCTTGCAGTCACAGAGGATACAGGTGGTGGTGCGCCAATTGAGCCACGTCGCATTGATGAACGCAGCAAGTTCGGCTGAGGATGTTGTCGTCATGGCTGAAAGCCGAACCGAGATATTTGAAGGCGTGCGTTCGTGGAAGATCCTGTCGGTCAAATTGGATGGTGAACTCAAGCAATCGCAACCTAATTCAGGTCATATCTTTTCCAATATGCCTATACAGCGTGTTGCAGACAACTCCAGCACTTGACAAAAAGGAAACGAAATACCAAGAGATTCTGAGGAGCGTGGTGAAGTCATTGATAGACGAAATTGCCGCCGGACTCCCCAACGTCTTCCAGAAGGACCCGCTATTGCAAACAAGGCCATAACGACTCATGCGTGGCTGTTCAGCAATTTCCCTCACCACTGATCGCTGCAGTGGTGGTCGCTTTCCTCACCCGACGGCAATCAACTTGAATATTTTTTTTTGGGGGGGGGGGGGAGATCGAGTCCAAGAAAAACAAGCACGCCAACAACACTGTCGATTTTCTGAAAGCTGTTATTATGGAGGCGTTCGCCGATATAGACAAGGATATGGTGGCCCAAGGCGTGTGATTAGTTTCGTGCCCGCTTTGAGATAGTCGTTTTCGCCAGCGGCGGTTATATTAAAAATAATTTAGTACGTTACTTTAATTGTTGATTAATAAACTGGCGGGTTTCTTCATAGAAAACTTTTGCTTTTATTGCCTTTTTTTTTCCTCAGAGTCAGATGTTGCTCAAACACTCTTTATATATATATATATATATATATATATATATATATATATATATATATATATAGAGAGAGAGAGAGAGAGAGAGAGAGAGAGAGAGAGAGACAGACAGAGAGAGAGAGAGAGAAAGAGAGAGAGAGAGAGAAGAGAGAAAAACACATTTTAATAAAAATTAAGTAATAACCTCTTTTTAAGTGGACTAAAAAGCCTAATCAACTCACTGCTAGCACATTTTTTTATATTAAATTGTATGACTAAAAATAATATCGACTTGTAAGATGTGTAAACAACTTTAATATCTATTAGTATACTCTTTATTTCGAATATTATTTGAAAATTAAATAAATCATTAGAATACACAGACACATGTCTCAATCAAGAAGGAGTAAACGAAAAAAGAAGAGGAAACACATACGCTTGTACTTTTGATAAGGGTGTATTTAACCGAAAGTGCTCAAGTTTTTAAAGTAAAGAAATAATTTATTTAAAAAAACATAAAATAATGCGTTGCCCAGGTTTTTCTAAATATTTTTTTCAAAATATTCTCCTTATTATTGCCATTTCATCAAAGGTTCCAAGTGTGACTATTTATTATATATATATATATATATATATATAACTTCTTTGTAGAATGGTAGGAAAAATCCCAGCAGAGTGCTCGATTAATTAAGAATTAAAGTTAAAAATTAAGAGCATGATATTTATTTATTCTGGTACAGAAAAATTAGTACAACATTCGTACCGTCGGCTTGCTTATATTAGATACACTCCAAAATAAATTTCCAGACCATTTCTTTGGTCTCTATAGAGATGACGGACTTTGTCTGTCACGCAACCACAACGGAAACACATTAGATAGATTTAGAAAAGAATTAACAAACACCTTTCATAATCTCGGCTTCAAAATTACCATTAAAACAAATTTAGACCAAGTAAACTTCCTAGATACCACACTGAACCTTAAAAACAATACACACAAACCTTTCCACAAACCCAATGAAACACTCCAATACATACACAAGGGATCCTGCCACCCCCCACCATCTTTAAAAATTTAATCAATAATATTAGCCAAAGAATTTCAAACCTCTCATCCAGTCCCGAAATTTTCAACCAAGCAGCACCATATTACAACAAAGCACTCCGCGACAGCGGGTTCAGAGAAGAAATCTCATACACCCCCAACCGAGACCAACCACGGGGGACCCGCAATAGAAGGAGATCGGTGATCTGGTTTTCCCCACCCTATTCGACCAATACCAAAACAAAGGTAGGCCAACTTTTCCTCAAGTTACTCGACAAACACTTCCCACCCACAAATGAATTACACAAACTTTTTAACAGAAATTCTGTTAAGGTCAGCTATTCCACTGCCCCTTCAATAAGAAAAATTATCTCTGCAGAACCCAAAACAATTACAAACGCAGGCTGCTCATGCCAAGACAAAAACAACTGCCCCCTGGAGGGAAATTGCAAAATCAATTCAATCATTTATGAAGCAACCGTCACAGACCAGAATACCAGTAATGCAGAAAAATATATTGGGATGACGAAGGGAAGCTTCAAACAAAGGCTATACGCACACAGAAACTCCTTCAGATACAAAAACAAGGCTAATACGGCACTCGCGACCCGAATATGGCAGCTTAAAGAAGATAATACACCCTTCACCATCAAATGGAAAATAATTGAGAGAAAACCATCCTTCTCTCCAGCCATAAACAGATGTCCTCTATGTGACGCTGAAAAATACCACATCTCAAAGGCCATCATCGATCCGAATACAGCCTGTTTAAATGTCCGCGATGAAATATTCAGGGGATGTGTCCACAAGAGACAAGCATTGCTTATAAACTGGTCTGACCGATTCACATAATGTCTAACTACCCCCCTCTACTAATATAAACACAATAAAAACGAACAAATACCTCATCAACCTATATCCACTTAAACTTCAAGAGCAAAAACTCCGACCTTCACAAAAATACAAAAATATTTAATTTATTTATCAGTTACTAGTTTAAACAAACTATATCCACATAAATTCCAAGAGCAAAAACTTCGACTTTCACCAAAATACAATAATGCAAAAATATTTAATTTATTTATCATTTAACTTATTAATCTAAATCTACAAACCCATTTTAACAAACTCAAATATTTCATATTTCCAACTAAGTTAGCTCCCTTAGATCCGAATTTCTTCATTAAAATCACCCCAATCTGGGGAAAAGATTTTTACTAACCGTTTTTTAGAACGCATACCTTCAAAAATATAACGGCTAATGATACAAATTCATAATTTGGCTCACGGGAATTTCAGAGAAACCCTTTCTTTATTTTTGTTTTTAATCTTTAATTTTTAATTTTTAATTTTTAATTTTTAATTTTTAATTTTATTTTTTTTATTATTATTAATATTTTTTAATCTTTAAATTCATTTTTAATTGATTTTTATTTTTATTTATTTTATTTATTATATATTTTTATTCTTTCTATTTTTATTCTTTCTCTCTCTCTCACTCTTTATTCTCTACATTTTTATTCTCTATATTTTCTTATTATTTTTGAATTCCTTTTTTTATTCTTTTTTTATTTTTTTATTCTTTGTTATACCTTTTTTATACTCTTTCTCTTTTTATTTTTTTATTCTTTTATTCTTAGTATTAAGATGTTTTTTTATATATATAGGTTTTTTTATATTTATTTATATATAGAGATATTTTTTACCCCCCCTTTTTTTATTCCCTTTAATCTTGAATTCCCTCGTGTTTTAAATCTCAACGGTCTTATTACACTAAATTCAAATTTAAACAAACACACACAACACACTGAGCAAATAACGCGTCCCAACAAGAGTGTCATGTGACCTCACATTTCCAAAACAGATGACAACAGAAGCTGAAGAGAGCCGGATGGGTAAGACCTTCCGTGCTTGAAACCGACGGTACGAATGTTGTACTAATTTTTCTGTACCAGAATAAATAAATATATATATATATATATATATATATATATATATATATATATATATATATATATATATATATATATATATATATATATATACAACTTGCATTGAACTACCGAAGATGAAAGAGATTTCTCATTTTTACACTTTTCATCTCTCTATTTTCATTTATCTATCTATCTATCAATCAATCTATCTATCTATTTATCAATCTATCTATCTCTCTCTGTCTCACTATATATCTATAGATTCATCTCTCTCTCCTTATATATATATATATATATATATATATATATATATATATATATATATATAAATATATATATATTTATATATATATATATGTATATATATACAATTAAGTATGTTTATATATTTATCTATTCGTATGTACAGGATTAACTCCTAAAATAATTAACTTTTCATTATGAAATTTGAAACACAGCTGCCTTTTGTAAGGTGTCTAAATATTTAATTCATGTAAAGGATGGAAGCTCTTCGTGAATATTCAGATTCCTCCGATTTTTGTTAAATTTTAACATTAGCTATTGGACGTCAATTAATATGTTTTTGTATTTTAAATAGTTTTAGTAGGTGTAATATTTCATAATTTACTACTTAGAATTTTAATATTTCAGATGTTAATTAAATTTGGGCAATTTAATAAGATTTCCTGAATTGCAATTTTTTATTCAGACCCTTCTTAAATTTTAGACATCTTCTATTAATAACATCATGTAAAAGATTTTGATTGGAATGGGATTTGTATTCTAGACACAAAGTTTATTGGCATTATACAGGGATTTTAATCTTCATACGGAGACATAAAAGTAATGCTAATATTTTTTGCTTCGTGAATTAATCTTAGACATCCTGGGAGGAGTATTCTTCTTTTCATCTGACAGAACTACCTCATAAACAAGATGGTACTTGATCAGGCGGACATCCCGATAATGTTCACTTAGCTCACCCAACGACAACTCCGGTGGCTTGGCCATGCATGGCGAATGGACGATGGGAGAATCCCAAATCATATTCTTTATAGCGAGCTCGTCACCGGCTCCAGACCAGGAGGAATACATGTCCTACACTATAAAGATGTCTGCAAGTGAGACATAAGGGCCGGTGTCATCGATCCAACAGGGTCGGAGTCCGTGAATGTTGATCGCAGCCGCTTGAGAAGAGATGTAAATGCATGCTGCAAAAGGAGTGATGAGAGGAAAGACCAGCAGTCGAGGGAGATGAGAGAGCACAGACGGTAGAGGGATGCAACAGAGCTCTCGCAACCAGACACCACCTACATCTATGGAAACTAAAACAAAGCTTGTCGATCCAGAGCAGACGCTGCAATTCGGCAACAGACAAATCTGAGGCGCAGAACTCCATTCTCTCCTGAAAAAGACGGGTGTCAACAACAATAAAATTAATTCGAGCTCCCGGCACTTGACAATGTTTAGGTTGAGATATCACTTACATACAGTCAGTGTCGTATGATAGTGAAGGCTGACTGTCAACTCGACGGTTGAGTTTCAATCCCGGCTTCAGGCAGTAACTGGTCTAGCTGCACTGAAGATCTGTGATACATCGAAACAGTCTGTATGTGGATTATTATATAAAGCTCCCTTTCTTGGGTAGAGCTTATTTTGAAGAATATCGCCAAGTTTCATTAGCATTAAGGGTTAATCAAATTTTAGCTCACGGCAGTCGACGGTTCAGTTTCTATCCCGGCTTGAGGAACTTGCTGGTTTGAATAGCTGTGATACACTCTGTATGTGTATGACTATATATATATATATATATATATATATATATATATATATATATATATATATATATATATATCATTACTTATAAATAATCTTATATTTATTATCATTACTTACAAACACATGTGTTCTATGCTTACCCAATCTTTATTGTAGGATAGGATTATTACTGCCTGGATAAGGATTCGAACGGAGTTTCAAACTCTCTCTCTCATTCTCTCTCTCTCTCTCTCTCTCTCTCTATATATATATATATATATATATATATATATATATATAGCTGCATGTACGTTAAATGATCATATCAATATATTATTCTAGTGACCTAAAATAAAATAAGGATACACACTACTACAACTTTACTATCTCAACAGAATATAACTCAACATAACAATAGAAAGACTATGTATTCTTAAATTGAATTTCCTCTTTCCGGAATCACTTTTGAGAAAGAAGATATTTCCTTTCTCCGAAGAATGTCTAATCCTACCCGATTCCTGATACACCAAAGATTCGGGCTAGTAACACGAAATGGCAATTGTACGAATGATTCTCAGCGTGTTAGAAATTGGTCGCACTGCAATAAATGGCGCAAAGGAAGTCTCGTTTGATCGTTAGCCAAATTATTAATTTTTTTTCACGAAGGCCGAGGAGACGTAGGTTGTGCGCCAATTATGGCACTTTTCTAGATGAGCAACTTTACGAAACAAAACGATGAACCATGTGGTGAAGAGAAGAACGTCTTCTGAGTTGATGGATTATTTATGGCAGAAAACAAATAGTGGTGGACTTTCCTTTCCTATTGGCCCTTGAAGGGCTTACTTTTTGGCTAGTCTGTTTGGACTCCAGCTGATTAAACGCTGGTAGTGGGGTTTCTTTCAGGCTTGGTTTCTCCTGAAGTTATTCTATCTTCTTTCCCTTTTTGTAATTAGATAAGCTTTTTCCATAAAGTGGCTTCATGACTTGTCATGAGCGACTTTCTTAAAATTAAACTGAACCGAATTCTCACCAGTAATATTGTCATGGATGATGTCATTCGTTTGTGATATCATTCAGTTTGAACATTGATAAAGAAGGTAACGTTGTGTTAAGTTGTGACTTCATTCACAGTGCACGGATATGATCAAGATAATCTGCCAGCAAGCAAGACACGCAGTTTATAAGTTTAGTTTACTCCCAGGATTCTAGACGATTCGTCTTGTAGACGTCACGTGACGCTTCGAGTCACAGGTCGTCTAGATAAACCGCCATGAACATTTTTTAACTCTCTCTCTCTCTCTCTCTCTTTGTGGTTTCATGAATGGTGTTATCATTTTGTGAAGTCATCACCTACGCACAGTTATACAC
>OY744547.1:47509751-47534751 GCA_963556195.1 Sepiola atlantica | reverse complement strand
AACCCTCTTTCACAGATTTGATGCTGCCAGTCTTTTTGATAAATGCTATTATGGCATATTTATTCAGAATTGTCTGATCTATTCCGTGCTTCCTTTGTTCCAGCTCATTTTACTCGTAAGTCTAGTTATCAATACAAATTCGCTGTTTTGATACCTCATTATGATACAGCTTAATATTCTAGTAGCTTCTTTTTAGAACTGCAGGATTGTGGAACTTTCTTATCCTGCTGACTGTTTTCCTCATACCTATAGCCTTGGTATTTTAAAGACTAAGGCCAATACGCACCTACTGTCTTCGCGATAATCATCTTTCATTATTGTATGCACCTTACATAAAGTGGTTTTATGCCTTGTATGATGCAGTTTCAATAAATAAACCGAAAACATCGTTTTGCAAATCGGCCTTGTTTTAAAAACATGAATCATTACGTTCCTCACTATTTCCAATCAATTACAAAGAAAAAGATTGAAGAAAAAAATGTTTATAAAAATCTATTCGCATGATATACTTTCTTTTGTCCCCCAAGGTTATTTTTTAACTTTGCGAAAATATATTTTCACATTATACGGAGTTTTACAGTTGTTAGAAAAGTAAAAAAAATCAACAAATCGATAATTAAATAGTTAGACATTTAAAAAGAATTGGAATCGGTAATTATATCAGAATCGGGGAAACATTTTAAATTGTCCAATCACAAATATATATATATATATATATATATATATATATATATATATATATATAAGAAATCTTAAACTTGTGTATATGCTCATCAACGGTTCGTCTTTATTCAAGATCTTCCACAGATTTTTTTTTATTTTTCATTACATCTGATTATTAATTCTATGTGATCATTATTGAAATAATATTCAGAGATAAAGAAAAATAATATATATATATATATATATATGATAATTTTATTTAAACAGACATGTACAAAATCGGCGACACTGGCATGTCGATGTTATCGATCAACAGTTACTATAAACTGAGATCTCATCAGGCAGATTTTATTATCATTCATGTATTATTTCAATTACTTTACCTCAATTATTAGGGGTATCTATTATTATTATTATTATTATTATTATTATTATTATTATTATTATTATTACTACTACTACTACTACTATTCCTGTTACATTTAACGAATATACTTATTTATTCATAGTTAGCAAATTAACTACAGACAAATTATAAAGACAATATAAACCCAGAATCGCGACACATTTGATCACCGCCCCACCACCACAACAATCAGACCAGTTTGCCCGCACGCATACACACATATACACAATATTACAGTTCACTTGGAAAAATACATTTATAAACTCGACTGTTTTTTGACACTTGATTCGTGCATGTCTACCACCCCTCCTCCCCTCTCGATCTGAATCAACAGACGCCCACACTTTCATCTTCTTTTTCTCTATGTGCCTACCTTCTTACCACCTCTCCCCTCATCATTATTTGTTCCTCTTTCCACCTTATATTTTTATTTATTTATTTATTTATTTATTTGCCCTGTTTGTTTCAGATTCTAGATTTTAGATTTTTGTTTTCTGTTTTTTGTTTCTTAGATTTTTTAATTTTTAATTTTAATTTTTTAACGGCTTTAATTTTTGAAATGTTAAATTTATTTCCTTATTCTTCTCTTTCTCTATCCCTCCACTTCATTCTCTCCAAATATGATCTGAGATTAAGATCGGATTCTAACTCTGCCTGATGAGATCTCAGTTTATAGTAACTGTTGATCGATAACATCGACATGCCAGTATCGCAGATTTTGTACATGTCTGTGTAAATAAAATTATCATATATAAAGCTCTATTTTGATATTGAGCACTTTTTATAAACCCGGTTAAAATTCTCTGGATTACCACCCTGTGGATATTTTTCACCTGGATTATTACCATTATTATATATATATATATATATATATATATATATATATATATATATATATATATATATATATATATATATATATATATATTTAAAAAGTTCATTTCTTTAAGCATCCAAATGAAATTTAATAATGATTGAGGTAAAATAAATACCTTCGAAGCATGTTAAAGATGCGATATTAATTTTATTATAAAAAGAAAAGAAAAATCGAAACCGACATTTTTTTAATTTTTTTATTTATAAACATTCACTTTTACTTCATAGTTATACAAATATTTCGCCTAAAATTGGCTTTTTCAATGTGTTTGTAGATTCGATTTTTCTTTTCTTTTTATAATAAAATTAATATCGCATCTTAAACATGCTTTGAAGGTTTTAATTTTACCTCAATCATTATTATTATTATTATATATATATATATATATATATATATATATATATATATATATAACTATGAAATTAACAATCAGACATAATGAAAAATGAAAAGTTATCTTGGTTGGGAAAATTCTATTTGGGAAAATTCATCTTGAATATATATATATATATATATATATATATATATATATTAATGCAGTTCTCATTAAATAGAATTAAAAGCTTATGTTTAATTCTTTTCCAACCCTTTTCCCCACTGGAAGACCAGCGACATGATACTCAGTTCTCCACAACGACTCATTCATAAACAGTTAAAAGCATATACAATTTCCAAAATGGACTTCCGCAATGTACTAACTTAAAACACGTCCATCTTCGCTATTACTAACTATAAAGTCTTTACCTCCCCATCTTCGAAGCACTATTCGTCCGAGCGCATTAAGCTACCACAAATCAGACTCGGTATGAGGGGGTAGGAAGGATTCTACATTTTTAAAAGTCTTTAATCGACCTTTCATAATAAATTAACCATTATTAATTCGTTGTAGCAACATGATCACGTGCTTATATATATAGTATAGAAAATCAGTACCATTCGTTTCAAGCTTAGAAGGCGTTGACCTCTCGGCTCTCTTGAGCTTTGCTGTCACTTGGTAAAGAAAATAAAGAAAATAATTAAGACGATACTATTCTAACCCTTAAAAGCAAATAATGTATCCGATCGTGGTTTATGCGAGATCCTCCATTTTCTTTACCATGTGACAACAAAGCTTAAGAAAGTCGAGAGGTAAAGGCCTTCTCAGCTGAGACCAATGGTACTGATTTTCTATACTATATATATATATATATATATGTGTGTCTATTAATGGAAAATCAGTCAAAATGAAGATTTTTTTATAAAAAGAACATGTTATATTAAAATTACAAAAATCATTGACTTAAAAAACTATACCAAATAATAGTTAACTAATACAACTAATTTTGACAAAACCAATATGCAAATTAGTTAACCTTACGAATCTGATATCACATCTATATAAACGGTATATAAAAAGAGTGTGCGTCTATTAAATAAGTTGAATTAATTGAAAACACATCGTTTTGACTTTACCGTTCGTGCAAGAAATGAGCCCAACTTCCGCTTTTATTAATTTTGATATACACACATACATGTATCAAAATTAATAAATGCGAAAGTTGAGCTTATTTTTCGCAATGTTGCTTATTTTCTGGGACAAATATTGATCATTTTCAACGTTGTTCAAGTGTTTCAAACATCTGTAGCTCTCAAGAAAAAGCGACCGACTCGATTTTTGTAAATTGTCAGTGAAAATACACATTTGTTTCTTCTCTCTTTTCTTTTCTTTAGGTCACATTTAAAAGGTAAATGGATGTTTCGAAATTGTCAAAGGGTTAATGTTTCGTGTTTGAAAACTTTACTATTTCAAACTAGCAGGGCTACCTGGTATTGCCCGTGGAAGTAGTAATTTATTTTCTCAATAACAATTGATTTCCCCCTGTTGTCACACGCGAGGTAAATCTTACTGTACGAAACGAAAACAACTAATTGAAATGAAACTTACCTCCCAACGCGAATAACAAAACCAATAAATAAACAAATACGCGTGTTACATCTCACTAAAAAGAGAAATACCTGAGTAAAGTTTGTTTCTTTTAAAGCGAGATAAGTTTTACTTAAACTAATCTTACCCCCTCTCTCTATCTTTCTCTCTCTCTCTTTCTCCTTTTCTCTTTCTCCTGTTAACGACGTCGTATTATTATTGTATTGTTTTTATTATCGCTTCAAGCAATAGTTTCGTCGATAGTAACAGAGTAAATGAGATGCTGAGAACAGATACTATACTTTGAATTATTTATTTGCACAAAATATAAAAATTTAAATTACGAACAAATTATGCTGAAGGCGATCAAATTGTTGGAACAAGGGCGGTCGTTGGTCATCCTGGGTCAACAGTCATAAAAATGTCTATCTTACTCTTAACTAGAATCATCTCAGTCATCATAATACCATATTTACTCTTGGATGACATCTACTTGAAATATCTTGTATATTTTTTCGTAAATACATTTATTTACAGAAATTCATTTAATTAAAACGGGGAGTAGGATCATAAGGATCGGACCGAGAAACTAGAAAAAATATGTGTTTATAACTCGGCATTTATAAATTAATGTCCCCCCCCCAAAAAAAAAAAACTGATTTAATGCATTATTGTATTATTTTTAATAGGGTTAGGTTAGTGTAGTATCGATTCTCTTGTTATATAACCGCCTTGCAAGGAATTACCTCGTCTTTTTTAAAATCCTGCCAGGTCTTACATCCTCATGTGAAGGAGGGTTATGGAGTATCTATTCTTTAGTCATTAAACCATCTTCCCAGCGACAACCTTCTTTTTGGGAGGACATGTGGTAGTATAGTATCTTTTCTGTTGGCATGATACTATATTCACAGGCATTACCTTCTGCTTTTATGGGGAGATTCTCCCAGTTATTACCTCCTTTATTTTGGAAGGGGTATTGTAGTACCTGTACTGTTCTCATGATATCATCCTACCAGAATTTACCTCCTCCTTTGAGGATTAGTGTAGTATATTTCCGTTAATATCTCCTTCTTTGGTGTTCAGTGTATGTAGTTCGTTCATCATGATTTCATCCTCCCAGCCTAGCAAAGTATGCGACCGGAGAGAGCATATAATTGCTAATATATATATATATATATATATAATTTTCTTATCTTGCCAGGAAGTTAGACACAATGTCAACTATTTTCAGAATCCATCACACTGGGATAAGCGAATATTAGCCTACATAAAACGCATGTGCCGCTTTGTCGGCATTCCTTGGTGGGTGTGCTTCGGGCAATTAGCAATAAACAAGCTCATTCTTAGAGAGAAGGTAAAGCCTTGGAATCTGGACCCAATAGGACTGCACAACATCGCTGCTAGTCGTATATAGTATTCCACCGACGGGTGTTTCTCACTTTTTTTTTCTTTTTCTTTTCATTCATTTGCTGGGGACGGGGCATTCTTCCAAATGCCATACGATCACCCGCTATTTACAGACTCCAACCGAGAGCTCTTTTAAGGATTCTGGCTGTTCCCTTGAGTGCAGTTGTTTGGATTTCTCTTGCACTTGGTTCACCAGGTATACTTGCTAAATACTTTTTCAAGTTCTTCTTCATGAGTCCAGTGGCTTCTATGATAACTGGAATGATAGAGATCTCTTTGAGGTTCCAGTTTCTTTTCATATCATACATTAGACCCTGATATTTTGTTATTTTCTCCCTTTCAGCTCTATTTAGGCCCCCATCATTAGGGGCACTGACCTCAACCAAAGTTGCCACTCTCTTTCTCTTGTTCCATATTACAATGTCAGGTTTGACAGCTGCGTTTTCCAGATAGGTAGCTGTGGGGATTTCATGGTCATAATGGATGGTGTATGTCTCATTCCCCACAGTTCTCTCAGGTAGATGTTCCCAGTGCCTCTGTATGCTATTCGGTGTGGCTAAACATGACGATTTATTAAAGATGACCTACGCATAACCGTACGCATTCTCGCTTACTCTATAGTTTTTGAACACGGTCTAGTGTTGATGCTGAAATGACACAATTAAATAGTTTTGAATAATATCTGATCACAACTCTATAGAAGTCCCGTCGCATCTCTTTCAATGTATTCACATGTAACAAGTAGACAGTCTTAATGGTAAAAGAAAGTCCGTCTACTAATCCCTGAAAAAGAGATATTGACGCTGCACACAACCACGAGTATAATGACCGTCATTATTACAGCGGTCTCGTCTCTCCCCCACCGACCGTCGCTCTTACTTCGATCTGCAACCGGTACGAATGCGTCGGAAGAAATGTGTCGACCGGGCCAAACACGACAACTTCACAAACGCCGTCCTCATACACAAATAAACATATATGTATAAAAATAAAAATAAAAAAGCACAAGAAAGGAAATCGACGCTCGCAGTTCGTCTGCCTGAACTACCATGATCTCTCCCTTCATCTACAACTTCCTTTTCATCATCCATTCATACTTACAGCCTCCGCCACCGCCGCTATGCAAGTCGTATCTTATCACTTTTCTTCTCTTTCTCTCCTGGGCGAATAAGGATGTTGTCTTGAAATTCTACATTATTAATTACACACAGATTTAAGCCGGATTACCCAGGCCCCACGAGGTGTCTGTTGGGGAACTAGCGAAGGGTGAAAGTGGAGATTGTGTGGGTGGTGGGTCGGTCCACAGAGTGACAGCATTTGGCTTAATGGATTTGCTAGTATCTGGCGGATTTTGGATTAGAATACACTAGTGATATGTCAATAACGTTGTTTGAATTAGGTAACTGAACAATCTTGATTTGCAACACGTTCTACGTCTATATTCTATTATGGCTGGCTTTTTATTTATTTATTTATTTATTTATTTACTAGTATACTACCCGTCAAAAATGTAAGAACCTGCATATTTAATCTCTAATGAAATCACAATCAAAGACTAATAAAATCAGCCTCCAGACGTCTCATTAATTTTTTTTCATGGAAATCGCTCCAGACAAGACATGAAGCCACTTGATATAAGGAGCTAACAAGAACGAAAGGCAATTCTCGCAAAGAAAATAGATGCCTATTGGCCTTTGTCTTGAAAAAAATAGGACAATTGGAAATAAGCTACTGGAAACGAAAGCTGTATTACAATGAAGTAGCAAACAGTGAATTGATGGAGACAGCTAGCCGACAAGTTAAACAAGGTGCAAAAACAGAAGCAGGGAATAACTCAGACACTTCTGAATAACATGTGCCATAATAGTATTTATAAAAAAGACTGAGACTAGCAACATCACGAGTGTGGTAACTGTTGTGTCATTACTGTCACTAATATTTTATTTAATGTAAATATGTATTTTGAATAAATATTTCCGATTTTGAGGACAGCATTTCGATCCTTTGTTTTATTACAAAAGCAATGTTAAAAACGGAATCTTCATTTTTTTTATATTAGGTTGGCTAAACAGTTCGTTCGTTTTTTAAATGTCATCTTTCCAGCCTACTAAAAATCGTTTTATATTCAGATATGCCATGTGTATAGGGAGAATACTGTCACAGAACCGGTGTACCAGAAATGGTTTGCTCGATTCTGAAAATAGAAATGTTTCAGTGAGAGATGCTCCTCGCTCTGGTGATCAACAGTGATCAAGTGAAAGCCGTAATTGAAAAAGATTGCCGTTTGACAACCAGACAAATCGCATGCATTCAAATATTTCAAAATCGAACGTGGAAAAGAAATTGCATAATCTCGGTTATGTTTCTAATCTGGAAGTTTGGTATCCCCCTTCTTAAAAAACGAACGAACTATTGGCCAACCCAATATGACGGAAGCATCTGCAAAATATGTGCAGCCCACCAAAGTCTTTTTGACGAAATAGTCAACACTTATCAGGGCCATATGCCACTCGAGTATAAGGATTTATAAAATGGAATGATTGTCAGGACCAAGTTCGAATATTTGTGAGGGCGGTTCTTGATAGTAATCTTTTGACATTAGCTTTGAAGACGACTATGTTGTAATCTGCCGGTAAGCAGTCCCGTGGCAATGTGTTCCACATACTTGGAATCCTTGCGAAAAGACTGTAATTGTAAAAAACCAACCTCAGAGAGTGAGTGAGAGAGAGAGATATAAAGAGAGAGGGGGAAGAGGCAGAGAAAGAGATTAGAAACGCCAAGTGAGAGTGGTGAGAAAAGAGCTGTAAGAAACAGAAGAGCTCATCCCCACTTGATTTCGGAGTCGATTTTGAATTCATGAAGGCAAGGAAGAGTGCTCTGAGCGGGCTTTCTCCAGATGTGTTAGCATTACACTATCCGATGACGTATCTATCACTATAAGTAAAAGTGGTGCTATGGAACTGACTGGATTCGAACTTACCACCCACAGATCGCGAGTTCACGTCGTTATCAACTTGACCATCATCACCTCCTGGAGGCTGGTTAATCTATCTAGTTCTTTCTAGAGTGCTACTCATGAAGTATGGCAGTATCATTTACGTAAGTGCTTGTATTTTCGCCTAGGGAACTTAACCATATTCCTGTCATTCTCCTTAAATAAGAGTTCATAATAATCGTATTATATATCGGGGTTATTCGGGCAACAAACATAAGTTGTTTATTTATTTTTTTACTATGATATTACCCGTCAAACATAATTACATCCTTGATGTAAATGCAAGATTGTAGACCTGAAATCTGTGCACTGTTGTTAAGAAATAGCATTGTTTTTTTTTTTTATTAAATACCAAACTACCTGAAATAAAACGATGCCATTATTTTGGTTTAGACCTTATTTTATATACCGGATGTTAGCAAAGTCGATGACATGACTCGGACTGTGTTTTCTCTGTATTTATATGTCCGTAAACGCTTGATTTCTCGAGTTATAGGCTAGTAAAACAAATACTGTTCAACAGTCTTGACTGTAAACATCTAATACGTACAATATGTTTAATAGTGCACTTTTCTTTCTATATTTTCTTTCCTTCCTCTGTGTACCTAAAACCTAACAGAACTTCCATGAACAAAGTTTCTTTCCAAGAACTTATTATCTGTAGACTACAATACCACACGGTAGCTTCTCAGCTGACTACAACATGGTCGTTTTCAAGTGTAATGTTAACAAATTTTGTTAAAACGTCCGCCTAAATAATCAAATTCTGACTCGAGTTGCTCCTGTGCCTTCATAAGTGATGACACATTATGAAGAAAACCCTAACCCTCTGACAGGATCATCGGTAAAATAAGCATGATCGTTGTGTTTCCACTGACAATAGCAAACTCATCACAAGATGACCCCAAACAAATATAAAAGCCGTGGGGATCAGAAGAAAGATCTGAGTGCCATGATCGCCAGTGGCTTTTTTGATAGTGAACTTTAGATACTCGGTCGGCATCCTATGAATGTTGCCCCTTCTTATTTCGGGTAAGAGAATAAA
This sequence comes from Sepiola atlantica, assembly GCA_963556195.1. Taxonomy (NCBI): domain Eukaryota; kingdom Metazoa; phylum Mollusca; class Cephalopoda; order Sepiida; family Sepiolidae; genus Sepiola; species Sepiola atlantica. Next base: position 47,525,455 of record OY744547.1, on the reverse strand, counting down.
ACAGACCAACTAGTGTAAAATAGAGTTGATCAGCACAAGAGAACACACGTAATGGAAGAAATGAACCACAAAATTAGTAATGAAGTGCTATTAAAAAAGCAACGCCCTATAAAGAGGATCCGTTAATCATACAGAACATCATCTGAAAGCTCATAGATCTGACGTTCACCCAAGATCCAAAATGGAAGACGTGTATCCAGTCCGTTGCTACGGTTACTGAAGATAATGGTCGGATGATTCTACTGCTCCAAAAATGATCCAGATGGAATCCTCTACTTATATAAGAGTCAGATATGTCCAAAGATGGAATACTGCTGTCAAATCTTGGAAGATGATCCACAGAGCACTCTTTCCGTCTTGACAGAGTACGAACTCGAATCGAATTCTTCCCTCTTCCATGAACACGCGCTGCTAGTCTATTTTTTCGTCTATCCTTATTACGATGGATGGTGCTTGACTGAGCTCCAATCTTTGGTTCTTCTTTGTAAGACATTCACAGCAGAAATTTGTTTTGCTGCCACATCGAGAAAATACGTTTTTCCCCCTTCATGTGTCAAGGCGGAATTTTCATCGACAGAGATTCGTTGCAAATATTTCCCGTCTGTGGAACACATTGGTACGGAACCGCTTCCCTACTTACTACTACTAGGTCGTCTCCAAGTCTAATGCTAACAATAGTTTTATTAAAAACCGCTCCATAGGCAAGTTCATGCCACTTATCAATGTAAGTACTTCCAGAGTTTGTCTCATCTTTCAGCTGACAATAATTTAAGTTTAAATAACCTTTATTCTCGATTAGCTATTTGCATTGATTGTTTAATATGTACGCATGGAAAAAGTCATTTGACAAAAGTAACTCGACTTAGCCTGAACATGACCCCCGGCCGGAGGAAAACAACATAGCATAAATATAGTCAGGCACAAGGTCGGAATAAAACAATATAACATGATTGATAATCAAACATAAAATCATTGTGGGTTGAAGTTGGGCATTTCACCGAAAAAAAGCAAAAATGGTAAATTGTCAAAAATAAAGTAATTGTTGATTGAAACCACCTGCAAAAAGTTAGCGGCAGAAGAAAACACCCACTCGCCGAATAAAACGCTCTGGGACGTGGCTACATTGACAAAGGTTGAAGTTTGCAATAACACTCCGAAATTGATATCGTCAGTTGATTGGCGATTTGGGCCCGAGCAAACCAACGTGTTGAATTCATTATATTTGCCTGTAATCAATGTGTCGCCATTCATTTAAGCACAGCCGAAATACAACATCGATATGCGGCGACTTATTATTAAAAAAATACTAGAACGAACTGAACATGTGTATATAACACAGTAAGTTGGATTTGTATACTCTTTAACGGGTCATTTTAATCAAATCAAAATTGACAATGGAATATTATTCTTGTTTTACATTGTAGTCTTAATATGTATTACTACTTACAACTATACATATAGATATATATGTATATTTATGTGTGTATCCACGAAGTAGCTATGACCGGATAGAAGTCTTAAGTAATTCCTTATTGTCTTATTAGTATCGCACGTACTGACGATTGAACCTTCAACACCCAGAAGACTTTCACTTAGAACTGATTATTATTTAGCATTTTTATTGCAGACAATTCTAGTAAGAATTTTAGGAGCCTTTAACCTATTCTTATGTTAGATATGTAATCTTACTATTTATTACTACTTTATATATATATATATATATATATATATATATATATATATATATATATATATAATTAATTGTTTTCTAATCAATTATTTATAATTAACGTTTCATTTAATCGAATGGAAATGACTCTGTATGCACAAATACAAATTTACGTCAATTTTCCAAAGATGTTTATTGAATTTTTTTAAAATGTAGCTTTGAGTTGAGAAAAGCAGAAGGCTAAGTTATCAGGGTCGTGTAATAGGACGGTATATATATATATATATATATATATATATATATATATATATATATATATATATATATATATATATATATATATACATATATGAATATATATATATATAATTAATGGGTTTCTAATCAATTATTTATAATTAACGTTTCATTTAATCCAAGGGAAGTAACTATGTATGCACAAATACAAATTTACGTCAATTTTTCAAAGACGGCTTTCATTTAAAAATAATTCCGACCTGGACAAAATATTTTCTGCAAGAATAAATCGAATAACTTCTTTTTATTATTCTTAATAACATGCTGCCACGAGTCTCAAGAATAACTAACGAACCAGAATCAAATATAGTTATGTGTTATGAAGATAAGGAGACTGACTATAATTAATAGATTATATTACTTAAAAAAGGATTTACATAAATTAGAACATTGTATATGATTTAACGTTGCATGATATTCTAATTTCAATCAAGGGAAATATATTGTTGTTTCTCAATTCTTGATAATATGAGCTCGTGTTTTTCATTAAAGATGTTTGAACGTTTCTTTCTTTTCTTTTCCTACTCTTTTTCTCTTTCGTTTTCTTATACTGTTCTCTTTCCTTACCCTTCCCCTACTCTCATGATCCCATTTTTATCTTTTCTCGTTTTGATTTTCTAGTTTTCATTATTTCCGTATGTCTTTATTCTCCTCATCTTTCTTTTCTCCATTTTTTTCTTCTTTTTCTTTTTTTTCTGCATTACTCCCCTCTCTCTCTCGCTCTCTGACTATCTATAATTATCATTTCAAATAGTGTGTACCTAAGATAAAACAGAACTTCTACGAAAAAAATATTTTCCAACAACTTTTTACCTGTGGGACACATTACGCGAGATTGTTTCCCTACTGACTACAACATGGTCGTTTCAACTCTAATGTCACCCAATATCTTTCATGTCGCTTTGTGAATTAATCATATTTTTTAACCCTTTCATAGTACTGTTCTATCATCCAATTGAAAATCTCACCAACACTTATCTTCGAGTGGCTTTTGGTCTTGGTAAGTTGTGAACCATTAATATAAACATTAATTTGTTTTTGTCTCTCTCACTTTTCTCTCTATTTTTATATTTCTTTTCATTTTGTCTCGTATTCCTTCTTTATATTTTTCTTCATTATTGATTTCTTACTCGGCCTCTTCTTCCAATCTCTGTATCTCTGGCATCTTCTTCTCTTCCCTTTCTCTTCTCTGCATTGTTCATTGTTTTTCTTTATTTCAATTTTCGTTTTTCTTTTACTGTCTGTCTGTCTTTCTGTCTGTCTATATTTCTTTCTCTCTCTCATTTGAACATCATCTTCTCCTTTCTTCTTTCCTAGTATGGTGCCATTATTCTTAGGATTGTTTCAGCCTTGGATCGAGACGAAGCCCAATATGTAGATAGGTCCGCTTTTCTCAATGGCTGACGTTATCTACGCGCGAATTTATCGAAAATATATGCAGATTTTAAACTCCATCTGCATATCTCTGCATTTCACGTAACCCAGTGGGATTTATTTGCATGGCGTCACCTCCATAATCCGTCATATAATCATGGAGTTTTATAATCGTAAAAGATTTAAAATGATTCGCGTGGCTCATCTCGTAATGACGATTGTCATTTCGATTTTTTAAATATTCGTAAACATTAACAGCGATCCATCTAATTGCACAACCGGAAATGTCTTCGTCTCCATTTTAAATAATTCGTTTTTTTCTGTTTATACGTCGCTACTGACGCTTTGATGACTTCCATCGAGAAGTATGTGGTCCATCTGATATGCCGATTTCCATTTAGAAAAGGTAAACATGGATAGATAAACTTATTTTGCTTACATTTTAAATCGGTATTATTTTTACAACTAATTTGAAATCACAACAGTATTTATACGCCTTTCTATTAACCACTGTTGGGTATGTGCTTTTTTAACGAGGGTACAGCCAGCTCCTCGGATGGGGCACTGGATTAAAAAAAATAGTTGAGAAGAGGCCGTTGGCATTCATCGGTAGGGCGCATCAGGCGATTAATAATCAACCAAACCTTCTAGACGGGGTAGGTAAAACCGGAGAGGGTGGATCTCCTAAGACCGAGACGACTTATATCCCATTCTGACAAGAAGGGAGACTGAAGCAACGCGGGCTAGAACTCTAAATTCTACAAAGGTGCCAAATCGAAGCTCCGCTTATATCAACATACAACGCAAGAAACAGATACGACACTGTGATCTTAGACTAAGTACTCACATGCAAGCCAATTTGGCTTAAAGCGAAAAGGATTGAAATGTTTAAAATCTATTAATGTCGGTAGTTATTCCGATTCTTACACTTTTAGTAAAAACTAGCTGGCTTCGCCCGCTCACTATCGCTTCACAATTTAATTCCTATTCACAACTTTAAATCAGTAAAACGAAACTAATCGACAAGAAATAACAAACTGTTATTGCTAAACCAACATTGTGCTATTCTCTCTTTCCCTCTGCTCTCGCTCTTTCTCTCCCCCCCTCTCTCTCTCTTAATACCGCGAAATGCGCCAGACACACTTAGATTCACTTTTATTATATAGATTATCAGTTATTAAGATTCAGCCTCCCCTTCTTTGCTCATAAAATTATATTTGTATACGTGATTATACTTTCTTTCATGTTTTTTTTATAAGTTATTCGTATTAAGCCTCCCCTATTTTGCTCATAAGAATTACATTTTCATACGGGATTATTGGACACACATACGTTAACTTTTATTATAAAGATAAACAGAGATCGATCGAGATGCAGAAGGGGCTTATTTGACTCAAATTTTAATTGTTTTTTCTTCCTGTTTAAATATGACTTGGAGAGCGGCCATGATTTAATCCTGAGCACTGTCGAACACGGGATAATAACGTGTACACATATTTATTCAATCAAGCTTACAATTGGCATGGTGGTTACTGTCATAAAATAGCATCGGATCCGTACATCAAATTTTGAAAAAATCGGTTGAAATACCGTCAAAACTTCCACCGTAACCAAACGTGTTTATGGTCTAGGCCAATGTCAATGCCATATCTGATGCGAGACTTCATTCGCTACAAAATGGGCTAAGTAGTTGTCCTTACCCTTAAGAGAACCGAAGTTATCGCCAAAAGTGTGACTTTGAACTGATCCGTGATTTGGACCTTAACCTTTGACCAGGATAGCCCAAATTTAAATCAGTAAATAACTGGTATGTTGACTAAGTTTGGTGACGATTGGTCAAGCCATGTTCACATTAGACTGTACACAATCATATTGACAAACAAACCCGACCGAAAACATAACCCAATTATGAAGGTAATTATCAGATTAGCTTCAGAAAAGTTCCTGCGCCGTATTACCATAAATATTTATAATTTATTCATGTTTTAATGGAGATCGTTCTAGACATAGCAGGAATCTACTTCATGTAAGACGCTAAAAAGATATAAATATGAGTATTGCAAAGACAAGAGATACCTATTGACCGTAGTCTTAAACAGACCAAGGGAATTGGTAGGAGGAAAACAGTCAGCAGGAAGATAGTTCCACAAGCCTGCAGTATTTGGGAAGAAGCTTCTTTAATATAAATCTGTAACATATCGAGGTATCAAAACGGCGAATTTGTGAAGACCACTGGACGAACGAGTTTACACGAGTTCAACCAAAAGACGCAGGGAATAGATCAGAAATTCTGAAGAACACATGCCATAATAGTATTTATTTTAAAAACTGAGACTTGAGAGAGAGAGTGCAGAGAAAAAGAACGGGTGGGGCCAACCGAATAACAGATACGCTACTGAATCTTATCAAGAACCTTCAAATGAGACAGAGATTCACCAGTCCAAATATGATAACGCTACTCCATACAAGGTCTGATATTAAATTTGTAAAGATAGAGGATAGCCTCAGGTGAGATAGGATTTTTGGAGCGATAGAGAGAACTGATTTTACTAGAAGCAGAAAGAGCAATTGATCTGATGTATCAACTCTAAGAAAGAGTTGATGAGAAAGAAAGATGTTTCAGAGTTGGCTTCCTCACGAACAGAGCCCCCTATAAAAATCTCAAGAAGAAAAGAGGTATGCCTACGATGTAAAGACACGAGCTGAGTCTTAACAGGAGTAACTTAAAACAAGCTATTTCGTACCCCAATCCACACCCGAACTCAAGTCAACTTCTAGATCAGCTGCATATTCCAACTGATCCCAGAGAGATAGGCGGGAACAAAAACTAGAATAGAGAGTGATATCAACATAGATGTTCATTTTGTGAATAATATTCTCTGGAAGATCATTGGTATAGAGAACAAATGGTATTGGGCCTAATTGGAGCCGTGAGGAATACCTGCATTGATAGGGAAACGGGATGAGAAGAGACACCACACCATCTAGAGTAATTCGCAAGCTTCGATCAAAAGAAAATGACGTAATAATGTCAAGAACCTTACCACTAATTCCATAATTATGAAGAGTGTGTAGAAGACCAAAATGCCATACTTTCTCGAAGCCTTTGAAATGTCAAGCGCAATAGCCCTGCCCTGTCCTGAATTATCCATAAACCGACACACCCGCTCAGTTATAACAGTTAAAAGATCAGAAGCTGAACGAAAACCACGAGAGCCATGCTGAACATCACTAAGCTAGCCTATATTTTCCACAATAGAACAAGCTAGCCTTTGACCAACCTATGAAAAACTTGCTAATAACAGAGAGGAGACAGATAGAATTATACTTAGTTAGGTCAGACCGATCACCAGCATTTGTAAAGATAGGGGCAGCAGAGGACTCTTTTCAAACAATACTAGTTTCAACTATGCACGAATTAATTAAAAAAACGACAACTTTTCGTCAAAATCAAGACCATGGCTGTCCATAGATTTTGGGGTTAGTTTAAATGGGTTTTTTTTATACTATCAGGATAACCCAATATTAGGGTTAAGATCCACTCTAGTCTACGGGTTAATGAGACGGAAATGATTTCCAGTAAAAAGATGAGGAAATATAAGAGTACTGACATTTATCAATGGCAAAAACAACGTTTGATTATTTATTAGGCGATCTATTACAATAATGTGTTTACATTAGATTTGATGACGACCAAGTTGTAGTCAGCAGGAAAGCGATCTCGGTGTAATGTGCTCCACAGGTGGGAAGTTCTTACAAAAAAATCTGTCAATGGAAATTTCGCCTGATGCTAGGCACATGGAGGAAGTTCTTGCTTTAAATGTTTTGTAAAGAAGAACCAAAGACTGGAGCTCGTTCGAACACTTGGCATGGAAATAACAATAGAGTAGAGAGAGACAAGGCGCGTTACTTTTGTGATAAAGGGGTTGTAGATAAAAGATCCATCCCAATCATCGACCCAGCAGAAAGGGGTAAGTAGATGGGAATATACGGTTTATAATATAATTTTTGAAGTCAATTATTTCGTCGTCTTTTAAATGTTAATCCAAATGAATGCATGTAAGAATAGCACTCGTTTTAGCTAAAATGATTTTAGAAGTGATTTAGCTTGCTTTACTTTTGGTTCTAAAATTAGTCGACATCGTCTTAATTCTGACGTAACACATCACTCAACAAGTCCCGAGCCTAACATGTAGACAACGCCACTAATAAAATATCTACATGATTTTATAAAGTACTAACCTTAAGACTGCACGTGCGACAATTTGTGCCATTAAGAATATCAGATAACAAATCTCAGTTATTCAGGTGAAGCTACTGTTGCAAATGTTCAGAGCAATAGAAACATCTGAATGTTGTGTGTTTATGAAGCATTGCTTTTTAATGGGAAACCATACTTTTCAAGCAAACCAATGGCTTGGTAAATGTTATTCAGACACAGCCCCGTCGGAAACAATGATAAAAAAGTGGTATGCTGACATTAAACACAGTCGTATAGACACAAATGATGCTGAGTGCTCAAATTCGCCACTATTCTCGGAAAACAAAAGAGTCCACAAACTTGTTTAGACAGATCTTAAATTTTAGTTGCGTGAGATTGAATAGAAGTTGAAGATATCAGAAGGCAGTGTATTCACCAATTGGCATGTACATGTGACAATAAGAAAGTTGTGTTCTAAGTGTGTGCCACGTTTGTTCATAGTCTGTCGAAAACAACAACGCGTCGATCATTAAGAGCGTTGTTTGCTACTGTTGCAACACAACAAAAAGGATTTTTGCGTCAATATGTAACAAGAGATGAACTCCTCCCAAGGATTACTTTCTCCTTTATTTATAGGTGGTGGTGTAGTGTGCTATCTCTGCTGTTGATATTAAACAACCTCACGGCCATTACTTCCTTTTTTATTGGGAGGGAGAGCAGTGTAATATATATTCTGTTGTCATGAGCCTATCCTCTCAGGCATTACCTCGTCTATTGGTGGCAGTGTAGTATATGTTCCGTTTTCATGAGGCTATCCTTCTGGCATTATCATCTCCTTTGGCGGCGACGTATTTTAGTTTATGTTTCTCTGTCATATCTAACAACATGAATATGTAACAAGAGAGAGCATATTTCTGATTGTTGTATAAAATAATTTAGACAAAAATGGAATGTGGCAAACGGATAAATATGGACTCGGCGCTGGTTAACTATGAATATTACATATAATTGTTGTCTTCTTTAATTCACTGCCCGATGCCAAATTCTGCTGGTACGACAATAGTGGAAGTGCCTCCGAAGCCACCGAAACTGTCTTACAGCTTCAACTTGACCATTGATGAGGACAAGCTATTGCACGTGTTATAACACGTTGTATATTTTAAAAAAATACTTACTATATATTTCTTGCTTTTATGCGTAGCTTGGCTTTTTGTTTTGCCTCTACCTACGTCTCTCAGTCCTTTTTTCGTATTATATCTCCTCCTGTATCAATCTAGTATATCCTTACTTTCTCTCTATCTTTCTCAATATATATATATATATATATATATATATATATATAGGTTCTGTAGTTTGTAATAATTTAATATTTATTCATAAATATTGTTATAAAAAGTCCTTTAAAAAATTAAAGCGAGGTTTCGAAAATGCTCGTTCAACACTCTCAATATTATTCTGTCTGCTGCCGGCTTCCTCAATGCACAAGTAAAACTTTATTTTCCCTTTAATCACGTGATAATGCCCGTTGGCGTTGGCCGTGGGGATAGACCGATAGCTTGCAGAGACTAGACTGACTCTGTGAACGAAGTTCGCGCCCTATGACCGTTTGAAATTACCACTCCCTACACTGATGAGAGAAATAAGCTTGAAATGCTGTCGTCTGTAGGTAATAATAATTTAATATATATATATATATATATATATATATATATATATATATATATATTGAAAAGTCACACAATTTGAAGCGCTGGGTGGGTGGCAATAATAACGAAGATATTTTTTTTTATAAAATATTTAGAAAACCTTTCACAACGCAGATTATTTGTTTTTAAAAATAAATTATTTATTCATCTTAAAAACATTTTTTTTTTTTTTTTTATATAAACTTAAGTACTTTCGGTAAATCTACCATCTTCAGAAGAATATTTCTTCTTTTTCTTTTTTTTCTTTTTTCCTCTTGGTTGAGACATTCTCATAGTCAAGTTGAAAATCCGTCTAGGTGTTTTGACGAAGAAAGAAAAATGTTGATGTGGCTGTGTGTCACGTGGTCGGCGTGGAAGAGTATATTGAAAAGTCACACAATTTGAAGCGCTGGGTGGGTGGCAATAATAACGAAGATATTTTTTTTTATAAAATATTTAGAAAACCTTTCACAACGCAGATTATTTGTTTTTAAAAATAAATTATTTATTCATCTTAAAAACATTTTTTTTTTTTTTTTTATATAAACTTAAGTACTTTCGGTAAATCTACCATCTTCAGAAGAATATTTCTTCTTTTTCTTTTTTTTCTTTTTTCCTCTTGGTTGAGACATTCTCATAGTCAAGTTGAAAATCCGTCTAGGTGTTTTGACGAAGAAAGAAAAATGTTGATGTGGCTGTGTGTCACGTGGTCGGCGTGGAAGAGTATATTGAAAAGTCACACAATTTGAAGCGCTGGGTGGGTGGCAATAATAACGAAGATATTTTTTTTTATAAAATATTTAGAAAACCTTTCACAACGCAGATTATTTGTTTTTAAAAATAAATTATTTATTCATCTTAAAAACATTTTTTTTTTTTTATATAAACTTAAGTACTTTCGGTAAATCTACCATCTTCAGAAGAATATTTCTTCTTTTTCTTTTTTTTCTTTTTTCCTCTTGGTTGAGACATTCTCATAGTCAAGTTGAAAATCCGTCTAGGTGTTAAAATGTTTTTAAGATGAATAAATAATTTATTTTTAAAAACAAATAATCTGCGTTGTGAAAGGTTTTCTAAATATTTTATAAAAAAAAATATCTTCGTTATTATTGCCACCCACCCAGCGCTTCAAATTGTTTTTCTCACTCTTTCACTCTCTTTTAGTTTGCCTTTCTCTCTCTCTCACTGTTTCTCTCTTTCTCTCTCTCTCTCCCTCACTTGATCCTTCATCGCAATGTAAATGACTCGTAGTATCTTTCTTCTGTCTAACTGACTAATACTGTCTACCTGTCCTTCCCCAATGAATGCTTTCTTTTTCCATACCTCTTTTTCCTTTATTTGTCTCCTCCTTTCTACTTACCGTTCTCTATATCTCTCTTAACCTCTTCAACTCTATCACTCTGTGCATTTACCTATTTTTCTCTCTTTCTCTTTCTGTCTCCTCCATCCTTCCCTATCCCTCGCTTCTTCTATCTCTCAGACTCTTCCTCGTCATCATTTTTGCCCTTCGCCTCTATTTCTCAATCGCTTTTATTTCTATACATTTAATTCAATTCTCCTTGCACACAATTTAACGCGACTCCATTGATTACACATATCAATCGCTATGATTTTGCGCTTCTTTTTTGTATCATAATGAGCTTCCATAGCATGCAACAAACTCCACTTATGTTAATAACGATCAAAGAATCAAAGACATGTCAGAAACAAAAAAGAAGAAGACGAAGAAGAAGAAGGACGAGAAAAAGAATAAGAAAAGAAGAAGAAAAAGAAGAAGAAGAAAAGAAGAAGAAGAAGAAGAAGAAGAGAAGCAGAAGAAGAAGAAAAGAAAAGAAGCAGAAGAAGCAGAAGAAGAAGAAGAAGAAGAAGAAGAAGAAGAAGAAGAAGAAGAAGAAGAAGAAGAAGAAGAAGAAGAAGAAGAAGAAGAAGAAGAAGAAGGACGAGAAAAAGAAGGATAAGGACGAGAAAAAGAGGGGGGATAATACTTTGAAGAAAACAAAGAAGAAGAAAGATTATCAGAAAAAGTAAGGAAGAATAATTAGATTGAAGAAGAAGTGAAAGGAGTAAGAGGAAAACAAGGAAAATTATTAGAAGAGGAAAGAAAAAGAATTATCAAGAAAAAAGATGAATATTATGAAAAAGAAGAAAGGATAATTAGAAGAAAAATAAAAAGTAGAAGAATATAGAATAACAAAAACAAAATTAGAATGAGAAGAAGTTAAAGATAATGAGGAAGACATAAAAGTGAGGAAGTAAAAGAAAAATAATTAGAAAAACAATAAAAGTGGAGGAAGAAGACGATGAAGAAGGAGACGTATAATGGAAGGAGAAAAGAATTGATGATGATAATAATAATAATGATGAGAAGAATAAAGAGAGGAAGAGCACAAAATAGAAGAAAATTTATAAGATGAAGAAAAATAAAAAGAAAGAACGCGTGTGACGCGCAAAGTAGAAGATACTTGCTACAAAAACTAGTAAAAATAAGAAAAAGAAGTAGAAATAAGAAGTAAAAGTTGAAGAAGAAATGAAGAAGAAAAAGAGAACTACCACGAAGAAAGAGAAAACGTAATGAAACAAAAGAAAATTGACGATGATAATAATAATAAGAAGAAGAAGAGGAAGAAAAAGAAGAAGAAGAAGGATAAAAAGAAGAAGAAGAAGAAGAAGAAGAAGAAAAAAAGAAGAAGAAAAGACGTAAAAATGAGGAAGATGAAGTAAATTGATAAGCGAGAAAAAAGACGAAGTAAACGTGGTTAAAATAAAAAATGAGGCGGGAAAAAATTAATGATAATAATAATAATAATAATAATAATAATAATAATAATAAGAAGAAGAAGAAGAAGAAGAAGAAGAAGAAGAAGAAGAAGAAGAAGAAGAAGAAGAAGAAGAAAAAAAAAAGAAGAAGAAGATAAGACGTAAAAATGAGGAAGATGAAGTAAATTGATAAGCGAGAAAAAAGTAAACGTGGTTAAAATAAAGAATTAGGCGGGAAAAAATTAATGATAATAATAATAATAAATGATTATAATAATAATAATAATAATAATAATAATAATAATAATAATAATAATAATCAGAAAACGAAGAAGAAGAAGAAGAAGAAGAAAAGAACAAAAAGAAGAAAATGAAGAAAAAGAAAAAGAAAAAGAAGAAATAGAGGAAGAAGAAGAAGGAGAGGAAGAAAAAGAAGAAAAAGAAATAATAAGGAGAATGAGAAGAAGCATTAGGAGGAAGAGAAAGGGGAAAATAGAAGAAAACAAATCTGCTAGTTAAACAAATAATAAGAAAAATAATTTAAATAAAAAGGGAGAAAAACAAGAGAACAGAAGAAGAAGAAGAAGAAGAAGAAGAAGAAGAAGAAGAAGAAGAAGAAGAAGAAGAAGAAGAAAAAGAAGAAGAGGAAGAAGAAGAAGAAGAAGAGGAGGAAGAAGAAGAAGAAGAAGAAGAAGAAGAAGAAGAAATATAGAAAGAAAAGAAACGAAATTGAAACGGAAGAACATTCCGTATGCATGAGTTACCTGGGCAGAAATTGAAGAGATGAAATAAAAGAAGAGAAAAGAGAAAAATTGCTGAGGGCAGGTGAAAAAAGAACATTTTTTTGTTTTTGTTTTGTTGGTCTGTTTTTTTTGGGGGGGGGGGGACAAACACCTGTTGTTCTGCTTATTAAAAGTAAAGATGCTATCCGAACAAGTAATATCCGATGGACAGGTGGGTTCCTCGTCGAATAATCCTGAGAAATGAGAGACTAGAGTAAGGTGGTGGTGATAGAGTCGGGTAGGAAAAATAGTGTGGAATATATATATATATATATATATATATATATATATATATATATATATATATATATATATATATATATTGACAATAACTCTAAACTACGTTTTATTATCTGCTATAAAAATCATTTATCTATCGAATCTATCATTCTTGGACTACTAACCTATTAAAACTAGTAATCATATATACATCAGTTTCTAATGTAGATTTGGTTACTGTCTGTCTGAAGCCGAAACTATACTATTACTATCCTTTAATTATCAATCCACTTTATTATATTTCAGATTAATGCCCTTTCTTTCAATGCTGAATTTAAAATATTGGTGAAGTATCTGTTCTTTTATGATACCATTCTCCCATGCATTACCTCCTCATTTAAGGGGTGTATGTTCGTACCAGTTCTGTTTTCATGATTCCATTTTCCACGGGATTACCTACTCCTTTTTTAGGTGAGTAAGTATCTGTTCGCTAATTATATCATCCTTCCAGTCAATCCTCTTTTATGGGGTAGTATAGTATCTGTATTTCTGTCATGAAACCATCCTCCCAAGAATTACCTTTTCCTTTTATGGATCAAGTATTATATGTTCGTTCGCCATGATACCATCATTTCAGAAAGGATCGTTGCTTTTACGAGGCTATTGTTGTATATGTTCGTCATATATGCTAGCAAAAATATACGACCGGAAACGAATGTTATTGCTATTATATTTAATGCCCCTCGAGGATAATATGAATTTAAATAGAATACATAAGAAGGCATAAGTGAAGCACTATTGCGATAGAATAGGTCTTCTTTACAACAGCTAATGACTAATGATGTACATGCAGTCAGTTTCTGCAAAATACTCATTAAGAAGATGCAAGTTCATAGTGCATTTAATGGCCGTTTTAGACAAACCATTCTAGATGCGTTGATTATTCGCTGTCGTCAACAAAATCAGACAATATTCTGAGAGGCGGTTTAAAAACTATCAGTAATACTTTGGCCATCTTCGAGATTAGAAATAAAAATATATGAATTGTGTTAAATTCACGGCGTTTTAGACGCTGTTACCTCTAAGCCTTTTCACGTACATTTTTTCGAACTTAGAAACTATGCAATCGAACTTTCATATTTTGAAAACTCCACATTTCATATATATGTGTGTGTGTGTGTGTGTGTGTGAAAAATGACAAATGGAAAACAGGTAGAAAGTACAGGAGAAAAACAAAAACGAGGGATTTGACCGGGTTCGTTCGTGTTGGCGAACGTCTGTAGACACGAACGAAACCGGTCAAATCTCTCGCTTTTATTTTTCTCCTGCACTTTAACCTGTTTTCCATTTGTCATTTTTCACTCATTTTATCTAACACGGCCTTTCATTTTCATGAATTATCGTGTACCTTACCCCATATATATATATATATATATATATATATATATATATATATATATATATATATATATATATATATATATATATATATATATATATAAAGAGATAGATAGATAGATAGATAGATATGAAATTTGGATATAGTATTTCCAGTAAATTTGTGTTCAAATGAATTTAATTTTGAATCCAAGGATGCTTAGCTTCAAAAAGCTATAGCTGAATCATGTTGCACATAAATAACAGCGAAACGTGTATAAATTAATATTTATATATACATATGTATATATATATATATATATTCATATATATATGTGTATATATATATGTATATATGTATATATATATATGTATATATATATATATATATATATATATATATATATATATATATATATATATATATATATATTACTAAAATATTTATATAAAATCTCGTCAGTAATTCACGTTTTCTTATATTAATTATGATTATCCTTTCTCATGGCTTAAAGAAATAGACACCCATAGTTGACGTCTTATATTTTATCGTGATGAATTTCTTTCCAAAATCATCTTAGGCGGCAGGTTACGTCTGAAATTGTGGTCTGACTCTATTTACTTTCTCGCTCCCCCTCACCATTTGAAATGTTTTCCTCCGGGGGTTAGAAAAATGTACGTGATTTACTCGCTAACGTTTGCGTGCCGGGATTGAAGTACACAGACACACACATACCCCCCCCCCCACACACACACCCATATATATATATATATATATATATATATATATATATATATATATATATATATATATATATATATATATATATATAGCAATAGATGAAGTGAATGGATAGAATAAGGTGCGATTCAAATTTTATTACAGTTCAATATTCAGGCAAAGTTCTTTAAAGTTCTTAACTCATGAGTTTTCAAAGAAAATCTCCTCAGAGGACCATTACCGCAATGACATTACTGCAAGTAATAAAAATTAAACTTTGAAAATATATAAAAATATATATATAAAAATACATAAAAGTACATAAAACATCAAATATATCGGCCCAAAACATACTCGTTTGCAAACTTATACAGTTCATCCACGTCAACAAGTTTAAAATAGCTCCAGGTAAGATATCGAAGAGGTTGATTAAGAAATAATCCAAATGGTGAATGGTGCATATATATTGAGTATATTGAGTTTCATTTTTAACGCCATTCTTTTGTGTGTTCTCGTCCAAACACTGTCCGTCATCGCATGAAACCGCTGACCCTTTCTATTCTCGGTATATAAAGTAAACATCTGAAATTCTGCAGGTTAACGAATACCTGTGAATAACGAG
>OY744547.1:47439751-47504751 GCA_963556195.1 Sepiola atlantica | reverse complement strand
TGCCCAGTTATTCACCTTAATTGTAAAAAAAAATAGAATAATTCTGATATTTCATATTATAATAATTAAAAAAAAAATCAACTCTAACAATTAATAAAAACATTTACGTTTTCCTTATTTACATAAAGTTAAAACAACTTCATTCCACCGAGTCAACCTGAAATGCCAGACTGAATGTTTTATTTGACATTATAAATTTTCGTTTTAAACGATCACTATTTAGACTTTTAAATCCTCTCCCTGCTACCGTGTTGACAAATGTTTAACATTAAAACAAAAATTCGTTTTAGTAGAATGGGATCGAACGCCAAAAACTGTATCGTCGTAATATAGTTAAACGAAGCCTGTTCGATATATACTGAAAGCAATTTACTTTGATTTCACCAGAAATGTTATATTTATTTTGTTATAAACACCGGCTCTGTCTGTGATAAGGACCCTTGGAAAATTAAAAAGGCCTACATAGCCCCATTAAAATCCCCCCTATTACCTTTGCATATAAATTCCATTTTCTTTGGCTGAAAAGAAAAATGGAAAATGAGCACCACTGAAACACAGAAATGTAATTAATGTAGGCTGCAGAGCATTACGAATTGTATTCGGATGGGGGGGGGGAATAAAATTACGATTATATGCTTATTTTTTAATAATGAAGACTATTCTCTAATTTTTTTTTCATGAATGCGATTGAGTCACGTGAGCCAAATGCCGATGGCGACCGGGAAAGTTTTATGTTACGATTTACCTTCTGGCGAGCAAATATACGGTCCACCATGTGTAAGGGGGGAGGGGGTGGGGGAAATAACAATAAGTAAAAAAAAAAATTTCTTAGAACATTACATGCAGACAATCCTCTTTAATTTTAATTGCTTGCTATTGTTTAATTTCAGTCGGGTAAACCAAATCCTTGATTGTGCTTGGGGGCAGTAAGTGGCGGCGACAAAAACTGCTGCCCTTATATGTCATAGCATACATGTACACTGTTGAGTGGCAGAAAAGAGGATACAAATTGAGATCCTCTGACATAGATTCAGTTATCAGTGCGGAAATTCCAGATCCAGTAGCAGATCCGGTTTTACATGATATCATTAGGCACCATATGATTCATGGACAATGTGGAAACATAAACAGATGTTCACTCTGTCTCAAAGATGGACACTGCAGTAAGAGATATCCGAGACACTTCTTGAGTGAACTCAATCGGATACAAATGCCTACCCACAATATCGACCACTATCTCAATTAGCTGGAGGTTTTGGGACGACAGTTACCCTACCTGGCAACATAACAGTTCCTGTAGACCACCGATGGGTTGTACCACATAATAAACTGCTTTGTAAGATTTGTGATGCACATATCAATGTTGAATATTGCTGCAGCATGAAATCAATAAAATACATTTGTAAATATGAAAATAAGGGTAGTGATCAAGCTATCTTCACAATTGAAAGTAATGCTCATGATGAAGTTAAGAGATACGATACGGGACGTTACATATAAACCAATGAAGCCATTTGGAGAATACTTAACTTTCACATACATATACATCATCCCCCACTTATTCACCTATCAGTTCATCTAGAAAATAGACAGCGTATATACTTTACTGAAAGTACTGCAGCAGAAAGAGTTGCAAATCCACCTTCAACCACTCTAACAGCTTTCTTCAAATTGTGTCAAACACATTTTTTTGCACGTACACTTTTGTACTCAGAAGTTCCACTTTATTATACCTGGGACACTAAAACTAAGGTCTTCAAGCGACGGTTACAGGGTAAGCCAGTTCCAGGCTATCCGTGCGTTAAAAGAACAGAAGTTTTGTGCAGGGTATACACCGTGCATCCAAATCAATTTGACTGCTTCTGTTTGAGACTGCTTCTACACAATGTTAGAGGTTCACAGACCTTTAATGACCTAAAAACTATCAATGGTCGAGTTAGGACTACATTCAGGGATCCATGTAGTGCACATGGACTACTTGACTATTATAACCACTGGGATGCTACATTACAGGAAGCATCTATATCTGAATCTGCAGACAATTTGAGACATTTGTTTGCCATCATGTTGACATCATGTGCAGTGTCTCATCCAAAACGACTTTGGGATGCACACAAAGAAGCTTTTAGTGAAGATTTCCTTCTTAGGAAACACAATCAACAGCCTGAAATTGATATAACATTTTTAGACGACATCTTCAATATGCCTTTAGTTCATATCGAAGATATGACTTATAAGATGAATGGTAAAACACTGACAAAATTGGGTCTTACATCACCTAATCGATCTAATACACATCCGGTCATTACTGCATGGACGCGTGAAATTAGTTATCAACCTTATGAGCAAGCATCAATTGTTCGAGATGGTATCGCACAACTAAATAATGAGCAAATTCATATTTGTCGTACTGTAGTTAATACTTAGAAGATCAGCAAGGTGGCCTTATATTCCTTGATGCACCCGAAGGTACAGGAAAGACATTTGTTACTAAGTTAATTCTTTGCTAAAGTTAGGTCAAAAGGCAAAATAACTGTGGCAGTCACATTATCTGGCATTGCAGCCACTCTTCTTCCTGGTGGTAGGACAGCTCACTCCACATTTAAGTTGCCATTATCTAACAAAAGATGCTGATCCAATTTGTCAAATAGAAAGAGGATCAGATTCAGGCAAAGTTTTACAGAATTGTTCCTTGATCGTATGGGATGAATGTACAATGGCACATAAACAAGCGTTCGAGGCTCTAGATAAAACATTGCGTGATCTCAAGAGACGTGATGTTGTTATGGGTGGTATAACACTATTATTATCAGGTGACTTCCGATAAACGCTTCCTATTGTTCCACGTGGAAGTCCCGCTGATGAGCGTAATGCTTGCATTAAATTGTCATATTTATGGAAGTACATTAAGACTGTAACGTTATTTACAAACATACGTGTACATCTCAATAGTGACCCAATGGCTGGTGAGTTTGCCTCCCTCCTTTAAAAAATAGGTGATGGCAAGCTTGCAACAACCAACAATGGCAAGATTGTTATTACTCCAGGTATTGGCTCAATTGTTTCATCACTCGCAGAACTTAGTAGCAAAGTGTATCCAAATATAGCCGAAAACTATGTGCATCCTGAATGTCTAACGGAGAGAGCAATTCTAGCTCCTAAAAATGACATTGTGCATGTCATCAATCAACAACTGCTTGATGAAATTCCAGGTGATGAACAAACTTTCACTTCTGTGGATTCTACTCTCGATGACGACCAGGCTGTACAATACCCTACATAATTTTAAATTCATTAGAATTGCCTGGTATGCCAACACACAGCTGAAAGCTGGATGCCCAATTATGTTACTCCGGAATATTGATGCTCCAAGGCTATGTAATGGAACGAGACTGTGTGTTAAACGCATGAAACCTCATGTGATAGAAGCTGTAATACAAACTGGTGTGGCAAGGGGCAAACTGACATTCCTTCCCAGAATACTCATTATTCCGTCGGATTCTGCAATAAAATTTAAAAGGCTTCAGTTCCCAGTTAAATTGTGTTTTGCCATGACAAACATAACAATAGAACAGAATATAGGAAGTAACACTAACAAGACCTTGGTTCGTGGGAAGCCCAACGATTGTTAACTAGCTAGCCGTGTATATAAAAACACCCGGCAAAATAACTACATGCATTTTAGCCTGAAAATTCCCCGGAGATGAAACGCGGAAGCCTCTGTGTAGCTTAACTGCCATGAATATATTTTCATAGCTCTACGTACTGTTGAAGTAAATACTAAAAATTGATACATAAAAAATATACCTCCTTATAAAATTTCATGTGGATACATGAAATACTGATAGATATATATATATATATATATATATATATATAGAGAGAGAGAGAGAGAGAGAGAGAGAGAGGGAGAGAGAGAGAGAGACATAGACAGACAGTGAGAGACATAGACAGACAGACAGACAGACAGACAGGGAGAGAGAGACAGAGACGGAGAGAGACAGAGAGACAGAGAGACAGAGAGACAGAGAGACAAAAAGAATGATAGATATTTTTCTGGTGCATGGGATTGTTGTTAGATAATGGCCCTGTGAGAGTTGGACGCATCTATTTGAGACTGGTTTGACGTACGCGATTTGTAGCGGAGTCATTCCATGCAATTCGGTTCAATGTTTTCCCAAGGGTGCGCGGAGACATTGACGCAACCTATATGTCATCGAAAGTCAAGGGTTGAATAACACCTGGGTGTATCGCGAGATGTGGTGGCGAGAGTTCCGCGTGGGAAAGTTGAATTGGGATTTTAATCAGTTGTCACTTGGAAGCGACGAGAACAAGACACAATTATGTAGCTGTTACAAGAGAGGATTAAGAATCCCAAAATATAAGAGCCTTAGTAGAATCTTTCATATCCCTCTCTCTACAAGTAATTACGAAATAACTAGTGAATTTAGTAAGCGTAACCTCTCTCTCTTTCCAACGAACTCCTCGATTGTTGGCTAATTAATTAGTTACTTAAATAAAGATGGCTCTAATTAAAACATCAAGATAATTTGTAAGTTTATTGAAGTAAAGGCTTAATTTTCAGCTCCCGAAGATAGAAACCCGAGAGAAGAAGATTCACTGTAGTGCCAGTAGTTTATACGGCAGCGACACAAACAGAAAGAGTAATGGCGACGTCGGCGGCGTCGGCGGTGACGGTGATGACAAAGAAACCATAGCAGTCGCGGAGAATGACTGCAGGCAGACGACAAGACAAGAGAGAGAGAAAAGAAATAAAAGGTCAGTGCAAATAGTTTCCATGCGATTGGAAACGCACAAGTAGCGATGCCGTTCGTTTCGAATCAACAGCTAAGGTTCTCTCTACGACACGCGACAATAAAGATATGTCAGAAGCCACACACAATATATATATATATATATATATATATATATATATATATATATATATATATAACTATTCATATATATATATATGTATGTATACATTTGCGCATATGTGTGTGTAATAATATGTGTCAATATTTGTGATGCATTTACGGTTAAACTCACATATATTTTCGTGATCCATTGTGTATGTATAAGCCTTAAATGTGTTCCTTTTTGTGAGAGCTACGCAGATTTTGAAAGCGGTTTAAAATTAAATGCTAGATTTTAATTGTGCGGGCAATCACTCGTCCTGTTATTCATTTAAATTGTTTTAAATAAATGTTTGAATTTTTATTAATAATTTTGAAACCGATTAGAATTTGTTAAGCCTGTAACTATCGACTCCCGAGTAATTCGCTTTTAAACTTGTACTATTAGGAGTCTGTAATTTTCAGGGTGGTACAGGTTAGATTTAAGGGATACTTTCACTCATTACGATAGAATAATTATTCTTTATTTAAGATTTTATCTTCAATTATAGTTAAACTTGCTACCAGCACGCACAAGATGTTTACAATGTTCGTGATTATTTTAATTTTATTACTGCTTGATTTATCATTATTATTGTTAAATGTTGTCTTAAATTTTGCCATTGCTCATCAAAATTATAACTTTAATTCTTAATTACAAGTTTTAAACTTTCTGTCACAATCGTAAAAAATTCTGAAAGTTAATTTTACCATTTCTAATCTATTAGGAATAGTTTTGAATTAGGTTCCTTACTTTAGCATTTTTATACTTTTTTTACTTTCTCTACCATTGATAATTACGCTTTACAACCTTTATAACGTTTTCTCATTGTATGATTATATATGTCAGTGATTCCCTCTTTTAATGACTTTTATATTTTGTATAACATGATGAGTGTTTTTCTTTTTCAATTTGATATACTACCCCCTACATGTTCGTTTTTTTTCAACTTTGAACCCCTCTATGCATGTCTAAAATAATGTTTCAACCTGGTCTGCTTTGATTTGAGGTCTACATACATCAACTCTATTTATCGTTTCTAATTTGCTGTATAATTGAAGATGTTGATCTCTGATTTATTGATACCGTCTATATGCTTTATATTCCGTGTCAATACCCTGTTCTTTAAATGAGATCTGATATTAATAAAAAAAAAAGTAAATGGTCTCAAAAACGATCGTACACAATCTATTGTTATGTTGAATTCTTGGAACGCAAATGTATCATGTAGTTCAGTTTACAAAGATCTATGTATTGCACGAAGCTTAACACCTTGCTGCGACTTCACGGTATTAGCGAGTGTCAGAAGTGTACCAAGCGAACTCTCACATCTGACATGCAAGATGTTAGAGATCAGTTGGCACCCTTCTTGGGGTATATAGTCTCGTCGAACTGAAATGTTTACCTAAGTACAATTCAGTATTATGAATTATGGATGTAGATCTATCTGAAAAGATATTTAGCCTCTTGCCCAACGTCTGGTATCATAATGCTGTTCCGTTTCGATTATTAGAGGGTTATTGTCTTGCTAACTGTTAAAAAAAGTTTAATCAAACCAGAAGGATTTTTATAAAAAACGATGAGTTGCAGTGATCTGTAATTGACTTGTTTTTTTAATAATTTACTGAAATGTGCTCTGGCGTGAAGATTATTCGTGGACAAATATTATAAAATGTATATTTAATGGATGAAAGCAATTCACGCAAGAAGGAAAAAGAACAACGAAATAAAAAGGGTTGAGACCGATTTTTAAACAAATGCAACGTCATTCTGCCACGTGTTTTTGAACTAACGACATTTGTCTACTGATTTTCATAATTTCAGATTTAGTTGAAGAAGGTGACAGGAGTTGCCGAAAATTTTAAATTCCGCAACGGGAAACGAAAAAAAGAAACATAATATATATTTAACAATATATATATAGTGTGTGTCAGGTTATATTGAAAATAAATCAATAAAGTGCTCGATACAGGGGAGTGAGAGCTAGTATCATTTATTTAAAAACTATATGATACATATTTCAGAAACTTATCGCAGTTTCATCCAGATGGGCTGACTTTTTACATTAAAAAAAAGCTATGCCCAGTGGAATCGTCAGCGTGCTGAAGGAGGTCAACCCACGATGAGAAATTATATATATATATATATATATATATATATATATATATATATATATATATCATACTTCTAAAACACGTCCATTCAAACTAGTAGTTTTTAATAAATAAAACGATGCATTGCAGCGATCTGTAATTGACTTTTTAAAACATGGATTTCTTTAAATAACACACACACACAGACATATATATATATATATATATATATATATATATATATATATTGTATCTCTCTCTTTAATCATCTATCTATCTATCTATCGCTCGATCTATCACACCTGTTCCTCCAATTATCTGTCGTTCTCTGCTTGTTATTCTCTCCCTCTCTATATCTATCTATCGATCTATGTATGTCTATCCCTCTTTCTATCTATCTATCTATCTATCTATCTATCTATCTATCTATCTATCTCTCTATATATATATCAATATCTATATATCTATCTATATATATATAATTCTGTCTATCACTCTATATATGTATATTTATCTGCATGTCTCTCTCTCTCTTTCTCTCTCTCTATCTATCTATCTATCACATATGTTCGTTAATTTGTGTTACGCTCTAGAAAGATCCACCCCAAGAATAATATTCTCTTCCAATATATGCCTACCACGCTTACATTTGGCTTTTTCTTTCTCTCTCTCTCTCTCTCTCTCTCTCTCTATATATATATATATATATATATATATATATATATATATATATATATATATATATATGGTTTCTAACCTGTGCGCAGTATGTACCTATATTCAGTGATTCTATTAAATTCCGCTTATATTGGATGCTTTTTCTCACACAATAAAATGATAATATTAAATACCTATGTTATTCTATTCCCTCTGAAATTTCCACACTCTGTTTAATGGATCTATATTGAACTTTACATCTTTATTTTCTCCTCCCTTACTCTATATCTCTTAGTCTTCCTCGTAATTAAACTTCCCACTTCTCCCGCTCTCTCTCTATATCTCTCTCTCTCTTTATATAGCTTTTTCTCGTCTCTATCTCCCTCTCTATCTCTCATTATTAAGCGCCCTTATTTTTCTCTCATTCGTTATAAAAGTATGTTCTCTCTTCCTTTCGTGTTAACCCCACTCACTCTGCTTCTCTTCTCTCAACCAAATACCTCTCTCTCCTCCTCTCTATTTCGTCACTACGTCCCCTCTTTGCCTATCTTTTTCTCGTTATTAATCTGTCTCACTTGTTATAAGGCTTTCTGCATTTTCTCTTTCATTATGAAGCTCCCTCTATCCCTACCTCCTTCTTTAAAAAATTCTCCCCACTCCCCTTCCTCCTCCTTTTAATCTCGCTATTGAGTTTTCTCTCCCCCTGTCTTGTAATTAAGCTCTCTGTCTTTCCCCCTGTATCTCTTTCTCTCTCTCTCTCCCTCTCTCTCTCTCTCTCTCTCTTTCTCTCTTTATTAAACTCTCTCACCTGCTCTTACGTTAATTGTTGTTCTCCCATCCGTAAATCCGTTCCATCGAATATATTTTCTTCTCCGAGTTGACTTATTATTTAAAAGAGAAACTTTAAAAAAAATGTCTCTCATTCCCACACTCTATCTCTTTTCTCAGCTTGTTCTGTCTGTCTGTCTGTCTGTCTGTCTGTCTGTCTCTTCTTTAGTAACTCGCACCTGCTTCTCCACCAATGTTAGTCGTATATGCATATCCATGATTAGCCTTCAATGACTAGGTGCTCTTCTAATATACGTCAGTAAATCTCTTTCGCTGTATATTTACTTAGAAGACCTTTACTAAACTGGTGTTCCCCGGAATCCTAAAGTTCGACAAAAGGTCGCCGATGTAAAAGGAAGATAAGCTAATTTTTCATAGATTAATCTTATGTATTTTCAACATTGCTTGTAAAGAATAAATCTATTTAAATATGTATATATAAAACTCAATGTATGTGTGTGTGTTTGTGAATTCTTTATAGAAAGAAAGGTTAGAGAATATACCTCAAATCTAAAAGGGCATTCTAATGTAAAAGTTACCGGAGAAGACAATGGAGTGTTCCCAAATCTCTACGTGAACCCATAAATGGGCGATGAGTGCATAAATCCCATAAAACATTAAATATATAATATTTTTATGAGATTTTATATACATATAACATTTTATTGGGAAGACAATGGAAGTGATCCAAAATTCTTAGTGCCCCGTAAGCATACGGAAGCTATGGAAACCGAACCGCCTTTAAAAATTTAAATATGTCTTATTTTGATGAAATTTATAGCATATGTATTAAATTTTCTTGGGAAAACAATGGAAGTAGTCCCGAACTTTTACATTTGTCTTTATGTACCGAATATTTACGTGCTCTCACCTCCACTTTAAAATTTAAAATCCGTATATCCGATTTTAATTAAATTGAAACCATATGCATAAGATACTAATTCAGAAAGTTTTCCATCATTTCAGATCATTCTTACTATATTAGGGGCGAAATGGAAGGAGGGGGACAGTGTTATGCGCAATGTGAAACAGTACATAGGAGTTATCTTCAGTCAATCCCAAGCAACGTTGTGTCACCATGCTTGTAAATAATAAACTGATGCAGCACTTATGTTTTGAGGCATGTCCGTCCGTCCGTTCGTCCGAACGTCCGTCCGTCCGGATTTTTCTCCGAAACCATCCATTGACTTTCTCTGAAATTTTGCATGAAGTTGTAACTTTGGTCAGGTTAGAAAGTGACATTCTCCGATTTGTGAAAAAATCTGGTTAGCCCCCCCAGGGGGGTCAAAAGGCTTGATTCAAGAGACAGTGAACAAAGCAGAATGTCACACATTAGAAAAATGCGTAACAAAAAAAATTACATTACCAATTAAATTTAATAAACAAAAAAAAATGCCTCCGAAACCGTGTTTTAGTTGAGGACAATTGCATTGATACAAGAAGTATCCACATAAAATGAAAAGGTGTTTAAATTACGGTCACAATGTACACAGAATTACACACTGTAGAATTGAAAATAAAATGTTTAAAAGCTTTATTAAAATTGCTAAGAGTGACGAAGCTGAAAATATCAGGAAATTTGTGCCGGTAAAAAGAAGCAGAGAGACTAAAGAATAATTAAAAGAACTATTTTCGGAAGTTTTCTCTGGTGGACTGTGAAGATATAAAAATATGGCTGCCAAGTTTGAATGAAAAGCAAATATTCAACCAATTTATAAAAAGAAAAATAATGTTCACATCGCCTCATTAAATAAGATTGACGAGGAATTAAATGAACTCAAAGTAATGAGAGTATTATCGAAAGTATAGTACAGCGAGTAAGC
The DNA here is from genome assembly GCA_963556195.1 of Sepiola atlantica. NCBI lineage: Eukaryota > Metazoa > Mollusca > Cephalopoda > Sepiida > Sepiolidae > Sepiola > Sepiola atlantica. The sequence goes on along the minus strand of OY744547.1, from coordinate 47,494,454 downwards.
TTCGCCTACAGTCTATGTAAAAAAAACAAAGAGATCCGTGTTCGTGCAGACTTCTACACAGGATTGAACCATGCGCTAAAAGATTACCACAACGCTCTGTCTAGTCAAGAAGAGATGTTCGCAAAATTCAACAGAGGGATGTTTTGAAGGAGACATAATATGGGCACAACCACTCATTTGAAAATTCAAAACATTTCCTATTTGCATTGAATTTGAGCCATAGTCATGAAACATTAATTAAACGAGATTCCCAGAATTTAGATAATTTCTTAAAACCACTTGCGATTAAGAATCAAAATCATATAACAGACTTTCATAATAATTGGGTAAAGATTCTTTGACATAAGTTTTAGGCATTATATCTTGATGTTACTCTCCGTAAGGCGACATATAAGTGGGGCCACACTGTTCTGTTTGGAGACTCAATTTTACCCGTCCTGGGACAGGTGTTCTCCTAGTATATATATATATATATATATATATATATATATATATATATATATATATATATATATATTATTTGTAGCTTTTAGAAAACCCGTCTAGAATGGCACTGTAAGTGTAGTATTAACACAGCATGACGTCGCTAGCTATATGTGCATCGTTCCGTTTTTTAAGTAGAACGCTCTTATGACGTCAAGCCGCCAGATAAAGTGTTAAAATTATCAGTGTTCATTCGCTATTCAGCATTGGACGAGTGGTTCTAGACATCGGGATTTTCTTTGCAAAATACTAGGAATCCGGGGTTTCGAATCGCATGACCAGTAGTGAATAGTCATATCTCTATGCTGATGAATCCCGATTATAAAGGACGAAACGTACACGTACATAGATAATAAACAACACATATATATATATATATATATATATATATATATATATATATATATATATATATATGTGTGCGCTCGCGTGTGGTTGTGTGTACGTTTTTAATTAATTCAAATGTATTTATTAAACTTCTGCTTGATTTTATAATGCTTTGAATTAAAATATTTTTTATGGAAATCGTACCAGATAAAGCATGAACCTACTTGATGTAAGGTGCCAACATACTACTTAAAGGTCAAAAACTATCCAAGGATAAGTGTTAAATGGATAAATTCCGACCAAGAAAGCAGCAATTTTTCCCTCTTTGTCAGAAACATCGCTCACGGAATTTAAGAATAAAAGAAGAAAATAAAAGAACTGAGAGTTACAAGGCTGTCGAAAGTAAACATTAGGTCCACTTTCTACTGTCCTTATTTCGAGTGTCGTGTCATTTTGCATATTAAACCTGAAATAGGAAACTGATGAACGTAGGCATTGACCTAAGCGGCTAAAGGATCGTATTCGCCTACATAGTTCCTTCGATTACAATCATATTAAAAGATAGCCGTCATCAAAATGAACGTTCAATTTCATTCCTGGACAGGAAACAACATATTAAATCTCCTAAATGTTGACCCACTTTTATACACTGTTCAAATTGACACCTCTTCGATTTCTTCTGAAGTTATCATTTCTCCCTCTCCCTCCATATATATATATATATATATATATATATATATATATATATAGAGAGAGAGAGAGAGAGAGAGAGAGAAAGAGAGAGAGAGAGAGAGAGAGAGAAAAGACAACGATAAGAGAACAATCATAGGCAAATACAGCCCAATAAAGCAACTACCAACGATGAGGAAAATAATACGAACATAAAGGGGAAGCTCTGGTAACCGGGCACGTGTTTTTAACTATCTTTTTTTACTAAAAAATGGTCACTACATAGCAAGGCCAGATGCTACTAGAGGATAAGAGGGTTAATACTATGTAATGATTGTCAGGACCCATTCTGGAGATTTGTAGGGGCGGTCCTAGATAGGAGTCTTTTAACATGTTCTTTGAAGACGACCAACTTGTAATCTGCGGGTAAACAGTCCCGCGGCAATGTGTTCCGCATACGGGAAGCCATTGCGAAGAAGCTCTGTTCGTGGAACTTTCGCCTGATGCTAGGAACACTAAGGAAGTAAGAAAAGATTTGTATTTCTTGTGTTAATAAGACGAGTTCTTGCCGTGAATGTTTTAAAAGAACCAACCAGAGATTTAAGCACAGTCGAGAACTTTCCATGGAAATAGAGATAATATATTAGTGTTCAATAAGTAATTGACTAATTAGGATAGTCTTTGATGACGCTTTTAAAAGCTTTTTTTTTCATACCAACGTCTTAGAACATTGTCGCAACCTGGGGTTGTCATGTTTCTTAGCAGGCTATTCTTCATAAGATTGAACTATCGTACGGTTCGGTCTGAGGAGCTGGACCTCCCAGATAAAAGATCTCGGTTTGTTGAAAATCGCCTGAGGCGTTCCTACCAGGAAATTCTGGCACGCCTGTTCTCGGTTTATCTTGTTACCTAACAAGTTCCCCTACGTTGAGGGGGCTAGATTTCCTCACCTCTATCAATATCACATCTTGTTGCTGTACTAAGCGATCACATAAGAGGAAAGTTTTGATACAGCAAACCTTAAAATAAATAACCTGGCCAAGTTAATCACTTCCGGGTAAAAATCTATTGGTTATAATGGCATCATTTTAGCGCGATGACGTAGTGGATGCTGGAGGTAATAGAATTAATAATAACTATCTATATAAAGATAGGTATATATATATATATATATATATATATATATATATATATATATATATATATATATATATATATTTCGGCAGCAAGTCATTCATTATATATATATATATATATATATATATATATATATATATATATATATATATATATATATATATATATATATACAGGGTGTTTCAAAAGTCTTGGGAACATTACAAATGCGTATATCTCATGAACTATTTCAGGTAGAAAAATGAAACTGGTGCCATTTGAAAGCTTGCTTAATCAAGTTTTTGGTCATACTAATGATTTTCGTGTTATCTTTCCAGGTGCAGTAATGGCGTTCTCTAAACAAGACAAAGCATTTTGCGTCCTCCAATTTGCAAAGACTGAATCGTGGACATGTGTTCAGCGTGCATTTCGCAGGAAATTTAAAAAAGAAGCCCCTGAAAGGAAATCCATTGTCAGATGGCATGCTAAATTTGTGAAAGATGGGTGTTTGTGCCCAAGTAAGCGAACAGGTCGCCCTTCAACTTCAGAAGATGCAGTTGAGCAATTTCGGACAGCCTTTCAGCGGAGCCCCCGTAAATCAGTGAGAAGAGCCAGCAGGGAACTTCAGCTTGCTCCAGCAACTGTCTGGCGTGTCTTAAGGAAACGACTGCAAATGGTACCTTACAAGCTCAAGTTGGTCAAAAAGTTGAAGGACACTGATAAGCCACTTCGCCGTGACTTTTGCATTGCAATGCAAGAGAAGTTGGAAGATAACGGCTTTAATGACCGGCTTGTTTTTAGCGATGAGGCGACCTTCCATCTGAATGGCAAAGTTAACAAGCATAACACTCGCATATGGGGCACTGAGAATCCTCATGAACTTCTTGAGCACGAGCGAGATTCACCAAAAGTGAACGTGTTTTGTGCAATTTCCAAGAAAGGTGTCTATGGACCGTTCTTCTTTGAAGAGACAACTATCACTGGTGAATCCTATCTCAACATGCTGGAAGACTGGTTAATGGCTCAGTTGGAACAAGCAGAATCTGATGACTTCATTTTTCAACAAGATGGTGCACCACCACACTGGAGTCTTAGAGTAAGGCAGTTTCTTAACACAAGGCTGCCTGGTAGATGGATTGGGAGATCTGGGCGAGGTGATGACGTTCTCATGCCCTGGCCTCCTAGGTCTCCAGATCTTACCCCGTGTGACTTTTTCCTTTGGGGCTTTGTCAAGCAACAAGTCTATGTGCCGCCCCTTCCAAGAGATATTGACGAACTAAAGGCTCGAGTAACGGCAGTTGTGGGAACTATTGACGTCAAGATGCTGGAACGCGTTTGGCAGGAAATGGACTATCGACTAGATGTCTGCCGTGTGACGAATGGTGCTCATATTGAGCAACTTTGAAGATTCCCCACAAAACTTGAAACTTTAACCTTTCCAACGGTACCAATTTCATTTTTCAACTCCTAATAGTTTTTGAGTTATTAAAAATCGTTATGTTCCCAAGACTTCTGAAACACCCTGTATATATATATGTTTATATATCTGTATGCACAGACAGAATTCACTCCTAAACTAAGTAACCTATCATTATGAATTTCGGAATACATCTGCTAAACGTAAGACTCAGTAATGTGGGCTATATTTAGTTCAATTTAGTTTTACGCAAATCAGCCAAAAAGGTGGCGAGAAACGCTTCGAAAAATTCCAGATACCTTCGATACATATGATATTTGAACAAAAGCTATTAGACATCAATTATGAAATATTCCCCAAATGCATGTTTCTTTTGACTATATAAAAGAGTTCTAAAAGGGGACATAAAATCGGCACAACCTCATTTACAAATTTATATATTTTAGATTTATATTCAATTTGATCCATAGCCATTAGACACTTATTCAGCAAGATTTCCTGAATTTCAATTTCTTCTCAAACCTGTTTAAGCTTAAGCCTTAAATTTTAGACATTTTCTAAAATCGAAATCATGTTACGAATTTGGATCAAAATTGGAATAATGTTAAGTAGCATTATATTTTGATTCTAATCTTCGTTAGGGGACCTAAACGTGGTCAAAACTATTCTGCTCAGAGAATTCATTTTACACGTCCTGTGACGCATCTTCTTCTAGTTAATTTATATAGGTAAATGAATTATCTACAGCCCTTGACAAGAGCTAGACTAAAAAGCGACCTTACGCCGGCTTTTTAGTTTGTTCTTTTTTTTTTAATTCCGAAAAAATATTGATCCATTTTAGAAAAATAAAACAAAAACGATGAACATAAATGAATGAAATGTTTTCAAAATTCTCGTTTTATTTTTTGAAAGAATTGAAAAAAAATATTAAAATCTTAATCAACGTCGTTTTCAAAAATATTTGTTTCTTTTTTAAAATTTCTCTCATCGTTTCAGAGTATGAAAGGAAACCGCAAACAAAATGGAGAATAGCGAAGTCGCCGTAAATTAATCACAAGTTTTATTCATTTTTCTTTCAATGAGACGATGCGAACGACAAAGCGAGAAAAGAAAACCGTTCAGTGTTTACCGGAAGCAAAAACTAAAAAAAAGCCAGTTTTATAAACCTGTGTAGAAAAAAGAGCGGGAAATATTCAATAAGTATATAAACAAAGATAAAACCATGAAATCCATTTTTTATATAAAAATAAAAATTGACTTATTAGCAAAATGACATGAATAAATATCATCCACTCTATAATAAAGAGCGATGTGTATTCATTTGTTAGTAAACATTCATAAGAACATAAAATACATTTCTTAAATAAAATAAAAACTTAGATTTAACAGAAATTAAAACAGGAAATCCGTTTTTTTAATTAAAAAAGACACTGACATATAAAAGGATGACATGAATAAATATTTTTGAAAATAGTTTTGCAAAACGATGAAGGGTTAGGGTAGGGATAGGGAATAAAAGGAGAAACAAATACGTAAAAACTAAATCAAGTAAAAGCAATGCTTTTATATAACAATTTAAAACGAGATTTGTGCAAATTAATGCAATCATATATATATATATATATATATATATATATGTATATATACGGTACACGTATTGTATTAGTTTCTGTAGATGTAAATCTTTTGAAACTCCAGTGATTATAAAAAGTGCTTAATAACAAGTAAAGCTGTTCTTTATTATAAATTTTTATTCATACAAACATTATTAGTTACATATGTGCATACATTTTTCGGTTGTACACTTCACAGAGAGTCTACCTCTGCAGACCAACTTAGTTTTAACATATCTCATCCCCCAAAACGATTAGCTTAATGGGAAAGTTTTCCAAATTCATCTCACTTTCTTGTCTTATTTGGTCTGCAGAACCCATGTTCTCTCTTGGTTTCATTTTTGTAAATTTAATAGTACGTGTGAATTTTCTGAAGGCAACCGTAAATCGTGAGTTGTGATATGCACACAATCCATGAGGCACCCATTTTTAAGTTTAAAAAAAGGATAACATCATTCGGATGTGCCATAAAGGAAACAGTTTCACAAAATAAGTACCTCGTGAACTTATCCGAAGATCTTAAGTCATGCGGCACCCATTTTCAAAACTTGATAACGTTTCCAAGTTGTCAAAGATAACGATGAGGACTTGTCTGGTTTGGGGTAAGTGTTATTGCCAATTCTTCAACTCTCTAAATAATTTCCTTTCTTCCTCTGTGTACCTAAAACTAAACGGAACTTCCATGATCAAAGTTTCTCTCCAAGATCTACCCGTTTGTGGAACACAATACAATGGGGCTGCTTCCGAGATGACTAAAACATGGTCGTTTCCAAGTCAAATGTTAAGAACTTCGGGCTGAGCCGTCCGTTTAATTATTCCTATTCTGCTCAGTTTAAGCCATCGTCACCAGTTTTCACCGTCTACCTGACACACACATAAACCCTTATCCTCAAGTGGCTTTTGGGTCTTGATAAGTGGAAATCTTTATGAAACTCAACTGGATCTCATTTTCAAATGAGAAGTTAACTATTAATGTTGCAAACCATCTTTTGAATGTTCTTTCATTTGGGCATTCTTTCATTCGAGCATTCATTCATTCGGGCATCCTTTCCTACGAACTGAGTATGTATTTACTGTGGCTTCATGCAGAGTAACCTTTTTGCAACTCAGAGAGCAATATCTTCCTAAAATTTTCCTTCGATACTGTCATGTTTTATGGACTTGCAACAACGAAATTTTAATTATTTTATTCCTGTTAAATGAAGAATATGAAGTTAAATGCGTAAACATACATAAATCTCTATCCGTATAAAGTTAAGTGAGTTTATATGTTAGGGCAGTAGTGCTTGATATATCCAAGGCGTTTGACAAAATATGGCATAAACGGCTTCTCCTGAAAATAGACTCATACGGTATTACTGGGCAATTAGTTAATATAATTATATCCTTCCTAACCAGGAGAAAAATCCAGGTTGTCCTCGATCGCCGTTTATCTAAGCAACATAACATAAATGCTGGTGTACCCCAGGGATCTATCCTTGGACCTTTATTGTTCCTGATCTTCATAAACGATCTCCCTGATGACATAGAGTCTGAGATTGGTTTATTTGCTGACGACACCAGGCTTTACTCTCGTCATGTTGGCAAAACAGACGCGATCATATCCGAGGCAATGGCTGAATCCTTAAAAAATGACCTCCAGGCGTTAGTGGATTGGGGTCATAAATGGTTGGTAACTTTTAATGCCACAAAGACAAAGCTCCTTTCTTTCAATAACTACAAGAAACCTCTTCACCCACCGATTATCATGGCAAATAACACCCTACCTGAGAGTTCAACATTAAAACTCCTCGGCCTAACATTCACAGGTAACATCAATTGGAACAAATTCATTGAAGACATTGCCAAGGCTGCAGCAAAAAAGGTGGGCTCCCTCTTCCGTGCTAGTAAACTCCTCACACCTGGCATTATCCTGTATCTCTACAAAGCCACCATCCGCCCATGCATGGAGTATTGTTGCCACATCTGGGCTGGTGCATCATCTACTAGTCTCTCCGTCCTTGACAAGGTCCAAAAAAGAATCGGCAACCTAATACATCCCTCACTGTCAACCAAGCTCCAGTCCCTGTCCCATCGCCGCAATGTAGCATCCTTGTGCTTGTTTTACAATTACTTCAATGGAGTATGCTCCGATGAACTGGCTACTCTGGTGCCCCTTTGACGTAAATTCACTAGACCAACTCGACAATCAGCTAAATCCCATCCATTCACTGTGGAGGATCCCAGATGCCGGATAGCTTTCTACTCCAATAGCTTCTTTCCTCGTGCTGCTGGCCTCTGGAACTTCCTTCCCTGCCCCCTGTTTCCCCGACGGTACTGACATGCAGAAATGTAAAACTAATCTAAACAGATATCTCGCTGCGCAGCTTTTTTCTCGGTAGCCCCTTACGTCTACAGTGGCGGCCTGCCTTGTTTGGGGTGAACTACGTTAAAAAAAAAAAAAATATGAGTTTATATTTGTATGTACAGGTTTTACTTCGAAACTAATAAACTGATCATTATAACATTTGGAACACAGTTGCTACGCGTAAGGGGTAATAATTTAATTTTCTTTTATACAAAGGAGGTAAAAATGAAATGGAAACGCTTCGTGAAAATTCAGATAGCTCCGGTTTTTGTGAAAATAAAACAATTGGTATCTGACATGAATTAACTAATATTTCCCAAATTTAAATTTCTTTGGAGTATTTTTAAAGAAATGTCCAGGGGCATTATATGAGCACAACCTCCCTTTGAAAATGCAAATATTTCATATTTTCAGTGAAGGTAATCCACAGGCTCCAATATATCAAGAATCCCTGAATTTCAATTCCTTAAATTTTAGCCATTTTCAAGTATCAAAATCATGTAATGGATTTTGATCAACATTGGGATTAGCTATATCAATAATAAATTATAATAACATGTACTAAGCTAAACACTTTATTGCAGTTTCACGGCATTACCGACTATAAAATTTGTCCCTGTTGGGCATTACTCGAGTAATGCCAGACGTCAGAGTCTCACTCTGTCTCTCTGTCTCTCTCTTTCTGTATGTCTGTCTGTCTGTCTGTCTGTCTCTCTATCTCTGTCTGTCTGTCTGTATCTCTCTCTCTCTCTGTATACCTGTCTGGCTGTCTGCCTGTCTGTCTGTCTCTCTTTCTCCCTCTATCTGTATGTCTGTCTCTCTGTGTGTATCTCTCTCGCTCTCTCTCTCTTTATCTCTGTCTGTCTGTCTGTCTGTCTCTCTCTCTCTCTCTTTCTCTCTCTCTCTCTCTCTCTCTCTCTCTCTCTCGGGCTTCCTCTCTTTATCTCATTATCCCTTCATTTCTCACTTTTTCTCGTATAATCTTTCTCTCCATTTATTATTTGCTTATTTTTTTCCATTTTCCCGATATTACTATTTCTTAAAGAAAGTTAAAGAAAACACAATGGAAACATTGTGTTTTCTTTAACTTTCTTTATTCTTTTACCTGTCTTTCCTTTCTTCTTTTGTTTTAATTTTTTAATTTTCTTTCTTTCGCTTTAGATATTTGTTTGTCTTTTTTTCTGTTTTTTTTTCTTTTTTTTTCTTTTGCTATTTCTGTTTCTCGTTTATTATTTTTTCTTTTTAATTATTTCATCTCCGATACTCCTTTTCTACTATTCATTCTTTATTTTCCTTCTCGTTCTGTCTTATTTTCCTTCATTATCTCTTTTTTCTGTATATCTTATTCCTTTTTTCTTTCTGTCTTTCATTTATTCGTTATGTATTTCGTTATTCCTTCTTTCTTTCGTTACTTCTTTCTGTGTTTTCCTTCCATTCTTTCTTTTTTATTTCTTACTTTTTTCCTTCATTTACTTTATTATAATATCTCCTCCCTTTTCATTCATTATGTTCTACTTTAATTTCCTGTTTGTATTTTTTCTCTCTCATTCAAAAATTGTTTATTGATTTTTCTTTCATTCATCTTTTCATTATTCTTCATTTCTTAATCGAAAAAATAATCTTCCTATGCGTTTCATTTTCATGTTACACTTCCGCTTTTTGAATGCACCCATAAGATAAAAATGCCTTTCATTAAAAATTATGTCAAAGCAGGATGAATACAAAATGCACAATTTTCGAGATAACATTAAAAAAAAACGAAACGAGAAAAAAAATACGAAAAAATATGATTAACAAAATAGAACAATTCTATGACGTCGACACAGGAAAAAAAGTAAGCTCAAATTAAAAATATTCAACATGAAAACGAGTCTAAAATAACATTCAGAGATGAAAAAACAGTCGCAAATAGACAGACCAAAAAACTGTAGCATTTGTTACATTTTATGACATCCATTTTATTTAGGTATAAAAATAGCACACACAACAACACAATTCTATACAATTAAACAAACATAGTATGTGGAATATCGGTGGCATAACTACGGGATAATGTTCTATAAATAGTATTTATGTTTATCAAGTTAGCTATAGAGATTTCTTTGATGATTTTTTCATGTATTTAAAATTTGTTTTTGCGTTTGTCGTTTTTCACGCACGCACACACACACACACACACATACACACACACACACACACATATATATATATATATATATATATCATTTTCCGTCAAATTGGATTGTTGAACACTGTTGTGAACGCCTAATGGATATGTTCCCTCGTAAAGTCATCAATAGACTTTAATTCTTTTCTTTCCCCGTGACAGTTAGGCTGGTCGCATGGATAGAAAGGTTCAGACTTTAAAATTAAAAGATGAATTGTGTTTGGGGTTCAAATCGTGCGACAGTCAGAACCGTCATCTTCAACACTAATCTATTGGTTTGTCATTTTATTATATATATATATATATATATATATATATATATATATAATGTTTCGGAGTTTTTTAGATAAGGGTTGATAATTTGTAGAATTTGGTAAATTCGGACTACTGTTCCCATGTTGGGTGTTTTCATCACTCGGAATTTGGACGGAATTGCGAACGGAACCCTTTATTAAATCCATGCACTTGTTCCATCTGCCATGACTGTAAAGAAGGCTTTAGTAATTCGCACTGAGGATTGAACATTCAACCTTCATATGACGGACACTTAGAACTGAATTGTACGTAGTACCATATACACTGCGCCACGGGTCCTTGCGAACAATCCTAGCATACATTTTGGAAGCCTTAAACATATTCTTGTTTTTTGATCTAACTACTTATCATAATAGATCACTACTTTTCTATTATTTATAATTATAGGTTCCCATATTATATTGAATTCTATATTAGCTCTGCTTAGTAAGTCATTGTCGCCTAACATACGTTCTTCTCTATCTATAATTTTTATAAGGGTAGATGGTTTCTACACACCCACACACACACACACACATATATATATATATATATATATATATATATATATATATATATATATATATATATATATATATATAAATTTGTGTAAGCTTGTACATTTTTTTAATATTCGTATGTATGCTTCTAGAGAGCTATTTTAAGGATTATTGGTGATGTAACAGATGTAAGAAAACTGTGATATATATATATATATATACATATATATATATATATATATATATATATATATATATATATATATATATTGTGTGTGTGTTTTAGGCAGTATATTTTCATTTAGGCAAACATTATTAAATAACACGGAGGGTTTTGTCTTGATAAGACTTTTTTATTTTTTCAATTTTCCGAATTGTCCATTTAGTGTTTCGGTCAATTTGCTGTATGTAAGTTCCATGTGTCCTTTGTTACATTTTCTTTCCTTTTTGGCGAGTACTTTTGATTTGATTTGTCAAATCATCTTCAGGCGGTTTTAGTGGTGTGGTATCACCGATGTAAGAATTAGGTGCATTATTATTGTAGAAGATACATTCTTTCAATGAGCATTGAAACTGATATATTACATCGGTGCTTCCTATTGACTTTGGGTCTGATATGTGTAATTGTTAACTACATGGTTCGATGTTTTCATTTATTGCTTATAAATAATGAATCTTATTTTATTTGCACGGTTGATGGGGGATATGTAGCGATTTTAAGAGCTTTTTCATCCAATTTAAATCACGCTCTCATGTAACATCTCAATATTATAGACGCTCTTTTTAAGTTGTAAATTAGTGGCCGTTATTATAATAAAAAACACAACAGTGAAGACATATTTTTTTAAGAAACCAAGACTAACACCGCCTGTAGATGATGTGACGAATCAAATCGAAAGTACTCGCGAAAAAGGAAAAAAATAGAACAAGAAACCCACGGAACTTACATACAGCAAATTGACCGAAACACTAAATAGACCATTTGGAAAATTATAAAAAAAAGTCATATCAAGAAAAAACACTCCGTGTTATATAATAATGTTCGCATATATATATATATATATATATATATATATATATATATATATATATATACGTATGTATGTATGTATGTATGTATGGGGGTGTATTTCATTACATATGACGGACAACGGGTGTTTGCATATTTTTCTTTTGATCCTTTCTAAGTTCCTTATTAGTTTTCGGATTTCGAGCTTGAACTGGCCGATGTCCTTGCCATACTCGTTTAAAGGCCTACTACTTTCAGATATATTTAGATCTATCATCAGCGATCATTATCAAGTAAATAACGTGTATTTGTGGGAGGGTTGTAGTATCAATAACTTATTAATATGTCTTAATAAAAAATGCTTCCACGATTTATATATATATATATATATATATATATACTAATATTAAACTAAAAGCTTTCGCTCTTCTTAGACTTGCTTAGATTCCCACCTGCCTGCGTTTACTGTACACAGTTCAACTTCAACTCATGATAGACTACTCTCATTCTCGGTCCACGGCAGTATTTTAAAATTGCCCGAATTCTCAAAATAACTTCCGAATAAGTGCGTTCCACCTACAATTGAACTACACATCTTTCTATTGGATTTACTTAATTCTTGAACTTTTTCTATGTTGCCTTCACGAAAATACTTCTTTTCCATCTTTAAATCTCCTTTCACTAGGCACCTCATCAACGGATATTTACCAACTGGACAGACCCCATATCTTTTTACACGCACATTCTCACTCTCCATTACTTAATATTTTTCAAATTTTGAATGTTGGCATTTCAACTGCCAACTTATCTATCTATGTAATTCCTCTGATGATAAGATGTTAATCTTTGAAAAGCCTTGGCTTAAGGAAAGAATAATAAACATGTTTTTACCGAGTACACCTTGCATTGAACAATCGAAGTTGAAATAAATTTGTCATTCGTACATGTTTATCCCTCTTCTTTCATCTATCTTTATAAATGCTCGATCTCGTATATTGAGCTTAAACCATTTCACTATAGGTTCTATCTACTAACAGTATACTTTTAGTTTCATATTCTATTCAAAGTAAAAACATTTAGTAGATGGAACCAGATTATAGAGAACCTCTCCAAATATGATCTGAGGTTAAGATCGGATTCTAACTCTGCCTGATGAGATCTCAGTTTATAGTAACTGTTGATCGATAACATCGACATGCCAGTGTCGCAGATTTTGTACATGTCTGTGTAAATAAAATTATCATATATAAAGCTCTATTTTGATATTGAGCACTTTTTATAAACCCGGTTAAAATTCTCTGGATTACAACCCTGTGGATATTTTTCACCTGGATTATTACCATTATTTTATATATATATATATATATATATATATATATATATATATATATATATATATATATATATGTGTGTGTGTGTGTGGGGGGTGTGTATTGTGAAATATAACAGACAAGTTATGTTTAGATATCATTTCGTAGATCATTTCCATTGTCCCTATCAGCATCTTAGTTTCGGGAGGGGAATTTGCCGATGAATCTGCCATAGTTTTCATTTGTGTCCCAAGTACTTTCAGACCCATTCTGGTCCATCTTCAGGGGAATGAGGTGAATCAGGAAAAGACCATGATTCACATCGTTCCCCTGAAGATGAGGCCGGATGGGTCTAAATATACTTCGAACAAAAATGACAACTATGGCATATATCCATCGGCCACTCCCCTCACCCGAAACTAATATTATGATGCAGACTATGGAAAAGATCTACGAAAGAATATCCAGACATAGGTTGTCTGTGATATTAAACAATATTTGCCTTCAAGAAAAGATGCTGCCCAGATATAAATATATATATATATATATAAATATCGAAGTTTCGATCCTTGTCTAAGTTTGCCATGCTGATGACGGCTTTGAGCCAGAAACACGTCTAAATGGATTACTTTTATGTGCGTATAAAATAAATAAATATATATATATATATTAACGAAAAATACGTCCTATAAAGTTAAGGGCGACTAATAATGCAATTTTCTGCATCTTAATCATTTAGGAAGTGAAACACTCGGAGAAGTAGCAAGCAAAACAACAACGAACGCTGCAATCACCAATAAAAATAATTAGATAAAAATGCATTATATATATATATATATATATATATATATATATATATATATATATATATATATATATATATATATATATTTCACATACATGAATTTAATTTCAGCCTCCGATATATCATATATACAATTACTACTCCCATATATTTATTAACAAACACCCTACATATATTATCAGCCCGTATCTACCCAATAAATATAGCGTAAAATCCACACAAGAACTATTCTAAATCTTACAAACTAAACAACTGGACTATAAAATAATTGCTTCGCTTCATGTAGAAAACTTAGTCAATAATATGGATCATGTATAAATTTTGGGGGAATTCGACAGAAAAAGATCATTAGAAAAATGGAAAAAATAACAAAAGTTATGATCAAGCAGAGATTCTGTTATGTTTTAAAATGCTTGCTTAAATGAAAGGATTCTGCCTAAATGCATACAAAATATATATATATATATATATATATATATATATATATATATATATATATATATATATATATATATATATAGTGAGAGAGAGACAAAAAGAGAGATACAGCAGACAGAAAGAGAAGGTGGGGTGGTAGGGAAAGAGATGTTACGTATTGTTTTCAGTTGAAATAAAAACTATTTATAGTTCAATTTAAAAAAAATGCATAAAGCGTCTTAATTACGTTGCAATGGCTGCCAGTTTCTCATCATAATATTTGACAAATATATTTCAATTGCATCGTTTATTATCCCCAGCGATTGACGAGTAATAAATCATTCTGCTTCTTTTCATTCATTTATGTATTTATTTATTTGTTTGTTTTTTCAGAATCCTGATGAAGAAAACTCCTCTCTTCTTATGTGCCCCCCCCCCCTGCGTCAATTCCAAAACAATTTTCTTTTTTTTAGAGATTTTCATTTTCTGTTCCGTTTATGTTCAGATTACATTCTGCTTTTATTGAGGCGTTCTAATTCTTTTTTTTACTTTTATATTTGACGCCTTCTATCCATGTAAGTATGTGCCTTTCATACACATACACATGTGAATGTATATTTGGGTATAATTTCAAATTGTGCGTTTCAAGTATATATATATATATATATATATATATATATATATATATATATATATATATATATATATATATAAACTACAGATGGGAGTGATATCATACTGTGATTTAATGTTAAGTTCCGAGCCGAAAAAATCTAACAAAATCCTGCTTATTCTATGAACACCTTCGTCTTCAGAGGTAACTGTCTGATGAAATTTAATACCATCCAGTTTTAAAATCCAGTTTGAGAACATTTCAGATAAGTATGAGATCTTAAATGGTTTGATTTGATTTGAATTAAATTTTAATAATTAATATTGACCTTTATTTTGATTTTTATTTGGAACTTGATTTTCAGAAGAATCGATCTGAACAATATAAAAGAAATGTTTTTTACATTGCCATATATACCCATTTCACAACATTATTATTACTCCCATAAGTCCCCACCATTCCTCTGTCATAATGCTAATCTCCCATATCTCTCAAACAGATCCAATCTTGCCGACACAGTCCTTACTCTTTTCTATAAACCAGTTTTAATCAGCATACCAATTTTATCCCATACATAAGTATTCAGTATACCTTAGTTAATAATGTTAAATCCCGAATACAAACCTTTCAAAAACCCTACAGAGTTACTGCGCTTAGAGCGCCCGCAGGATATATTTATTTAAATTCCTTTGGGGTTGATTTAAAGTCCTTTAATCCAGGAATTTATTTAGTGTTGTTCCTTTTAAACTCTTGAATCCTTAACCCCATTTCCTCTCCCTAATTCCTTTAGAAGACACATCATTAAACCACAAAACAGTAACGGGCAAATATACGATACTCATAATATTGGCTCACGGGAGTTATATAGACATATTGTTTTCTTTTTTATATCTCTTTAAATCTTCTCCGGTTTAAATATTAACTGTTACTTTCCACCCTTCCCCTTTTTTTCAAACCTTATTAAAATTTCCTTACACTAAATTTAAACAAAAAATACATAACACTCTAAGCAAATAACGCGTCCAAACGACAGTGACACGTAACTCCACATTTCCGAAACAGATCACAGCAGAAGCTGAAGAGAGCCGTATGGCTAAGTCCTTCTGTTCTTGAAACCGACGGTGCGAATGTTGCACTAATTTTTCTGTACCAAAATAAATAAATAAAGAGGGAGAGAGAGAGAGAGGAGGAGGAGGAGGAGGAGGAGGAGGAGGAGGAGGATAGAGATAGAGAGAGATAGAGAGAGATGTGCCTGTGTTTTGTTCAGCTTTCAGATCGAAGTTTTAGTTTGAAGGATACAGGTCGAAACCTTACTTGTTCATGTAAGTCGGAAAACAACAACGAAAACTAAAAGGTCATAAAAAAACATACCTTATGTGCAGTTGTTTATAAAAGTTATCTATTAGTTTTTAAATATTATTATTAAAACCGGTCGCAGGATTCGAAACCCCGGAACAAGAATCGTGTTTTTAACACAGATTCCGACGTCTTAATATTTATCAGTGAGAGCTTAAACCTAATGTGCCGAACTGGTGCGATAGTCAACAGACGTAAACAGTGTTCAACTTATGAAGGAACATGCATTACAGCTATGATTTGGACGGCTGTATTAATGCTACTTACTCGAGTGTCTAGCCTAAATTGCAGGCGACAAATAATTATAAATATTTGTTTATCTACATACGTGTACGTTTCATGCTTCCAGGATCGTCAGTGTAGAGATAATTATTCAAACTTGCCACAGAATTCAAAACCATGAAACAAGAGTCGTGTCTTTAACTCAGATTCCTACGTCTTAACACTTACTGCCACCATGAACAACATCATAAATCGGTCAGAGATGAAATCTATTGTACCGAGCTGGAGCGATAGTCAACCGACGTAACCAGTGTTCAATTTATGAAGGAACATGCATTAAAGCTATGATTTTGACGGTTGTATTAATATTACTCACTAGAGTGCCCAGCCTCAATTGGGGGCGACAAATAATTATAAATATTTGTTTATCTGCACATGTATGCGTTTCATTCTTACGGAATTGTTATATATATATATATATATATATATATATATATATATATATATATATATATATATATATATATATATATATATATATATGTATATATGTTGAATTAAATTAAAGATGATTGAATTATCGTTTAATAATAATCTATCGTGATAATATAAAGCTCAATATATTGAATAGAGCAATCAATTCTAGAGTTGTTTGTAGATCGTACGAGATTACCGGTGTCATGAAAAATGAAAATACAAAGGGGGTGGGTTTGAATACGTCGTTTAAAAGTTGCAATATTGATGGTGATACCGGGTGTTAATTTGTCTATCCGATGAAAGATGAGAATAAAAAATTGTAAAGATACAATATTTATTAGAACATCAAAAGTTCAGAGCAAGGAGCTTCATATCCTTAATCTAAGGATTTTCAAAGATAAACTCTTTTCATCAGAGGATAGGAAAAAGCCGACAGTGTAATTGTAAACATTATCGGCAACATTTAACTTTGAAAAATGTACATTAAACAAAACAAAATAAAGACAAAAGGTAAATAGTATTATGTTGATGTCAAGGCGTAGAGTCAGGGTGGATGCTGTCCCAAAACACGTCAACATAAAAGCAGCTGTTATGTTGGAAATGAAAGTTTGAAAAAGAATGATACTCAAATTGTTTAGGAATCCAAATGTTGTTGTTAAGAGGCTGGTATTCAGACGGCAATTGGTAAAGTCCAGTTTATTCTGTCTGTGCTATTGTTTGGTGCTAGAAATATCCGTGTCGCAGGGTTCAGAATGAAGTTTGTCAGTTAGAGTTCGGTATATATCAAAGTGTGCATTTCGAAAACCTCTAGATCCCTGGTTGATCGGTGTACTGATAGATTATATATATATTTATTTAGATACGTTAGAATAGATGTGTCGCTTGTAAGCTGTTGCGAAAATAAATATTCGCCTGCTGGATGGGTAGGAATATATATATATACCGAACCCTCTCTCTCTCTCTCTCTCTCTCTCTCTCTCTCTCTCTCTCTCTCTCTCTCTCTCTCTATCTATCTATCTATCTATCTATCTATATCTCTCTCTCTATCTATCTCTCTCTCGACATATATATATATGTATATATATATACATATTTATATATATATATATATATATATATATATATATATACATATATATATATATATATATATATATATATATATGTATATATATATACATATATACATATATGTGTATATATATATATATATATTATTTGAAAACTACATATTACATATTTCAGAAACGTACCGCGGTTTCATACAGATAGGCTGACTTTTTACATCTTTTACAAAGTGCTTAGCCTAGTGGAATCGCCAAGGTTCTGAATAGGGCCAACTCACAATGAGAAATTGCGTCATATCGATAAAAATAAACGGTGCATTCCTGGAAAGTCTCGCTGGAAAACATATATTGGTTGGGAATTAATTGAGTTTTATTTTATTTATTATTTATAGTGCGTTGTTTTAGAAGAGTTTTATTGCATTCTACTAAGTGTTTTATTTATTTATTCTCTTGTAGCTTGGTATTTTTATTCTTATTTAAGGTGTTGTTTGTAGATCGTACGAGATTACCGGTGTCATGAAAAATGAAAATACAAAGGGGGTGGGGTTTGAATACGTCGTTTAAAAGTTGTAATATTGATTGTGATACCGGGTGTTGATTTGTGTATCCGATTGATTATTAATTTTATTTTTAGGGTTTTGTGTTTTAAAAGTTTTATTTTGTTTGTGTTTTATTTACGTTTCGTATTTTAAAAAATCGTCTCGAAAAAAAACGAAAATAAAAGGAGCTGGCGTCTGAATATACTGTTAAAAACCGTGCGTGTTGACGTGTCTCTTTTAAAATAAGTACTGGGTCAGGGTTGAAATAATATATTGGTCTTAATCATAATGGATTTAATTATTCATCATGAGTGATGTCTGTTTTACTGCTTTATAAAGGTGTTTATATTTAGGATAACTGAGTGACATGATTTTTTGATTAGTCTCTGTGGTAGCATTCGTTTAAATATTTTATTTATTTTGTTATTATTTTTTAATTATTTTTGTTAGTTTATTATTTATATTTTAGTATTTCCGGAAATTTATTTTTATAAATTATATATATATATATATATATATATATATATATATATATATATATATATATATATATATATATATATATATATATATATATATATATATAAAGAGAGAGAGAGAGGGGGGAATAATTGTTATATTATGTCTTGACTTTGATGGAGGATATATTTTGTCAGTGAAATGGTTCACCTCGAAGTATCTAATGTTTTAACTATCATTATCATATGCATTCGTTTTGTGTTTATGTATTTAGTTAATTCTGTTGTATTTTCCTAATAAGGGTTATGAATCTATTATAGGGTATGGGTGAGGCGGGGGAGGGCTAGGTTTTAAACATCTATAATTCATTTAATTTTGTGGGGTTTGATAGTTTCATTTATGTGTGTTTAATTAGAGGGAGTTTTGTATTTACCATGAAGGAAGAGATAAAAAGAGATGGGGTATTTACTGATTAATGGTGTATCTGTAGTGTATGGGGTTAGTTTGTATTGGGATTGGTAGGGGTGATGTAGTTGTTGTAGTGTGTGAAATATATCCGGGGGTTTATGGTGTACATAAAAAAATTGAGTATAACTTTGGAAAGTTTTTGGGGAGAGTGGCTATATTATGTTTTTTATTTCTTTATTTTCTATTTTTTTTATTTATTAAATTGTGTGGAGTTCATTGGGTGTTAGGTGGGATTGGTGATTTATGTCTTATTATTGTTTCCAGTCCATTGGGCTAGCAGGAATTTTCTTTTGTGGGGACATTGATATTATATTAGCTTTCACTCTTTTGCGATCAAGCACTTTATTGATTTATTTTCAATATAACCTGACACACCATATATATATATATATATATATATATATATACATATATATATATATATATATATATATATATACATATATATATATATATATATATATATATATATATATATATATATATATATAATGTACAGATTTTTAGAGCACATCGAAACAATGATTACGCGAACAACGACCGCTTCTGAAAAACCCTTCGATTTAAATCCTATTCATCGCTCTTCAGCCATTGTCTTGACCTGCGAATGCAGGAAACATCGTAAGTTGAGAAATAGTCAAGTTCCTTTCTATTGCCTTTCGATAATTTTATTTAAACCAATATTTTTTAACATGGGATTGAATTTTTTTTTTTTAAATAACAGCAATATTGATATTTATAAGCGAATAAAACATGAATCAATTACAAATGATTTTTTTTCATTTAAATGGCGATCAATTTTTTAAAATCAAGATTTTTGACAAATTGCATCGTTTGAGTTCGAAAAAATATTTGATTGCCATAAATTTCGATATCGTTTCTTTCTATATTTTTTTCATTTCATTCAGATTTTACAGAGGTTTGCTCTATGTTTGATTGTTGTCCCCAATCAAAAACAATTCTTTATTACAGATTTCCATTTCGATATTTTTCCATGTTGTCTTTTGATTTACTTTTCTCTTTCTTTTGAACATTCTATTGACTTATTTCGCTCCCTCTCACCGAAATATTCCTATAGTACTTGTCGATTTAGGTCTATCATTATCATTCTCTCGATCGAGCGATCTATCCTATCGATCTATCTTCATATATTAATCAACCGATCTATCTCTATCTATATATCGATCAGTATATCTGTCTCTATCTATCGATAGATCTATTTATCAGTCGATCTATCTATTGATCGATCTATTTATCTATCTATGTATCGATCTATTTTATCTATTTATCGATCTATGTATTAATGCATCTCTTCATTTCGATCTATCCCCACTTATCTATCGATCGATTCATATATATATATATATATATATATATATATTTGACGATTTAAATCATTTTCAAATCATGTACAAAATAAAATGCATACACAAATGTATCTATTGATCTATCTATTTATGCATCGATAGATCTCGTTATTAGTTGATCTATCTTAATATATCTAACAAGATTGGTATATATCGATCTATCGATCTATTACTCGATCTATCTGTTAGATAGTGGGGGTGCCAAAGGTGGCTGAACACCATGAAAGGTGGGAGAGATGAAGGCGAAAGTCGGAAATGACGTCACCATTGTTCGGGGTTGTGTCGGTCTCTCGTTACTGGCTCATCAACAGAATTGGGCTTGAAGAACTCGAAGTCCTCGCCAGCCCGGTAAGGGGTGGGGACGGTGGCCACAGATAGAACAAAGTGAAAAGCTATCTCCCTCCAAGTAATTATTTCCTTCTCTTTCTCGTACAATACAGTTTAGTTCTGTATCTTGGTGTGTGTTAAAGAAAACTGGTAAAAGCCCAACAATAGGTATCTGCCTGTTTTTGTCAGCAGCTTGGCTTACAGCAATGATGATGGTGACAGCACCAACCACAGCAGGACAGACCAGCGTCCCCGCGTTATCGTTGATGGTAAGTTTAACAACAACGATGAAGCGGTTGAGATACACTGGCCAACGATCTAGACGAACCTGGGTGCCACAGTTCGAAGGTTAGCAACAATACTACCTATCTATCCATCCATCCATCGATCTCTGTATATTCTTATTCACGAGGAAAGATTTGACACAATGTCGATTTTAATAAGTGAAAATCCCAGCTCCCTAAAAAGGGGCATTCTGAATTTTCGACAAAAATAAAACTTACGTCAGTCTAGGAGTGTTCCTCACCGGGGAGAGAACGGAACATATATTATACTTTGAAAAATGCATTTGCTACAAAATTTTATTTGCAAAAACCTTTACGTATAATTCATTGTAAGCTAAAAGTGTGGAGAGTGGGGAGTTTGTGGTTTTACCCTTACCCGTACCCTAACCCTAACTTTAACCCTAACCCTACCCCATAACCCTAACCCTAACCCTAACACTAACCCTCACCCTACTCTTTACTCAAAGCCTTTTGACTCATTCGTACAACATTGTTCCTGTCATTCTTTACTATTTTGTCCATCAAATTCATTTATTCAATCACCACATTTACTGTATGGACTACCTGGATTAAAATATCTCTAATGGTTTCAAATGAAGTTATTTAAAAAAGTAGTTACAATTTTATAAAATCATTCAAAAAAAAAAGAAAATTAAAGAAACCAAATTAAATCTGTGGGGTTTAATAAAACTCTCTAACCCTTTAATAAACGTAGACGCCCACGTGTTTCCATTTTTTTACGACCGAAAACAAGCAGGTAGATATCTGAATAGGAATACGGTTTCAAGATAAATACAATGGCCAAGCGTAAAATCAGGTTGACGTGGCCATCTTCGATCATCTCTATTTACATTAAAATAAAATAAGTCAATACATTATTTCAACTAGCTGAAAGGAAATAATCTACTTTAATCGAATTAAGTTGGAAAAGACCAAGAACCGCGTGCGCCAAGCTCGCGGAAGGATCACGTACGAATACAAGCTTACTACTTGTACCTACCTTTTGATAAATTCTGTGTAATTTAATATGTTTCTATCACATCTATTTTTTAAGTTAAGCTGATGCTTAAATAATAAATCAATCAATCAAATGAAATTTATTTGGCGAAAAACAGCATAATGCTCCAATCCATAAAAGAGACAGGTGGAAGCTATTTATATCCGCATGCAGTTTTTAATGATTGTAAAAGGCCGATTAAAACTTGGATATGGTAGTCGTCGCCACATCCTCCTCTGGCAGTTTGTTCAACGGAGCAGAAACACGGAGTGAGAATGCGGTCTGTCTTCTATTGAGCCGAAAGCGATAATGGTACATCTTTCGCGGGTGAAGGCGGAAACCACGACTTGGCTCTGTACGCCAGAATTAAGTATCGTCGCATCCGTTCTTTCCAAGTGAGAATAGAAGTCTTTGGGGCGTGTTCAACGGTTGCAAACCAGGATGTAAACAGTCATCTACATCACTATTCTAGTGTTGCTCTAGGATGCTGCTCCTACTTTGTTACTAGATCTTCAGTTGTTGTTT
Organism: Sepiola atlantica; assembly: GCA_963556195.1. Classification (NCBI taxonomy): domain Eukaryota; kingdom Metazoa; phylum Mollusca; class Cephalopoda; order Sepiida; family Sepiolidae; genus Sepiola; species Sepiola atlantica. The sequence continues at coordinate 47,471,279 of OY744547.1, read as the reverse complement.
TAGCAGAGAGTGGATCTTTAGGGATATTTGGTGGGCTGTTTACTATTTCCTTAAGCTGCTTTACGGTGGTTTCTGGTTTTTGGGAAATAGGACTGGAGAGAATGTTTTCTTATGTGATCTTTTTTTTTAGTATTACAACCCTCCATATCCTTATTGTTTACTATCTGGAGCAGGAATAGCTGCTAGTGTTGCAGAGACAACATTATCAGCTGGAGCATTATCAAGTGGGCCTGTTAGTAGGCTTTTCTTCGAGCAGTACTTGACTGGGACCAGCAATACGGACGGCGGCCCTCTACGATAATGTTAACATTTATAACTGGATCAGCAGCAGGAGGGGCCTATTTATTTGCGTCCCTTCGAGGGTAGAGTAGGACAAGATCATGTGGGAAAAATCTATCTATCTAAAAAGGAGGACTTCGGATTAGAGTAACATTTGAAATTGCATCATAAGGTTTTTCCTTCACTGATCGAGGACAGAACTTATCAATTTTAGCCAAAAGTCCAACGATTCCTGTTAATGGATATTTCTTCAGGCAAAACTTGGGCATGTGCTCCTGTTACAATCAGAGCCAACAATGCAGATGGCGCCCCCTCCCACCTACGATGGTGCTAAGCTGCCAACTTTCGTCCCTGAGCATACATAGTATTGCGGTCAAACACTGCGTAGTCCTGACGCATCTATAGGCTGTAGTCCTCTATCATGTTGTACTTTGAACCACGCAGTGGGTTGATAGTTTACACGTCTCCGTACTGGCAGAGGACTGTGCCAATTTTTTTCGGATCTATGTCTAAAGGGATGCTGTATACAAAAACAAGTTGGCCGGCTGGAGACACAGCTACTTTAACTATAAGTCACCCTTGAAAAGCTTTCGACTTGTTGATTGACAGCACGGCCCACATGGAGGAACCCCTGCGGAATATGTCAGAAATAGGTATAGTTAATTCTGACAATAACTCCACCATCACCTCTTTCTTAGCCCATTCAAGCGATGTGTTTTGTTTACGATGATCATCAAGGAATAAAGTTTGCTGTTTAAGCCTAAAGACCCATCATAGGCGACCTTACGTGCATTTCCTTCTGTTTACTTATGGTACGTTCCTAAGAAGATCTCACTATTTTGTCGACAGTTGCTGGGACTCGGTTCTCCACGTTGCTATCAATGATGGCACTGACTTCTCTGATAGGTTAGTTGGAATTAAAAAGTTGCCACTATTCTACCAGGCTTGCTGCGATGTTGTTGTTGTCTGGGGGAGGTGGTAGTCCAAGAAAGTTTTAAAGGAGAATGGTGCCTCCAGAAGATAGATAGTTGAATTGGACTGCAGCCCGGTTCACACTCTTGGGGATGAATTTGAGGCGCTAGCAGGAAACATATTGAGGTTTCAAGTAACTTACCTATCGATTTATCGGTTTGGAAGGCCTATATTTGGGTGAAAGCAGCTGCTCCTCGCCATCAGATGAGATGTCGCTTTCTTCGGGAAGGAAAACGACAGTGCGCAAGGGAACACTCAACGAGCACCACGGACTAGGAGGGCTTATGGCGCTCGCTAACCCGAACGAACCTGAACGGATTTTTTGACAGCTTTCCTCAACACGGAACTCGGAAGGCTCAGCAAAATGAAACCAAGCAAACCTTTTGGAAAACTGAATTGTTTTTTTAACAATAAAATTGAAATAACATGTTTGAATAAATTTTTAATTTTCATTGTTTTTGATCGTTTATACGTTATTCCTCTCTGTGCATCATTTTAAATGTTATCTTGAAGAATTTACGTAATAATAGCTTTCGTTTTAGCTTGTACCGATTTAATAAATAGTTTAGCTTGCTTTTTGTTTTGTTTTTAAATTAAGTTACACTTTTATTAAATGCTGGTGGTGTGACGTAACATCCGGTGTTATGACGTCATATCCGTATAAACGTCCGATGCTTTAATGTCACATTTACTTTTACGTGAATTAAAACCGTTGATATATTAGCGTGATAAAGGATAAATAGATAAACAGATAGATGTGATCTTATGGTTTTCAGTTGAAATACAATTTTAAAGAAACAAACATAGAATAAATGTGACCCATTGGGTCACCCACTGGACTCGGATTGGATTGCTTGAATCAGGAAAAATGTATTTGCAAAGACAGTTAAATATTAAAAAATAAGAAAACAAAATTCCAAATTAGTCGCTTGATGCCCGATCTATCGCCCTCTCTCTCTCTCTCTCTCTCTCTCTCTGTATAACATCTCTCTTCAATTCTCTCTCGTTTCTCTCTCGTTCCCTTTCACATACGGGTCAAATAGTATTAATAATTGTGTAATTCCCTTTTGTATTATTTGGGTTATTCGGACTAGTGTTCTCATCTTGGGTGTTATTCTCACAACGTTTCGGACGATGTAACCTTCGACCTTATTTAGATGTGTCTTGTTTAACTCGAGAATCTTTCTGTCGAACTCGGGAATCTTTACATAATATCGAACGGAAATATGTATTTAATCTACATGGGTAGATTGCTCTCGTTCAATCAGCCATGAAAATAACATTCAAGATGAGAATAGTATTCCGAATAATCCAAATAATACAAATCATCAATCTTCATCTAAAAAGATTAGAAACATATTATTCTCATTTGTTTATAAGTGACTATTACCTTCTTTCAATTATTTCCTTTCTGTATTATGTCCGACTGTTAATAAACAGCGAGAAAGGTGGGAGAGACGTAGGGAATGAGAGACTATAAATTGCGAGCGAGGGGTAAAATAAAGATTGAAAGCGTTTGAAAGTGATAGACAGAACTTTAGAGACAGATGGCTCTCACTTTGTCAGTTAATTGCAAAGTGTGGCTAATTAGAAGAATTATGTAATTTTGTGTGATAAATATATAGGAAAAAATAGGAATAGAAAAATACATAGGAAAAAAGCTTCAGTGAATATAACGTTGATTACTTCAGCTTTAATAAAATAATAGATTTGTTTGAATTCATAGCTGAATATAAAAACGAATGAAACCTTTTTACTACGTTCCGATGGCGGCCATTTTATAATCATGATTTTTCAAAATTATTTGTCATCATTCTACATCATTGTTTCTTAAAAAACAAAATATTTGACTTCTTATAAATCGTTCCCTTCGTTTATTATGCCCTTTTCTGCTTTTCTTTATTTTAATAGTCTTTTCATCTCTGTCTCCATTCTATAGTATTTTTTAATACGGATTTACATTTTCTTTTCCGTTTTCTGTTTTGATTTTTCATCCTCCTTTTTCAGGAGATTTCTAATTCATTCTTTCACTTCCTTAAGAGGAACACTCTCTTCCGTATTTAATGCTTTCTATTTCATTTCTAGCCGTGTTTATTGTTTAAAAAATTGTATTTATTATTGTCTCGTATTATAATATTTTTGATTATTTTGGTGTTTTACCCCTCCCCCCGCATTATCTCAAATCTTTCATTTAAATTCTCTATTTTAGTAACGTCTATTTTCTCCCTATTTTATTCCTAAATTTCATATTAAATTATTATTTTTATTATTAATTAGTTTTTTCTCATGTTATGAATCCCCCCTATCTCTCTCCTTATATATATATATATATATATATATATATATATATATATATATATATTTGAATAAGATTTTATAGGTACAAAATTTTAAAATAGATTATAATAATTAGTGCGAAGTAGCCATAATTACAAAGGACGGAGAGGCCTATAATACTAAAGCGAGAAATAAATTATTCCTTCCTTACTTTAGTAAAGCGGTTAAAATATTAAAAAAATAGAATGGAGGAGAAAAAAATGGTGGTGAAATTGAGACGTCTTTCGAGTCGACACATTTTCAAGATCTCACGTCGACTAAAATGTTTGAAAAGCGAATTAAAATCATTTTTATATTTTAGCCGCTTTACTAAAGTAAGGAAGGAATAATTTATTTCTCGCTTTAGTATGATAGGCCTCTCCGTCCTTGGTAATTATGGCTACCTCGCCATTATTATTAAAATCAATATATATATATATATATATATATATATATATATATATATATATATCGTTAAATATGTGACAGATGATTTGTGTCTGAATATTTTTACTGTATCCATTCAAGATGTTTGATCATTGTTCGAGTTTCAGACCTGAACTGGCAGATTAATTTTCCGAACTCGTTAGGTATTTTAGTACTTTCGATTTCTTTCCGGAGCCATCATCAGGAAGTGATTATTGAGTAAAGAACATGTAATTTTAAATGTTTGAAGACTTTTCCGTAAGGAAAAGAAAGTACTTGGGTACCCAATGAGTTCGGAAAATTCATCTGGCAGTTCCAGACTGAAACTCGAACAGTAATCAGGTTTCCAGAAAAGGTCAAGGAAAAATATACAGGCACAAGTCATCTGTAATAGTTAACGAAATATGTTTTCAAAAAACAAACGCAAAAAATATATATATATATATATAAATATATATATATATATATATATATATATATATATATATATATATATATATATGTGGTTTTCTTATCTTTCCGTTTTTGCTGGAGATGGGGCATCCTACCGGATGCCAGACATTCACCGGCTATTTCAGACACCCCAGCCTAGAGCTCTTTTTAAGATTCTAACCTCCCTTCAAGTGCAATTGTTTGTATTTCTTTAGCACTCGGTTCACCGGGTATACTCGCCAGATAGCTTTTGAAATTCTTTTTCATTAGACCGTGTGTGTGTGCGTGTGTGTATGAGCAAATCGTTACTAATGCCGGTATTATAAAATACGACAGAGATGTATATATTATTTATTTTCTTAATTCTTTTCTCGACTCCCCGAGCTAGTTTTCGGATCTTAGGTGTTAATACATGGTGTATGGACTTGATAAAAAATTTTTTCACCTTTTACAATTGTTTTCGAACGTCGCCATCAACTTCAAGGGTTAGTTTGTATTTTGGGTGTATTGTTGTTATTATTTATGGCGTTTTATTATTTTGGTCTGTAGTTTGGGCGGGTGCCGAAAAAAAGTTTCATTCAATCTGTTATTTATACATGTATTTGTATATTTATTGCCTAATCGAAATATTACTGTCTCATAAGTTTTGTTTACCATTTAGATGTATATGTTACTAACAACATATTAGGCATGGAATATACAAGCGCCCTATTTTTTCTTCCATGCAGCCACTGATATCCCACGTATTTCTGCGCGAAGAGTTCGAGAGAACGTGTCATCTTCCAAGTAGAATAAATATAATATTTGACGTCAGTCATTTTTCGAGATTTCAATGCCTTCGGGAAAGAATTTTATTTGACAAAGTTAATTTAGGCGCGTTTTACACGGTCGCTGGCCATACACAAAAGTCAGTTTGTCTGAGCATGCGTTTAACAAGCATAGGAAAGGAAATTCCGCGCAATCAATATCGTTTAAATACAAAAGCAAAGGGGAAAGAATTCAAACGGGGGAGAGATGGGGAAGAAACAGGGAAAAGTAAAACGAGAAAAGAGCGAACAAAAAAAAACAACATATCGATATAGAAATAGTGATAACCGCAATTGTATAAGATTTCTAAATTATTTTTCTCTCGTGTTCTCCTTCTCTGTCGATCTCTCTTAATTCTTCAAATCTTCTCTCCCCCCCCCTCTCTCTCTCTCTCTTTATCCCTCTTTCTATTTCCCTTTCTTCGCTTCTCTTTCTCTCTCTCTTATTTTATCTACCACTATCTCTGTCTATTTCGATGTAACTCTCTATATGTCTCACTTCCTCTCTATTTCTATTTCCATTTTTCTCTCTTTCTGTGCCTAAACGAAACTTCCATGAGCAAACAAAGTTTATTTCATAGAACTAGCCGTCTGTGGAACACAATATCGCGGGGATGCTTCCCAGCTAACTACAACATGGTCGTGTTCAAGTCCAATGTGAACAGATTATTGTTGAGCTGTCCTTTTACATAAGCAAATTCTGCCCTATTTTCATCATCATTACCAATCATCACGGTGTTTTCCCACCGTCCACCTGACACACATTAACCTGTATCCTCGAGTGGCCTTTGGGTCTTAATACATAGTGATTCTTTAGTAACAATTTATTTATAATTTCGCTCTTCCTTAACCACCCCCCTTACTCTACTTCTTTCTTTCTTTCTTTCTCATATTGCTCTATCTCTATCTCTCTTTTTATTACGGTGTAAATCCTCACTTCTCTTTATCTCTATATAGATACTCCCTCTTTCTATTTCGCTCTTTCTTCACCATCCCCTCTCCTCTTTTTCTCTTCCTCTCTCCATCTCTCTCTCTCACCAACTCTCTACTCGCTTTCTTCACTTCTCTCTCTATCGCTGTCTCTATCACTCTATTTAGATTTAACTATTCACTTCTCTCTATCTCTCTCGCTATTGTTTTATCTTTCTATTTCGCTCTTTCTTAAACTTTCACTCTCCCTCTCTGTCTCTCTCCCTTTCTCCCTCACGTTCTCTCTCCATCCTCTACTCCCTATATAACTCCCTTTACATATGTTCATCTCTTCCCGCCATTACTATGTCACTTGTTGGTAAACTCCAAACTTCCTTCTTGTCAGTTTTATTTCTAAATAAAACAATTAAAATCATTTTTTAAGGTTCAATTTTAGTTTCATTTGAAATTGTTGGTATTAGCAATAAAAATAACAAAATAATATCATTACATCTCTAATTAATTTTTAATTCATTTTTAACATTTTTTTATAAGAGAACATTTTTTCACCTGTTGTCCTGTAAAATAAAAAAAACAAAACATTTCTTAATTAAAATTCTTAAAGCCTTAAAATGTTATTAGATTGAAAATACTAAAAATAAAAAAAATAACGAATCCGTCTACGTAACAATATTTATATACGCTAAAACATGAGTGATTGGAAACTCATTTCTTGTTGAGGTGCCGATGTTAAATATTCGGCGAGTATAATTTTTGTTAGTTAAAGATAACAGGAAATAGGGTTAAGTCGAGGTCAGATAGTGTACTCGGATGTCAGCTCGACCTCTTGTGTACCAGAAGCGGACGTGACGTCACATGACTAAAGAAGGGGTTGGAGTCAGATAAAGAAGGCGGTCGCTTCGAAGTTTATGAGGCAGATCACGACGTGTAGAGCATATTGAACATCGATGATAAACTACGGCGCCAATCAACCGTAGCTCGGGATGCGCACCACTCAGTCGCTGGCAGAAGAGAAGGCAACGCCAACATCACAATAAAATTTCCTCGTTTATTCGTGCTGTTGTGAAACATTGTTTGCAGGTGCCCGGTTACGGCGGAGTGGACAACACGAGGCGAGATCAAACTGTGCAGTTATGATTGTTATCTGCATTCGGTAACAAGGTATATATTTGAACCCGTGTATTTTAATTGATTGTGACTTGTGAGACATTAAGAACTCCCCTCCAAGGGGAGGTAATTCATCATCGAGAATGACCCTTAGAGGAATCTCATCCTTCATCTTTTTACAAGTCATTTTTTTATTTGGCGCGCTATGCATGCACATAAATGTAAACTTTACCAAAAAACTAAGGATAAAATCGATAACAAGAAAACAAGAGAAGTTTTATCGCTATTGCTTGATTTCGACACTTCGAGCTGTGCTTTCTATAGATATTTTTTCTATTACAACTCGTTTTTTTTTCATGTATTAAAATAGATTATAATTATTTCAAAAATAGGAGCTGCTATGTTATTTTTTCAACATAAAATATATATTTTTACGATTACTAAACTAACAGTTTAAAACAAATCTCAATGGAAGAAATACAAACTCACATGTTAATCCGAAATATCTTATTTTAAGCAGAACAAATATCCATAAACTATTTCCTGACAAGGAAGATAATTCATTCTGTAAAACGCTAGTATCTAAAGAAATTTAATTTCCGATTTTTTAGTAACAATCTCTACCAGGAGCTTCCTTAAAATGCGTTCGTTCGCACCTTCAGGGACTTATCTCTTGGTAAAGAAAATCAGTTCATTTCGACTGTGGGTAGATAAATAGATCGACTGCAGAATCTTTTCATTGGCTACTCCATCAAGATTTAGAGAAGGGTACCACTCCTTTCTGTCAATTAGTTCATTTACCCTTGATATCCACCTTACAATGCTAAGTATTTAGCGAATAGACATCAAGTACCATATTTTTAAGTGTTGGTATGACCCGACTGAGGATTGAATCCCGATCTCGTAACGTAGTAGCGAACATTTTTATCTGTCTGCCAAGCGAAGACTTTTATCCTGGAAATGAAGGAAAGGTCTAAAGTAGTTAAAATTACCTAAAAATCTATAATCATTATAAATTATCTAATAAAATAAATACTTTAATTTAATATTCATTTTAATTAAGATCGGATCATTCTCCGATTTGGGGTATTCATTTTTTTGATTTAGAAAACAAATTGCTTTCATTTTCATTGCCTGTCCTTCGATTAATAGAGTAACTTACCAAAAAGTTAAATTATAGATTAAATATGAACGAAATAAAGTGATGTAAAAATTATTGAAACTGAACTTTCTCAGTTAGTAAATATGTAATCGAAAATTGTAAAAAGCAATCGTAGATCGTAAAAATATAATCGTAAATGCTAAAAATGCAATCATGAATGCAAAAACGTAATCGTTAATGGTAAAAATGCAATTGAAACAGGTAAAAATGCAATCGTAAATGGTAAAAACTCAATCCTAAATCGTAAAAATGCTATCCTGAATCGCAAAAAACGCGATTGTAAATTGTAAAAACGCAATCGTTAATTGTAAACACTGAATCCTACATCGCAAAAATGCAATTGTAAATTATAAAAACGCAATAATAAATAGTAAAATCGTAATCCTTAATAGTAAAAATTCAATTGTAAACGCTAAAAATAGAATTGTAAACACTAAAAATGCAATCGTAAATCACAAAAGTTCAATCGTAAATGGTGAATAAGCCATAGCAAATTGTGAAAACGCGACAATAAATGGTACAAATGCAGCCTTGAATTTTAAGAAAATCAGACATAAATTCTAAAAAATTATATAAATAGGAAGGATGCAATCTTAAATAATAAAAGGCAATCGTAAATGGTTAAAAATGAAATCCTGAATTGTAAAAATCAATCGTAAATTGTAAGTGCTAAACATGAAATTGTAAATGGCAAAAACGCACGGATAAATGGTAAAAACGCACGGAAAAATGATAAAACAACAATCGTAAATGTTCAAAATGCAATCGTTAAGGCTATAGATCTTATTGTAATTGTAAACATTCACTCATAAATGATAAAACCGCGATCCTAAATGTTAAAAATAAAATTGTAAAGGCTAAAGATCTTGTTAATTGTAAAAATCCACACTTAAATGATGACACCACAATTGTAAATGTTCAAAATGCGATCGTAAATTAAGCTAAAAAGAGATATTATTTGTGATGTTTGATGAAATATTGATCACAATTTTATTCAATAGCTGTTTTACAAATAATGTCGTCTTCTTTCTGTTCTCAACGCTTTTTTGTTGTTAGAAATATTGCGCGCACATGAGAAAAACAAATTGATGCATTTATCAATAAATAAAAAAGCGGGAAGGAACAAAAGGAACGATGACGAAGAGAGATAAACAAGGCGCACACATGGAAGAATTAGCACACATACATACATACATACATACATACATACATACATACATACATACATACATACATACACACTATCCAACACACTAGGTAACACACTGATTAGGATATGACAAAAATGCTCTTGAAAATAGAGACAGCCACCAAAACCGACTGTTTAAAAACACGCTTATTAAAACACACACGCAAGTTTGGTTTGATTGTTCGGTTTAACAGCATAAATGACTTCTTTTTACGTTATTAAATTCCGAAGCACAATAGCTATTATTGATTCATCGTATATGGTTAGTTGAACACATGTCACTTTGTTAATAATGGCTGATGACGTAGATTGCTGGTCTATACACTGAGAGTAAAACGTTAAGTGATTTCATATGAATCAGCATGGTACAGCCTTTTTTGACTGACTTCATTCTGGTGTTAGAATGTGTTTCCCTCGCCCCGATTTGTTCAGACCGTACAGGGCGGAACGCATTAGTCTTGTTGACATCAATATGTGAGAGTAGTGCTATGGAACCGATTTGATTGGAACCTGACTACTCCATACTTATGCACAGCGAAACTGAATTATTTCACCTAGACGCCGCTATTCCGAATTCGTGGCCGTGGGTCGTCACCAGTGGACTGTTTCCTGTGTACCAAACGGTCATAAAAACAGTCTAAGTTTAAGTTAGACAGTTTCAAACTAATATAAATGTTTGAACACTAAAAATTATTAAATAGAAAGAAATTTAATTTTTGATTCGAATTATTTAACTGTTTTCAGAAATCAAGTAAACACTGCATTTTTACTTAATTTTCATTTGAAAAATTATTCCAGTAAATCTTAATAATTTTTTTATAATTTTTTATCTAAAAAAGGGTTTCATGTTACTTTTTTTTTTAATTATGACTGTTTGGTTAAGAAGAGACAGTCTATTGATGGCGGCCCACGGCCACAAATTCTGATTAGCAGCGCCAAGGTAAGATACTATAATATCGCCTCATGCACTTCACCACGGCCACCTCACTAAATAAATGTGTAAATGACAAACACTACATTCGATTGCATTAGAACGATTTCATAGTCTGCGATAATATCTATTGGGCTAATAACACATCAGAACACACATAGAGACATATACACACACATTAACAAGTACGTGTTGCTAATTTGAAATTAAAACCCAAACACATCTAGACTCACAACATAACCGTATTGGAGAATTGTTATTAACCTTTCAGTCTGAATTACTTAATTACGTTAGAGTTTTGAAAAGAATTATCAACAGATCTTACTTAATGAAATATGCTCGGAACATATTTTATGACGTCACGCTGACATAATTAATAATTAATAGTAATTAATAGCAGAAATGCAATGTAAAACTGCGTATTTAATTATAAAACGCAATTAAAATAAAACGCGCGACTTCCTCAACATCCTTGGTCTGTTAATGACGCGTCACATGAGAAACAATCGTGAATTGAGTTTGCTTTACGAGGTCCTTTCCATCGTCACTATTCGTGGAAACTCCTTGGTCCTGCTCTCGGCCTGCCAATCAAGCAAAACATCCGACGAAACTTACCGATACTTGCATATTTGCTTTTAAAAATGATATTTTATGAATTAACTCTTATTTCTTGTTATTTATTGAAAGAATATTAGAACTTCATTAAATTAAACTGCAGATCTCTCTATCTCATATTAACGCCAAGTTTTATTGCGAAGAGGTCGTTAATATTCTCCGTTCTTCATTCATTCAATCACATAGATACACCTCCGTATATTGCACGAGCCGTTACAGTATTCGGTGCGTAGTATAACAACTAAATACATCAACTCTATCAAACTCCTTCCCTTTCTCTCCTCTCTCCTCTTCTCTCTAAATATATTCATGAAAAATAAATAGATATTTCAAGTAGTATGGCCCGAGAGTAAATGTGGTATTGTGGTGATTGAGATGATTCTAGTGCAGAGTATTGATTTACTCCTCTCCAGGAGTTAGGCACAAGGCCAGTTTTTATCTTACTCCCACAAGTAAGATGTGACCCAAGGTCGGGTCGGGAAAGTGGGGTTTGAAAAGTCAGCGCCCAAGAGGTGAGCACTCTGGTCATTAAAAATTGCCTGGGCAGCCCCGTCGGCATTCCCCCGGTAAAGGCACCTCAGGCAGTAAGCAATAAACGTACTCCTCCTCAAAGAGGGGAGGCGTTGCCTGGGAGGGTGGACCTCCTAGAACTGCACAGGACAGACCCATAGACCGGCGCAAATCAAGCCCCGAAGGCCAAGACAATACCAGTCTATGGGGTACAGTATCCATCGGAACAGATACTACACTTTGATCTTAGCCAAAAAGCCAAGACATTTTTTATCAATTTTGACCAAGACACGACCAGCTACCTCCATTTTCTCTACAATTTTAATGGGCTTGCGTTTAATTTGTTCCGAGTGTAAATTTTTAATATTTTGTACAAATCGATAATGCACAGTGTAGTATCTGTTCTGATGCTACACTTAGTACTTTCTGTCCTTGGTTAGTGAAGAAGAAGTATTTCTAGACTGATGCAATTTTAATTTTAGTTCCAATCCAGAGTGTCCTTTTTTTGGGGGGGGGGGGGTCTTCCCCACATTAAAAACCGAGCTTGTGTCTAATTCTGCTCTCGTGGAGAGGCAAGTATATATGAACAGCACAAAATACGTATTCACTAGACAAACAAAATAATTCTTCTCACTTGGAACGTTCTAAGAAACACTCTTTATTTTGGTTATTCTAACAAGCAGTTAATTTGTTGACAATACACATTCATATTGAAATTGAACCTAAAGGGTATAACACTCTTATTGAATATTCTTACAGATTCGTTGCATTACTTTTGACCCAGCTTCCTTAGATATTGCACATAAGCTTAACAGAAAACAAATTAAAAATATACAATAAATAAATTAAAGATCTAATTAGTCCAAATACAATAAATAAATAAAATTGAATAGACACAAATTAAATTAAAATATGTATAACAGTCACATGTCGTGTAGATTGTATTCATTAAGTAACGTTTAGTCTTTGAGTTGCTGCGACGTATCATTTGCTGCGATCCTTGATATCAGCAACCTCAAAGTCTTCAAATATACGCACGAGGCGGTGAATAGCCTGAAATAAAGTAATGGGAACACTTGAGAAAAGGGTTCTATCCCTGAAATAGTGTAATATTCTGACATTACATGTACAACTCTAGCGATCGAAGAGTAATCTGGAAAGTGTCCTTTTTACTTAGTATACAGTTTTCCTTCTTACAAACCGGTATATTTCCGCAGTTTTCTATACTTCTATAAACTCTCTCTCTCTCTCTCTCTCTCTCTCTCTATATATATATATATATATATATATATATATATATATATATATATATATATGTATATATAAAGTCGAGTTGATTTTTCCTCTCTCGACTCGGTTAGAATATTAAACTAATGCATCAAACGCATCGAAAATCAACAGTACCTATCCACCCTTATCTCGAACGTGTTTTCAACAAGTTACGCATATTTTAAACATTATACAATTAATTCCTATTTTTTATCCCATACGAATAACTCTTCAAGTAATTCTTTAAAGAGAGGGTAGCACGTTAATTTCTCCCTTAATTATTAACTTTTACACCGTTTGGCCATTATTTCACGAAGGCAAGGGATCCACCTTCACCGCTTAGGAAATTAAAAAATAACCAATCAGCGTTCAGCTTACATATGCATGAGAGATATTTCATCCCGACTTCGCCTTCAACGCTGATATAGTACATAAATAATGTACGCAAAATAATACTTAGATAAAAGGAACCATTTATTCTAAATTCGACAGTAAGTATTTTTTTCAACCATCCTCGATTGGGTCGAAAATCACGCTTGATAAATACGGATAATGGATTAACACAGAAATTAAAATTTCGTCAGTCTACATGGACAGTAACGATGAAGCGTACTGCATATTAGCTTTAAAAAAAACATTAATTTCAGATTAGGTAGAAATACTATTTCATTTAGATTTTCTTCAAAATACAGTGGACCAAAATGTGTGCTTATCGAACAAAACAAGCAATTATTCTTCATTTTTGCACCCGACATAAAACGAAACAAATGATAGCAAAAAAGAAAAACACTGCTTCTACACAATTGGAACCGCCAACGTGAGAAAACCAACTTCGGCCGAACTAAACCATAAGGTTATGCTTAGTTTACGGTTAGGATCAACTCCAACACACAGACATTGTAGACATCTTTCGGAAACTGCGTCAATTTCTATTTCTATCCAGGTGTAACCTATTTGCGATCTGCGGGTTGTTTAATTCATTCTTTTTCATTACTCCCGGGCAGCGCCGGGATACGGGTACACTACCTTTTTAAAGATTGATATATGTATGTATGGATTGACTTTGTCGTTCCTTTTGGTATTCCCTTTCGCTCTACAAGTTTACTTCGTGCAAATACAATGTATAAAGTAATACTTTTATTTCGCATGAAGCTGTTTTATTTGTTCCCCCCCCAACCATAAATAGGTGTGTAAAGAACTTGCTCAGCTACACTCTCATAGCGTGTTTTAGTTTGTTTTCTCCTCTCGGTATATGCTTCGTGTACTTACTGCCCTCCATGACTTTTATGGTACATCCCTTTCTCTCTTCGTCATCACAAAAATAATTAGTCACCCGAACGTTTGCAGGAGCACCTGCCCATTCGGGAGCACAGAGCTTGACCTTTCCTGTGCTAAGTCCTTTAAACATTACAACACACAAAATGCCTACAAGCATACGCAGACGTTAATTAAAACGCACTAAATTACGTACTCACACGAACGGACAGTCTTAACATGAGTCCATTAAATTTTCACTTTTTTTTTTTCGATAAAAATCGTATTTCAATCTTATAAGGGACGAGCAATGAAAGTGAGTTTTTTAAATTAATAAAAAACTGATAAAAAAACAACAGAAAAATCTGAATTGAAAACCCAAAAATCCTTGATTTAAAAAACACAAACAAAATATGATTTTAAAAAACCAACAAAAAAAAAGTACTTAAATTTTTTTAAAACACAAAAACAAAAAATTATTTGTCAAAACAACAAAAACCCTTATGCAAAACAACAAAAACCCTTATGCAAAACAACAACAAAAAACTATGATAAATAAAATACCCTGATTTCAAAAACTAACACAAAAATCATAATCAAAATCAACAATAAAAACTTATTTAAAAGAAAATTTACAAAAAATCAGAATTCTCAATCTTTGACATTTTCAGTAGTTTTTTCGATATAAAGTAAGGTATGTGAATATGTTTATATATTTGTATTTAGAGGATTCACTCCTAAACTTATAAACCGATCATTATGAATTTTGGAACACATCTACTAAGCGTATAGTATCGTAATGTGAGATATATTTAATTTTATTTCATTTTATTCGAAATTGAAAATGAAGAAGTTGAAGATTTTCGTGAAAATTAGATACCACTGTTTTTTTGTTGTTTTTTGTGAAATTTTAACAATCGCATATAGACATCAATTGATGAATATTTCCAAAATTCCAGCTTCTTTCGAGTAGTTAAAAGGGTTGTTCACGATCTCTGTTAAGTCTTGAGAGACAATCATGGGTGGATGTGCCTGAAATTGCGTAATAACAAGACATATCTCCTGAATCGGCACTGCTTGATTCCAGTGACAAAGAAGACCATCGCAGCTGAGATAAGCGCATAGCACATACAGCACCGGGTATTCCCCAAATTGTCACCCATTTAGTACTAACCAGGGTTAACATCGCTTAACTTCGGTGATCTAACAGGAACCGGTGTGTCAACGTTATTATGCCATATATATCTTCTCTCTATATATAAAGTTAGGTACGTGCATATATTTATATGTGCAGGATATTTTCCTTAATTAATGAACGGATCATTATGAATTTTCGAATATATATCCAAGGCAACACGGTGAGAATATATTCTGTACAGTCAAATACATAATTAGAAGACAAAATGGATGGCAAATAATAATTAATTAATAAATTGTCTCTTTTTGAAACCAACATGCATGCAATGAAAAGTTTCATCGAATGTCCGGTATTTGCACGCCGAGAGCAGGCTCAACCCGTTGAGTAATATGGGAAATTCATTTTTCGCAAACATTAACATTTAGAGGTTGCATGTATATAAATGTATATATTCAACTTCTTCTTATGACCCATTTAGTACTGGCCAAGCTCAACGTCGCTTAACTTCGGTGATCTAACAGAAACCGGTGTGTCAACGTCATTATGCCGTATCTTTATAAGACATAAAGACGTCTTTTAAGGATCATAGTATGGGCAAAAAGCTCCCATTTGAAAATGCTAATACATAAGATTTGCATTGAATTTGATCTATATTAACTAGACACCAATTAAACAAGACACCTGCATTTCAACTTCTTTTTAAAACCCCTTAAATTGAACACATTTTTTACAATCAAAATCACGTAAAAGATTTTGATCAAAATTGGAATAAAGATTTCTAACATAATGTTTAGTATCATTATATCTTAAGTTTCATCTCCGTAAGGGGATATAAAAGTGGTGCAAAACTGTTTTTTCGGGGACAGGTATTCTTCTAGCAACCTGATTTTAATATAAACTATATATTTTCTTAAAGATAACATAAATATTTAGGTCATTTAAATTATTTACTCCCCACCCATTCATTTTAAAGTCAAAGTCCGTCTTAGTATGCCCATAATTTAAACTCGTTGACCACGTTTACCAATATATAACACACGGAATGCGCGAATAAGAAAAAAGGCAGCTCAAAAATCGAAAATTCCTTTACATTTTTTTAGAACATTAACTACTAGCTATATGTAGAAAAAGATTGTTTCCATAATATTTCTACTCCCCAACATATACATATACACAGATAACTGTCCACCATTCCACGATGCGTTCCACAGTGGCGTTTATTCTGCATGCTTACAACCTAACACAAACTTTAACTTTTAGTCTAAACCTAACCTAACTGTAAACCCAAACCTAAACCTAACTCGATGTTTGTCTCGAAAGGACTAAAAAAAGTAAGTCATAGGCGTGTGCGCGCGCGCGCACTGCACATAACTGGTGGTTCTATTTTTGCAAAAATCCTTTTTGATTTAATGGCTGACTTCTCTACAAAAGACTACAGTTTATTTACGAAATATTGAGTTACATGGAC
This sequence comes from Sepiola atlantica, assembly GCA_963556195.1. Lineage (NCBI taxonomy): Eukaryota > Metazoa > Mollusca > Cephalopoda > Sepiida > Sepiolidae > Sepiola > Sepiola atlantica. Next base: position 47,454,475 of record OY744547.1, on the reverse strand, counting down.
ACACGGAGTCTAGTGATGTCGTGGTTATGTGGGGGACCAAACCGAATATATGCCTCCAATACTTTAGTATAAGTCCTGAGAAATATTATGAAAAGGGGAGATAGTTTGAATATGATTGAATGCCGTTCCCCAGAATGTGGATGCCAGGGGCAACCGCCCGTCGGCCCTCCCACATCTACACGCCATTGCACGGAAGATAGACTTAAAACCGCAATTAAAAGATAGCTTGTCTTTATAATACTTCTAGCTGGCTTTGCCGGCTTGCTATCGCTTCGCAATTAATTCGCTACTTGAAATACTTGAAATATTTATTTTAAAAAATAAACAGTTAACTCATAAAACCAAAGAACATTTTCTCATTTATTCATATAGATCAACATTAACATTTTGGTAATTTCGGTACAAATGTATCTATCTTTTAAATTTAACCGTAAAGAAAGGAAAAGAAAAAATAAATAAATTGGATTTTTTCACTTGCAATTTAGAAATAGATCGCAACTTGTTGAAAATCAAGCCGGCCCTTAGAAAAAAGAAACATTTGAACACAAATACTAAATATTTGCCCCGGAAATAAAACAATGTGGCGAAACAGAACTATTTTTTGTATTAATATCAACACAATCATTATATTTTTTAAACACACTAACAAATATTAGTTTATTAATAACATTTCTTTTGTTCAAAAACCAATATGCAAATTTGTTTACCTTTCGCATGAATCGCAAAAACATAAGTTATATATATAGTTTCGGAAGTTTCTCAATCATTAAAACTATATACGAAAAAAACAAAAAAAACAAAACATTTTAGTCCCAAGTCGTTCAGTAGAAAATCACTCATGTAAGTCAATTTATTTTTTGTAGTTACTATATTAGTTTGCTTCCAAGAATTTATACTAGTCTTAACATTATTTAAGGGATCATCAGTTGTTTATCATGAAAAACTGTTTCGGGAATTTAAAAACAAAACAGTATTTTATTTCATGGCTTCCCAGCAGAGTTGATCAGACCCCACTTCCCTTAAAAGACAAAAACAAACGTTCCGTATATTATATATATATATATATATATATATATATATATATATATATATGTATATATATATATATATATAAGCTATAAAGAACAGTGGAAGCGTTTATTGTGTAAAGTTTAATCAACTTATACTTCGTCCCAGTCGGTGATACGTGCTCGACAATGACAGTGACTTTTTTGTTGTCGTGTTGAAGTATTGTCCTCATCAGGTTCAGGAGGTTTACCCTCAAAGCTTTTTGAGGAGGGGTTAGGTTATCGCTAATCGTTTGAGACGCTCCTACCCGGGAATGTCGACAGGGTTGCTCAGGCATTTTTGTAGGCTAGAGTGCGCAAAGCTTAGTGCACTGGCTTTTCAACTCGGCACTTGACCGTATGTCTAACCTCATGAAGAGGTAAATAAAGTTAAGTTAGAATTAACTTGAAATAGGGCGTTTTGAATTTACCGTTATTGCGAGAGAAGGACCCAACTTTCGCATTTATTCATTTAGAAGCTGAAGGTACTATTTCACTCTAAATGAGGATCCGGTATTAAACAAAATGCCAGACACATTCTCTCCATTATATTAAGATAGACACGTTTAAAGAAAAAAAAATCGGCGAAGCAGAATAACGAAAAGGAAAAATGGAGAATAATTATTTATAAAAAAATCTCTAAATTTAATAATGAGCCGAACTCAAAGTACGGGGGGGGGGAGTAAATGTTCAACAACTTTGATAAAAAAAAGTATGATACAAAAACAAGTAAATAAACAAACAAAAAAGCTAAATATGAAAGGAACTCAGTGAGTCAAATAATTTTGCAAAAACGAAATCAAAATTGGGAAAAGCGGGAACCGATAATGTAAAAAGAGAAAGTGATTAAAATAAATATTTCATTAGAAAAAAATTGTATAAAGGAAAAATATAACCGAATGAAAATGAGTGATTAACATTTAAATGAGAATAAAAAAACACGCACAAAAAGCGTCGATTTCTTCTATATTAGCCCGTCGTGAAAAACATAAAAATTAATAAAAAGGATGCGTGTATGATTTAGAAAAACATATAGGGGGAAAAAGAGACAATGCATTAAAGGGTGGGAGAGAAAGGAGAGGGAAGAGGGAGGAAATGAGAGAAGAAGCGGGCGAAATAGAGAGAGAGAGAGAGGGGGAAGCTGAAGGAGTGAGGAAAGAGGAAAAAGCATGAGAAAAACTGAGAGAGAGAGAGAGGGAGGAGACAGAGGGAGAACATTGAGGGAGAGAGAGAAAGCGAGACAGAGGAAGGGGAGAGAACAGTTTGAGAGAGATAGAGAGCGTGCGCGCAAGAGATAGAAAAGGCGAGAGAGGGAGACAGAAACAGAGAGAGATAAATAAAGAGAGAGAGAGAGAAATACAAAAAGAGAAAGACAGATAGAGAAATGAAAAAGACGACAGAAACAGAGAAGGTAAAGTGAGAGAAAGAAAAAAGAAAAAGACAGAGGGAGGAAAGGGAGAGAAAGCGAAAGAGAAGCAAACAGTGAAAGAGAGTGAGAGGGGGGAAGAGAAAAGCCATAGAGAAAATAAAAGCGAAATAGAGAGAAAAAGATATAAAGCAAGCGAGAGAGAGAGAGAGAGAGATAGACAGAGAGAAATAAATAGTCAGAGAAAGAGCAGGCGTGCGAGAGAGAAAGTGACAGGAAGAGAGAAAGCGAGAGAGGGAGAAAGAGAGAGAGAAAGAGAGAGTGTGTGCGAGAGAGAAAGAAAACGAAAGAAAAAAACTCGAAGGAGAAATAGGAAAAAGGGCGAGAAAGAATAAGCGAGCTAAAGAAAGCGAGATACACAGAGAGAATAACGAGAGAGAGAGAGAGAGAGAGAGAGAGAGAGGAAAAGGGCGAGCGTGAGAGAGAAAGAAAGAATAAGCGAGAGAGGGTGAGAGACAAAGAAAGAAAGAGACATGAATATCTTACACAAATTAAGATGTAGAGTTGAAAGCATTTCTCCGCCTCCGATTAAAACATTTCTTCAATTTAATTCCGTGATCGGGGGGGGGGGGGGGGTGTAATCGGTGCTAAAATAAACTGATTTCTGTTTTCTGAAAATATTCTTTGATTTTATCCCAAATAAACACATTTTTAATTCCGTTCATCTGATAAAGAAATTACCAAAAATTATTTGATTTCAGTACACCTACGTTCTAAACCTTTTATTTGTAAAAATTAAACTTTGTATTTATATACGGAATGCTCTAATCAAAAATAAAATAGCGTAAAATACTGAAGCATTTTTAAAATCCTATCAATAAAAAAAATACTTACATATTTAAATCCTCCAGAATGCATTTTATTTTATTCGTTAAAAGTCTGTCATGTTAACCTTTTGTTACTAGTCGAAAAGGGATCTTTGATAGAAGAGACCCGCAAAAAAATAGCACGCCCCTCCATACTGACCCCCAAATGCAGACAGAATATTGGTTTGTATTATGTGGATTATTCTGACTCCTGTTCTCATCTTGGATGTTATTCTCACAACGTTTCAGCCGCTTTGACCTCCGACCTTCTTCGGGTGCGTCTCGTCGAACTCGGGAATCTGTACAAAATTTCGAACGGAACCCATTATTTAATAATCGGACGTAGCTTGCTCTCGTTCCGTTAGGTAGGACCGGGTAGAATTTTTAATTGTATTCTTAGTATCGGCCGTACTAAAGATTGAACCTTCAATACCTGGAAGACTGTCACTTAGAACTGATTATTACTTAGGACTTATATCCGTTACGCCACAGATTGTTCAATCTCTCCCATGTTGAGTGAACGGCGTAAGGAATGTAGACGCGGCTTGTGGAACCTGTCCTCTCGAGTATATTTGAACTTGAGTAGCAGAATAAGGGGTAAAGGGTGTAAAAGCCGGCAAACAGAGACATCATGATTCGAAGACTTGACGCTTACTATGAATATCTAGCACTCTATCGCAGGAAGGTTAAACTTAGAGCCACCCCCAATACCATGTGGGTCTATTTCTGTGGTTATAAGGGTTTCACACGACTAATTAAAGTCATTTCATAAAAAATGTATGCAGAATGTATTTGTTACTTAAACTTACAAAAAACTGACTACACTCGTTCCTCCTCAACAAAAATACTCCGACACACTTGATAAGCAGCAAAATTACACCCCTTCACTGTAGCGGTCACTAGATGACGTCAGTTTTTCTACTCTGATATCTTCTTTCCTCGGACCGCTTGCTTTACAATTCCCTAAATTCTCACTGTTTCCCCGGCCGTACCTTCTTATTTGGGTGTCTTTAAAGCATGTGGCTATACGACAGTTTCCACTTTTTGATGCAGTCCTTTGTATTATTGTTGTATTTTGCTAGATCTTTCAAGTTGCATCGGTTGGGTAGCAGAGGTCAGACAAGGCAGTGTGGCATCGTATGGGCTTCCTATCCTAATTCATAGACGGTTCGGTCAATTTTGTAGCCCCATCTACTCATAGCAACCTTTGATCGACTCATTCCCAGTGTGACCATACTAATGTAATGTGAAGACACATCTTGCTGCTCAACTTCCAACCCAGGTTTTATCCTATAAATTCAACCTTTTTCACAAAAGCCCGTTACTTGTCAGTGGCAGTATGTCTTGTTTGGGGCTAGTAAAAGTATTTTTACAAAGAAACTTAATATGTTTGCAGTATGCACACAAATGATTTAGATACATTCACGAATGCAAATGGAACGAAGTAGTTAACAAGAGTAAAAAAAAAAGAAAATTAAAATGACAAATAGTTTTATGCAACTATAACAAATGAATTAAAAAAATAAATTTTTTTAATGGTCTGATGAAGTTTTCTTATATGGAACTAAAAATGTTTTTATAAATAAAAATTTATACTAAAAAAGTTATACTAAAAAAACCTCTACTTGCTATTGAGCAGGTTTTATAAACACTGGAGTTTCATTTGATTAACATCTAGGAAACAAAAATAATACATGTACTATATATATATATATATATATATATATATATATATATATATATATATGTGTGTGTGTGATTTTTTGAAGGCTTACCAAAGCATTCCGTTCAGGAGACCAATCATCACCACAAAATACCTTTTCTTTCAAAGATTATTTATTTATCATATATATTCAAATTAAAGAGTTTTTTTCCTACCCGTGTTTCACTGCGAAGCAGGTCCTTGCTTGGCAGATCATCAGGGGAATTAAGTACCTGGAATAAGACTTTCAACAACTGACAATACACAATGTGGTGTTGCCTTAATTGAGGTTACTTAAGAAGAGGAGAGAAGAAAAAAATTAAATCCCGGTCTTCACTGAATAAACTATCTTCTAAGTGAAAAATCTAAATATATATATATATATATATATATATATATATATATATATATATATATATATATATATATATATATATCGTATAGAAAAAGAAGGTATAAAAAGAAAGAATAAAAGTAAAAATGAAAAGGAAGAAAACCCACAAAGAAATAATTAAAAAGACAAAAGAGGATGACCAGAAAGAGAATATTTCATGAGAAATACGTAGAAAAATTGATTGAAAAAATTAATAACGAAAGAACATTTATAAGAATGAAAGTATGTATGAAAGAAATAGTAAAGGAAAGAAAGAAAGATTAGACGAAAGAGGTAGAGGGAAAGAATTACATGATTAAAAATGAAAAATTGAGAAGAAAACAATTGAAGAAAAACTGAAAGAAATGTGAAAATAAATATAGAAGAGAGAGCGTCGAAGGTCAAAAATAATTAATAAAGAAATAAAGAAAAAATGAAAGAAAGAAAGAATTAAAGTAAGCATGGACAAAAATAAAGAAAGTAAACCAGTAAGGAAAGAATACAAAAAAAGAAAAAGGTAGAAAAATTAAAGAAATCTTTGAAGTAATAAAATGAAGTAACAATGAACAAAAAAAATAAAAGCAAGAAAAAGTAAAAGATCAGAAAAAAGGAAAGCAATAAAGTCTGGAATGAAAGCATAAAAGAAAAAGAATGAAAGAATGGAAGTTCAAATAAAAGAAGAAAAATGCAGAATGACAAAAATCTTTGAAGCAAAGATCAAAAGAAGGCAAAAAGATGGAAGAAATCCTGGGAGGAAAGAATTAAAAAAAAAGATGAAAGAAAGTTTAGAATAAAAGAATGAAAAAAAGCCTGGATAGAAAGAATACAAGACAGATTTTTTTTAAATTGAAGGAAATAATACGATAAAGAAAGACTGAAAGAATGAAAGATAGTATAAAAGAAAAGAATAATAGTCCACATAAATGAATGAATGAAATAAAGATTAGAATGAACAAAGAAAAAGAAAGAATGTATTAATGATAGAACGTCTGGAACGATAAAATGAAAGAACGGATGAATGACAGAAAGTCAGGAACGATAAAATAAACAAATAAATAAAAGTAAGTCTTGAATGAAAGAATGAAAGAGAAAATGAATGAAAAGACGAAAGAAAGTATAGAAGAAAATAATGAAAGAAAGAAAAAGCGAAAGAAAGACTGAAAAACCTGTACGGAACGTATATAAAAAAGAAAGGATAAAAGAAATTCTGGAAGCATAAAACAAAAAAAAAGAAAGGAGAAAAGAAAGAAATGAACGGAGGGAACGATAAATAAATAGCAGAGAGAGAGAGAGAGAGAGAGAGAGAGAGAGAGAGAAAACAAAGAAAAAGAACAAATTCATTAAAGAGAGGACATGAAATAAAATGAAAAAAAGAGCATAACGACAATTAATGAAAAGAAAAGGAAAGTAAAACAGAAAAAGCGAAAAGGAAAATGATGAAAGAAAAATGAAAGAAAGAAAGTTTTGTCATTGTCTGGAGTTTTTCCATTGGTTTGGGTGTGCTTCCAATATGTAATCTACCAAGTTGTTGCAATCTACCCATTAACCCTAACCCTAACTCTAACCTTAAAAAATCGGTAGATCACATATTGGATTAGAGAACATTCGGTAGATCACATATTGGGTTAGAGAGCATTCGGTAGATCACATATTGGAAGAGAACCTTCGTTTGTGACGGACGGTATAATCGTCGGAAACAACAAAAACTGTAAAGTCAAAAGAAATTTCAGTTGAACAAAAAAGTTTTCCTTCTTGCTAATAAAATCTTGATTACTTACACACCATACAAATGTATTTCAACTCTTCCTGATCTTATCAGGTTGTCTTTGGAAGGCCGAGGACATTCGTTCTATTACTTGCGGGTCTTTGCTCCATAATTTTTAATCATTTCGCGAATACATGCGTTCAATTTTTTATTACGGGTTACTTTTGCAGGTGCGACTTTTCTGCAAAACTATTTAAACGTCTTATGGAAATGTTACAACGGAACGACGGAGGCTAGGAAATATATAACGGAAGGAGGTTGATTTATGTTGACGGTGTCAGAACTGCATGGCGAAAGGTGACCGTCATTGTGGGTGGGAAAAGAAAGGAGCGGGGATAAGGGGCCAAGAATGCGAAAGGGCGGAGTAGGCTTGCAATTGAAGAGAGTACGGAAATATATGTGTCAAAAATTGGTCGTAAATTATACGAAGAATTGTTTGCTAGATCGGGCAGGACAGGAAAAGTATATATATATATATATATATATATATATATATATGAGAGAGAGGGAAAAAAATATGCATAGAGAGAGAGACAGGAAAACTGATAGCAGACAGACGGAGATAGATAGAGATACAGAGAGAGAGTGAGGGATTGAAGGAAACAGGCTGATAAACATGCAGGTTAATAAAGGATTATGAAATGAGATATGAATTCAACGGGATTTCTCGTGCTTTTAAATACATTCCAAAGGATGTAATTTTTATTTAATGTAGAAATAAATGTTCCCCAGGAATGTATTCGCCTAAATACATCCTCGCCCTTTTGGCCGGGATGAAAGTGTAGTATCTGTTCCTATAGATACTACATCCCATAGACTGGCATTGTCTTGCCCTTCGGGGCTTGATTTCCACCTGTCTGTAAGTTTGTCGTGTGCAGTTCTAGGAGGTCTACCCTCCCAGGCTTTGGCTCCCCTCTTTGGGGAGGAGTAAGTTTATTGCTTACTGCCAAAGGCGCCCCTACCCAGCAATGCCGACGGGGCTGTCCAGGCAATTTTTAATAGTCAGATTGCTCACCTTCTCGGGCGCTGGGTTTTCAAATCCCAATTTCCCGACCTTGTGTCACATCTTACGTTGTGGGAGGAAGATAAATAACGATACACTAAACGGGATATATATATATATATATATATATATATATATATATATATTATATATATATATATATATATATATATATATATATATAAATAAAAGACTTTTGTATTTCTATATGTTAACAAATAAGAAATATATGAATAAAAGATATAAACATGCATATATGTGTTATATTGTTTATAAAAAAATACAACATAAAATTAAAATGCTAAAATGAATAAACGAAAATAGAATAGGAGACAAATATTCAACTTGTAAAAAAACTGCGTGCGATGAATCGATATTTCACTTCCTAGTTTATTCGAAGCAAATTAATAGGTGAGAATTTATACAAAAATAAAACGTTTCTTATTTCAAGATGTAGTTCTTGTCATTCCTTTTTAAATTTAGTTTTCCTAATGAATTCTGCTAGATTAATATTCATACATTGTCTCTCCTTATCTATCTCTCACACCCTTATCTCTCACACAAAAATGAGAACATAATATATTAAAAATATCTAATTTAATGACATATTTCTATTCTGGTGTTATCGTGAATCTTGACCCCTAAAAAATAACTATATATATATACATATATATATGTATATATATATATATATATAATGTATATATATATATATATAATGTATATATATATATATATATATATAATGTATATATATATATATATATATATATATATATATATATATATATATAATGTATATATATATATATATATAATGTATATATATATATATATAATGTATATATATATATATATAATGTATATATATATATATATAATGTATATATATATATATATATAATGTATATATATATATATATAATGTATATATATATATATATAATGTATATATATATATATATAATGTATATATATATATATATAATGTATATATATATATATAATGTATATATATATATATATATAATGTATATATATATATATATATAATGTATATATATATATATATATATATAATGTATATATATATATATATATAATGTATATATATATATATATATATATATATAATGTATATATATATATATATATAATGTATATATATATAATGTATATATATATATATATATATATATAATGTATATATATATCAATATATATATATATATATATAATGTATATATATATCAGCATATATATATATATATAATGTATATATATATCAATATATATATATATATATATAATGTATATATATATCAGCATATATATATATATAATGTATATATATATCAATATATATATATATATATAATGTATATATATATATATATATATATAATGTATATATATATCAATATATATACATATAATGTATATATATAATGTATATATATATATAATTTATATATATATAATGTATATATATATATATTGTATATATATATATATAATGTATATATATATAATGTATATATATATAATGTATATATATATAATGTATATATATAATGTATATATATAATGTATATATATAATGTATATATATATATAATGTATATATAATGTATATATATAATGTATATATATATAATGTATATATACATGTATATAATATATATATAATGTATATATAATGTATATATATAATGTATATATATATAATGTATATATATGTATATAATATATATATATAATGTATATATATATAATGTATATATATGTATATAATATATATATATATAATGTATATATATAATGTATATATATAATGTATATATATAATGTATATATATAATGTATATATATATATAATGTATATATATAATGTATATATATATATAATGTATATATATAATGTATATATATAATGTATATATATATAATGTATATATATATATAATATATATATAATGTATATATATAATGTATATATATAATGTATATATATATAATGTATATATATATATAATGTATATATAATGTATATATATATTGTATATATATAATGTATATATATATAATGTATATATATAATGTATATATATAATGTATATATATATAATGTATATATATAATGTATATATATAATGTATATATATAATGTATATATATAATGTATATATATAATATATATATATATATAATGTATATATATAATGTATATATAATGTATGTATATATAATGTATATATATATAATGTATATATATATATAATGTGTATATATATGATGTATATATATATAATGTATATATATAATGTATATATATATAATGTATATATATTATGTGTATATATATATTATGTATATATATATATATAATGTATATATATATGATGTATATATATATATGATGTATATATATATATGATGTATATATATATGATGTATATATATATATATATAATGTATATATATAATGTATATATATATGTATATTTAATGTATATATATATATTTAATGTATATATATATATTTAATGTATATATATATATATATTTAATGTATATATATATTTAATGTATATATAGTTTTAATGTATATATATATTTAATGTATATATACATATTTACTGTATATATACACATTTAATGTATATATATATATATTTAATGTATATATTTATATGTATGGTATATATATATATATTCAATGTATATATATATATTTAATGTATATATATATATTTTATGTGTATATATATATATATTTAATGTATATATATATTAAATATATATATATATATATATATATATATTATGTATATACATATATTTTTAATGTATGTATATATATATTTAATGTATATTTATATATATTTAATGTATATATATATATTTAATGTATATATATATGTATATATGTACATATTTTAAATATATATATATATATATATATATTTAAATATATATATAAATATTAAATAAATATACATATATATATATTTTAATATATATATATCTATTAAATATATATATATACATATATAATATATATATATATATCAAATATATATATATTAAATATATATATGTATTATATATATATTAACATTTTATATATATTAAATATATATATATACATTATATATGTATTAAATATATATATTCATTATATATACATATATATATTAAATATATATATATATATTTATATAATATATACTTATATATTAAATATATATATATACATTATATATACATATATATTAAATATATTTATGTATACATTATATATACATATATATTAAATATATATATATATATTGTATATACACAAATATTAAATATATATATACATTATATATAAATATATATATATACATTATATATACATATATATACATATACATATATATACATTATATATACATATATATACATATATATATATATACATTATATATACATATATATTAAATATATATATACATTATATATACATATATATTAAATATATATATATATACATGACTGGGATTATAAGTAATATTATAGGAACTGTGCAAATGACTATTATATGTACAAAAACACAAAAGATACAACGAGATGATTAAAGGTAAAATATTCACTGAGATTTTGAAATGCAAACTGACAAATTCATGTAGGCTTGATGATAATCAATTGGAAGGAAGGACCATGCAGTGCAGTAAACTTCCCAGTGTCAGTCGATGACATGAGTCCGAAAACCCAAGTGCCTGACAACCTAAGGATGGATCAAGTCTTATCTTGAACTTAATTCTCCATATTTTATGCAATAGAAATGTTGATAACTCAAAACTATTTTTCAAACAGCCTGAAATTTTTCATGATTGTTGCTGTTATCAAAGAGTATACCAACCATACTTCACATTTAAAAAGTCCGAAATGAAATTCCCATCAAATTTTCTTTTTTGACCAAACTTTTCAAGATGTCGGACTTCATTGCTACAATGTGAGGCAAATAGCGAATCTCTACGATTTTAACCTTGTTCATGACCTTGACGTTTTACCTAGATATCATGAAATTTATTCAGTTTTAAGTTAGACGATGATTGTTATTTTGATAAGGTTTATTGACGATTTGTCAAGCAATGTGGAATCTCGGACGTAAAGAAAGCAGACAAGCAAACCCACAAACAAACAAACTGGACCGAAAACATAACCTGTTTGACGGAAGTAAAAATCTTAGAATTTGTTGAATCCTAGAAAGCATAAAAAGACGAAGCAAGTGAAACTTTGATGACTTGTGAAAGTTATGACAATATTTAAGAGAAAGCTATAATGCAACTAAAAGTATAACAAAAATAAATAGATCAGCCGAAGTCGTAGGCGATTAGAAAGCTCAGCGAAATGTAAGGACAAGGCGCCACTTTTTTCGCTGGATTACACAATTTACCCTGTATCCAGACTGTGTACTGCGGAGTGTTTAGCAAGGTGACATCAACTACCGTGTTCTGTATCTTTTGTATAATCCACCAAAGATTAAACTCCAGACTATCGGTTCAATATAAATATATATATATATATATATATATATATATATATATATATATATATATATATATATATATATATATACAGCTGAACTTCCTATTGCAAAAATGAATTTCGTCTACATCAGATCGTACTAGAGTATGTTGGCTGGTAAAGAACCTAATAGAATAGAAATATCGAGTAGGGGCAGGGTTTTACGCGCTCCACTACTTTTGAAGCTGCTCCCGCTCCTGCTTCAACGCCCAAAATTGGAGCTGGCTCCTCTCACGCTTCCCATTTTTCAAAAAGGACCCGCTCCAGCTAAAACTCCTATAAAAAAGAGCGTCTTTTTTCAGCGCTCCATTATTAAAATGTACCTTCTTTCATAAACGTTCTCTTCTGCCAATGAGTGGTCGAAGGATAGGGGTAGGCGTTAAAGGATCTCGTCAATATGGGTGGGGATGTCACTTTAAGTGTAAGACCGTAAGATAATATTTGACAAAATCTCGCTAATATTTTGAGATGAGCTAAGTGTTATAGGAGAACATGTCGGACGAAGCATACGTACATTTTCGTTTCCTGAGGTATAAAATAGAAATAGAAAAATCCCTGAAGTATTTTGAAACAATGTTGATTTTCATTACATTAAAAACCTATTTTTTTCCAGGGGAGGATAATTTGACCCGTTATTTTTTAATTTATTTTGGAAGGAAATTTAGATTTGTTTAAAGTAAATAAAGTTTTACTTTTAAACATTGTTAGTGATTATTTTCTTTTTAAAGAAACCATTTCTCTGTGAGAGGAGAGACAACCAGGGCAACATTAATCGTCGTGTGGTTGTTTAATATTTGTTTGTTAAAAGAACATAACTATATTGTATAATGTATATTATTATTTATCACAGAGAAACGCGCAAGTACTTTCAAACAAATCGATTCATCCATTTTTTTCAATAGTACAATTTGGGGCGAAAATAACACAATGAAGTTTATTTTTTAAAGATTGAATAAAAAATATATTTCATAAGTTGGCCAAAAAAATATCAATAAATTGTCAATCAACAATTCAGAGATCCATTTAATGTCTTAAAAATTCATCAAAATATCTGGCCTAGGCGTTGGGAGTTGAAAAAATATCAGGTCTAATTTTCCTCCCCCGAAAAATTAACTGGAGCAAGTTTTCCTAGGTCGGGCAAAAACATTTATTAAAATTAAAAATGTAAATAAAAAGGTGAAAACGTCTATATTTTAAATCTATAAGAAGAACAACAAATTGTTTACAATTTTAATATTCGATAATAGATGTTTTAAGAAAAAAGAAAGATATCTAATCTACTTTCGGTTCTAAAAGAACAGCAAATTAGTCAGAAAGTCTAATTATTTTCTTTTATAAATTAAGATTTAAGGCATTTTCTTTAATTTAATTAAGTTTAAACATCGGTTTAATTGTAGAATATGGACCGCTGTTTTTTCGTTTTATTGCTCATTTCGCTTGGTATTCACCCAAATTTTGAATGAAACTGATTGTTGGTCTGAATTGTATTTTTGGCTCTGAAATAACATTTTCATTTACTTTTTAAAGTGTTGAGAATCTAACTTTAATTCCAAGGTTTTAATCGATGGCGGTCATGTTGGTTTTTATTGTTTTTATTTTCTTTGGACTAAAGATATTTTTTCTATGACTAACGATGTTGTTTTCTTTGGACTAAAGATATTTTTACTGCTTTAACATTTTATTACACACAAAAAAAACTTTGAACATTCTATTCATAAAAGCACGTTTTAACGGAATTACACGAATTTAAAGGCAAACATGAAAAGGTTCTAAACATACTAGTTGCGGTAAGAATGTTGCATAAAAGTTCAATTAAAATGAAAAGAAAAATTGGCTTATTTATTCAATCAGCAATAAACATCCTTGTTATAAATACCCAAAAAGTTTAAATCTTTAAGAAAATAACTTAAAAGACATCTATAGACTCACTGGCGCATTTGAAGGCATTTGTTGCCAAATTGTCTTTTGCCTTAAGAAACTGTCCTATCAAAAATGTAACATGTAGATGTGGAAAAACCCTGAGAAGTT
>OY744547.1:47429751-47434751 GCA_963556195.1 Sepiola atlantica | reverse complement strand
GATTAGGAGATGTTTGCCTTGTGATTAGTACCCTATTTTATTTTAAAGTTAATAATTCACTTTCGTTTATATTGTATGTTGTTTCAGTGGAAAATGATGCATTATTTGTTTAAGCATAATGCAGGATGCGACTGGTGACCGACTGAGCTGAGTGATTGCTGGGAGTGCGAATCTACGGTTTTTGTGTATTTTGTAAGAAAGATTAATATTTGTCTCTAAATCAAATTTTTCATATAAAAACAAAAGGAAATATGAATTAAGATAATAATATTTCTGAACATTGATTGAAATGTTAGTTTAATGTGTTTGTAGTCATTTAACAATTACACTATCTACTGCTATTTCTGAAATCTTTATTAAAAAATATCCTCGTCAGCAGATAGAAACAAGAGATACACTCGTCATCATTTCGCTATAGGTCTGGACTTTTTGCAAAATGATGATGAGTATATCTCCTGTTTCTATTTGATGACGAAGATATTTTTTTAAATAAAGATTTCAAAAACATGTTTACAAAATAATTTACTATGCTAAATTTATGGGACATGTTAACATAATAATGATTATGTTCTAAATGTTGTGATCTTCTGAGTCATAATATATACCTATACTTATATATATATATATATATATATATATATATATATATATATATATATATATATATATATATATGTGTGTGTGTGTGTGTGTGTGTTCGCCCATGGGTCGGTGTGAAAACGGAGCAAATATCCCGACTTTAAATAGTTAAAAAAGCTGGGAAGTATTGATCAAAACGTGGTAGACAGTAACAAATAATTATTTACTTCTTTTTATCAAAATATTTTGTAACTAGCAAAGTTTTCATGATATTGTTTTCTTATTTTATTTTTAGTTATATCCTATTTCAGTCACTTTAATTATCATCACTGCTATTGGCTATGGGAAATCTGTTAAAAACATACACCAGCCGAAAGTTCAGCTAACAAAATTAAACTTCATCTAGTCATGGTCGTATCACGGATCTTGCTGACTCTCTCACACCATTGCACTCTATCCATACCATTACAGGACCCTAGATGAGTAGAAAGTTGACCTTAGGGTTTCTTTCGGCAGCCTCGTAACTTTCGCTTCGCTTAATTTGTCCTTTAGTCCTTACATTCCATGAACAGTGTTTCTGACAAAGGGGGAGAATTGCTGTTTTCTGGGTTGGAATCTATCCATCTAACATTTTTCATTTGCTAGTTTTTGACCTTGAAGTAGTATTTTTTCGCTCCTTACATCAAGTGGGTTTATGTCTTGTCTGGAGCGAGTACCATTAAATAAACACCAGGTAAGCTTTCATAAGTGCATTGTGTGTCCTCTGCTAGATGCTCAATGTAGGTTCTGTGTGGTTTCTCACCACTAAATCACATCCCTGTTTTGGCATCCACAAACATCGCTTAACCCTAACCCAACAATGAATGGTTCTTCTCTCTTTGATCAGGCCTGACATCGGAGGAAGGTGTCCATGAAGTTGCATTTTTTGTCGGGTGCTTCCTTCAGAAGATGTTAAGAGCAACTATTTGCATTCTTTCTCCAATATGTTTGTGAGCGCCCATGTGTAACTTCTATATACCACAACTGCTGTAACAATTGCTTCAAATAAGTCACGTTTGATCTTGATCAGAAGATTTGACTTCTAAATTGCTGTCATCTTGTCCAGTCCATCCGAAGCGTTTCTGATTCGCACATTTACTTCACTCTCTGTGTAATCTTGCTTTACAACTTTACTGCCACGATAGGTAAACTCTCAACATTTTTAAGACAAGTCCCATCTAGGCAAGACATATTTGTATGTTAGTCCAGGAGAATGTTATCTGGTTTACTATAACAGTTATTTGTTATAGTATAACAACTAAAATGTAATGAGACGAAATCCCGGGCAACGCCGGGTATGGAGAGTTGAAAATAAAGTAACCATTTTTTCCTGGTTGAAACGTGAATCGTTTTATTGCAAAATCATATATATTGAAAGATCCTCGTTTTTTTATGCATTTTTTTTTACCCTTCAAAAATGGAAACCAGCTGGCACGTCCTCGTTTTGGTGGTGCTGATAATAGCAGAACAGAATATTAAATATCCGTTATGGATGAGGAATATTAGAACGAAATGTATCGGCAGTTCAGGAAACGAAAGATTAGCCTGGGGAGGCAACGAAACTCGTGATCAGGGCGACGCCCCTCACGCGGAGCTAAATATATTTGAAACGTACCACTTACAAAGGAGAAATATGGTTATTAATTAGATGTAGTTTAAATATAATAAACCTTGAAGAATACCCGTCCCAGGATAGGCAACATTAATTCTCTGAAAAAAAAAAACAGTTTTGCGCCGATTTTATATAATTTTACAAAGGTTAAAATCAAGATATGATTCTATTAAACCTTGTGTCTAAAATCCTTATTCCAATTTTAATCAAAATCCATTACATGATTTTCGTTCAAGAAAAACTTCGAATTTAAGACTTAAGATAAAAAGGTCTTAAGAAGAAATTGAAATGTAGTGTATGTGACTTCATTAGTATCTAAAGACTATGAATTAAATGTAATGCAAGTCTTAAATATTTAAATTTTTAAATGTCAGGTTGTGCCTATAGAATGTCCCTAAAAATCTTTAAAATACTACAAAGACACAGCCATTTTGGGAATATTCATCAATTGATATCTAAGGTATTCGACCAAAATACGTAAACAACAAGAAATCGAATGCATCCTCAAATTCAACACACACATCGCAAGGCTTAAAACAGATCTTGGTGACCTGAACTCTTACAAATATTTCCACAACCGATAACAATAACCCACTAGTCAATAACATACAACCAATAATAGTATTGTGACTTGTAACTAAAACACTGTAGACCCAGGAACTGCACATATCAGATAAATATAGAAATTAATACCAACATCCACACTTTTCTATTTTATATATTTCGACTAAACGTGTTTTTCCAAAAAATAAAAAATAAAATAAAACAAACGCACACAGAATTACACTGACGTAACATAACCCCCAAAACATACGATCTAAATCGCAACATTAGTTTTATTTACTAGGTTAAATTAAGCAAACGCGCTTCCCAGCATGCTAATTGCTACTTCCGTTCTGTCTTTTCCGTGTAAATATTTCTAAATCTGTCATTTTTCAGGTTTTGTACATTTGACAACGGATATATATTTACAAATAAATACACATATCTCTTTATTATAGAGTGAAGGATAACAGAAAAAATTTGATTCGTTAAATCGCACATTGCGATCGGGTTAAGTGGTTTAGGATGAATACTCAGTTTAATTTTTTTTAAAATTAAAATACAAAATAAATATTAGTCTCTTCTTGCTTGCTATATCTTCCTCTCGTTCTCTCTCTCTCTCCCTCTCTCTCTCTCTCTCTTTCTATGTGTGTGTTTTTCTCTCTAAATACAAGTTGAACCGTAATAAATTTTGTTGGCGTAAATAATGCACTATTTCTATCTTGAGTTTTATAGCTTGTTTTATAACTGTTGGCTGTGATAAACACTCAGAGAGAGAGAGAGAGAGAGAGAGAGGGGGGGAGAGAGGGAGAGAGAGAGAGAAAGAGAGAGAGAACTGTAGAGATATATACAAAAGCGAGAGTGATACACGAAGTATAAAATACGAAATGTGGGTCAAACGACATATAGTAATAAAAGGTTATATTCATCTTCAGGAAATAAACAGAAACTTAGAAAATGATGAATTAATTGCAAATTACGTTTAATTAAAACAATAAAAATAGACATGTTTTCAAACATAACTCAATCCCATAATATTTTAGTGTGTATTCTGTGTTATATCAATTTATATAAAGGTAGGTACGTATATATATATATATATATATATATATATATATATATATATGTGTGTGTGTGCATTTAAACGTATAGGAGGCACTGCTAAACTAATTTACTGAGCATAATGAATGTTGGCACATAGCTGCTAGGCGTACATGTAGGTAATGTGAGCTATATTTAGTTTTATTTAGTTTCATGCAAAGTGGTACAAATGGGGTGGAAGTCATTCGTAGAAAATTAAGATACCTCCTATTTTTATGAAATTTTAATAATAGGTATTTGATAGTAATTGATAAATATTCCAAAATTTCAGTTTCTTTGGAGTATTTTAAATGTTCTATGGAGACATAATATGAGCACAACTTTCCATTTGAACATTTTAATATTTCAGATGTTCGTTAAATAAACACCAAATAAACACGATTCCCTGAATTTCAATATTATTCCTTTAGGCTCCTTAAGCTTGAACCTTCAATTTTCCAGAATTAAAATCATTTAATGGATTTTGATACAAAATTTGATTAAAGATCTAGATAGTTTTAGTACTATTATATTTTGATGTTAATCTTTCTAAGGAGACATAAAAGTGTTGCAAAACTATATGTTCGTGGAATAAATGATAACCGCCCTGGGACGGGTATTCTAGTTAATGAATAAATTAATTTTATATTAAAATTCATTTATTCATTAACTAGAATACCCGTCCCAGGACGAATTCCGGAAAAGCGCCTTTAGGAAACAAACGTTGATTAATTCAGCTTTATATACCATCATTTTTATAGATTCATTATGTTGCTCTTTCCTATTCTTTCTTTCTACAGTTTGCAATCTGTCTTTCTCTTCACTTTCTTTTTCTTCTCTATCTGTTTCGTTTAATCCCTTCTCTTTTTGTGATTTCTTCTTTTTATTCTTCTTCTTGTTCTTTTTCTTCTTCCTTTTCGTGTTCTTTTCCTCGTTCTTCCTCTTTTCGTCTGTGTACCGAACGACTCCTTCGACTCGCATCCCAAACCAACAAGAAGAACAACACGCAAATAAGTCCGCGCACTGTCCATACACCTATCCACTCCCCTTTTTTAACGCGAATAAAGACACTGATTAATTAACCGGTTATTTCTGGATGTGGACGGGTAGCGTGTACCTCGTAACCGGACAGAAAGAAAAAAAGAAC
>OY744547.1:47412251-47424751 GCA_963556195.1 Sepiola atlantica | reverse complement strand
TAAATTCACAATGATCGATTAATCAGTTTAGGAATGAATTCTATATATAGAACTTACACACCATTTATATATATATATATATATATATATTGTTTGTGTAGTAAAAATAATTGTTTTATGCTCAATCCTTGGGTTCTAATATGTAATTCCAGAGCCATTATGAATTGAAATAATTTTCTACAAAAATAAGTACTCGTGTCAGGCAATTAAAAACATTGCTAGAGATTACAATATTTGAATCTTATATACATGATGAATATTCAGAATTGCAGTACAAAAAACTACCTACTTTTTAAAATGTTCACAAAACCCACCGTATATGCGATACACATGCTAAAACAATCGTCTACCTTTTATTTTATAGAGTCAGCCTCGTTCCTGGCAGAAATACACGCCCAAAACTGCTCTTACCGAGTTATCTTTCCCTAAAAAAAAGCACAGAATAATATAGGGCTGATGAAGTGACAACCGTTATTTTTTAATTAAAAACTAATTCGCCTGATACTAGATTTTGTTTTCGTCGGAAATAATTTTATTTTATTTTGTCATTTCAATACACCACTTATTTTCCGTCACTATTTATTTAATTGCGAATATATCTGATGTTATACGGAAACAAACATTTTAATATTTCTTACATTTTAATATTTCTAAATGTTTATGAGATGATCATAAAAAATAACGAATAAATACGAGATAATCATTTGAGTTCATTGTCTCGTAATAATGCTGTTTCTGAACTTACAATTAATACAGAAGTAGCTCTAATGACGACAGGTGTACTACGTGTGTCAGCGTCGGCTGTTCCGTGATAAGAATGAAGGGTGAAAAAGATGAAAGATATGGGCTCAATCCCTGTACAATGTTTGTAGTTTTTTTTTCTCAATTATACTTTAAAATACGGCAACTTTGCAGTATATTTAACAGCCGAGAAATCGAAAGAGAAAATATACAACTAATAACTTTCAACAAACGCATTAAAAGTTATTTTCTTACCGACCTGTATACTTTTGAAGTGTTGAAACCTATTGTAAGATGTATTATCTCTGAATTTATAATCATTAAATTGATTTATCTAAGCACTAAACAAATTTAAGAAATGGCGTCGATTATTTTGAAGGTACTTGCTTAGTTTGGAAGAACTTGAGGCAACTAATTCTAAGTCCGGGGAAGAGCTTGGCGCTCGAACTTCGGGTTAGTTTTAGGGCAAGTATTTTTTTAAAACTAATTAAAAAAAACGAAACACCACCAATAACAGAGGGTAAAACAGCTACTTTGTTTCTTATTTGTCGAAATGGAGAAGTCTGAACGAATATTAATTTTGAAATGAATAAGGAAAAATCTGAAAACAGTTTCAGAACGTTAAAAGTATACAGGTGGGTTAAATATTTAATTTTAATGCAGTTGGTAAACATATTTTGTTGTATAATCTTTTTTCGTGTTCGATTCCTCTGTGAACTATACTGCAAGATTACAAAAACATTTCATTAAACAATATTTAAGAAAAGAGTGAGGATCCTTTGTAAAATAGCCGCATTACGAAAACATGTGTTTTGCATGAAAACATGGTTCACCAATAATGCGCATCGCGCGCACACGTCCATCATCTAGTTTTTTCATCCTGTCGAGAGATAGGTCAGTTGAGGAATAGGGTTAGGGTCAAGCTGTACAAAATCCAATCTAACGACAGAATTCGAATCTACTATTTATAATTATTGATCCATATATTGTATTTTATTCTATACTTAGTTAATTTAAGTGGTTATTGAACCCCCCCCCCCCCGACATAGGAGGTGATTCTTTATATAGCTCACAATAAATAGAATGCTCTCCATCGTTACGTATTCATTTGTGGAGAAACGCAAAGTTATCCGGGAGCCAATCTTTGTTTCAAACTTTTGGTACAATTTTAGTCTCTAATCTCATATTTCCCTCTGTGCTCGCTGTGTGTGATATGTATACTGTATTCCGCTATAGAACGTGCTCTGCCAATTTTCGATGCTCTCGGATCGCGTGCTTTCATTTACAATAATGTTTGAAAATGTAGCAATCCACAATCTCTTCCCAACCATGGATAACATAGCAACTTGTTTGCGATTAATTGTATATAATGAACAATTTCAAATTGGTATTATCTTTAAGTGTTCAAATGATATTCGTCAGGAGTAAGTTTATTCCTTTGATAGTTGTTATTTGAAAGACTCAATCACTAGAAATGAACACCATCGATTTTCTTATCTACAAGCTGTAACGGATTTTTGTAGAAGAACCCCGCCACATAAAAAACAGATTGTAGAAAGAAACGTTTTTTTTTACTTACTCAAGACGATTGAATCCATTCACGTCAGTGAGTATTCGCATAAAAAAAAACAACATTTTCTCATATTTCTCCATTTAAACAGACACAGGTAGCTATCCACTATTTCGCGAAATGTTCTGCAGTGGTGTTTGTTCTGCATTTTGTACCGTGTAACTCTAACCTTAACATTAAACTAGCCTTAACTCCGACCTAACACTGAGCTAGGTTTGGTTGTACATTGGGGTATGAAAAAGCTTGTTTAGTGTAATGCTGGTAAGACTCAACTCGTGTCTTTCAATCATAAACGTGTCCCTTTTCTTCCTGAGATTTTGATAGCTATATATTTTAGGAGAAATCGACTTAGAATCCATTGCTCTTTCTACTTCTAGTCAAGTCGATTCTCTCTATCGCTCTAAACACTTTCTTTCACCTGAGGCTATTCTCTATATCTACAGATCTACTATCAGACATTGTATGGAGTACTGTTGTTATATTTAGGCTTGTGAATCTCCGTCTCATTTCGGGGTTCATGATAAGGTTCAGAAGCGTATTTGTAATTTGATTGGCCAATTGGCCCCACCCTTTCTTTTTAACTACACCTCTCTCACACAGATGTGATGTTGCTAGTCTCACTCTTTTCTATAAATACTGTTATGGCGTGTGTTCTTTAGAATTACGTGATCTATTCTCTGCTTCCTTTGTTCTAGCTCGTTTGACTCGTTGGTCTAGTGGTATCCATCAATTCGCTGTTTTTATACCGAGTATTGTGGAACTCTCTTTATTTTGACGGTTTTTCTCCTACCTATAGCCTTGATCTTTTCAAGACTAAAATCAATAGGTATCTCCTGTGTTTGCGATAATCATCTTTCGTTCTTGTTGACGCCTTATATCAAGTGGCTTCATGCCTTGTCTGGAGCGATTTCCATTAAAAAATAACGCTAACTTAACTTTGCCTCTAACCTAACAATAACCCTATCATAACCATAACTTTTGTTCAGGACATGTCTAAACAGGACTCTCAAAATTATATCAAAGGCGTGTGCGCGCACTACGCATGATTTAATGGACTTCGGCCTTGAGTTTGCAAAACTCATATTTTGATAATTGGTGAAACTATTTTACATAAAAATATAAGCTGTATCAGCGTTTACTTGAAATTATTTTGCTTTCATTTTTGTTCATTTTCATTTTGTTTTAAAACTATGCTGTTTGTTTTTATTTTAACAGTTATTTTTTAAATAACATTTTTAAAGTGTAATTCAATTATTATGATATTGGTACCTCCACAAAGGAGGTTATGTATTCGGTCGAATCCCCAACGAGGTTATATATTCAATCGAATTTGTAACTATGTTTGTTTGTATCGAGACTCGCCCCCACATCGTTTGACCAATTGTCACAAAACTTGATCAACATATCGAACGAACTAACCGGTAATACCTGGTGTGGTACTTAGCCCTAATAAAACTACGCCGACTTCCTCCAAAGAGGAAGGTTACAGGGAATATAAAAATCAACAAGCGGTATCCAGCTGCGTATATGTTACGATCATGGGAGGATGACAAACAGCGCATAGCATTCCCAAATTGTCACCCATCCGTTACTAGCCAAGCTCCAGGTCGCTTACCTTAGGTGATCTAACGAGAACCGGTATGTCAACGCGATTATGCCGTGTATATGCCGTCAACATATTGGTCATGGTCTATCTTAGAAATAAATTATTTTTTAGATATCTAGGTCAAAGGCCATGGTCACTGTCAGGTAAAAGGTAAACGTCACTGGTTTGACGATAACTTAAGTATTGTTCATCGTAGCAACTCTAACTGTGAATGCTCATGATAAAACTTGATGCTGGCCCTATTCGGTTACTCCTTTTAGGTTAGCTCCCTTTTATGATAATTTAATCAGACTTTCAACTGAAGAGTAACTTTCATCGGGCTCGACATCTTTGACCTTATTGTTGACATTTTACGACCTTCATAGTTAACCTAGGTCAAATGTATATAAGGTATGGCATATCCATAGAGAATCTGCAACGCCAGTATTTTCTAAATCTATAGCAGATGAACCGATAAACATACACTTCATTTTATTTATTCGGGTGAGATTGTTTGTATTTCTCAGGTCCATTGCATGTCCACCCTTTTCATTTATATAACTAATGCAATAACTTTTAGAAAAGAATAATTGTATTATTTGAATTATACAGACTACTGTTATTCTCCCAACGTTTCGGCCGATGTAACCTCCGACCTTCTCTAGGTGTATCTTGTCGAACTCAGGAACATGTACCGAATTTCGAACGGAACTCCTTATTTAATCCACGATAGTAGCTTGCTCTTGTTCTGTAGCCATGGCTGCGTAGAAGTCTTAAGTAATTCGTAATTGTATTCTTAGTATCGCCCGCACCCAGGATTGAACCTTCAATCTCCAGAAAACTGTCATTGAGAATTGATTATCACTTAGCACTTTTATCCGTTACGCTACAGGTCCTTGCAGACAATTCTTGTACAGATTTTATAAAAGATTCCGTTCGAATTTCCGTACAGATTCCAAAGTTCGACAAGATACACCTGAAGAAGGTCGAAGGTTGTATTAGCCGACATGCTTTGATAATAACATTGAAGATGAGAGCAGTAGTCCTAAAAATACAAATAAATCCAATAATCAATCCTCATCTCAAGAAAGTCCGAAACCAAAGAATAATTGTCTACGCTTAATTAGACAGAAGTTGCTATTTCATTCCTTGCTATGGAAAGTGCGTATTCTTACGGTTTCTGCTATATAGAGAGGCCTCCGTTCAGTCTGTAGAGACACCTGATAATCACTATAAAGCTGCCTGCGCAAGTAGTCTATTGTGAAGCCCGGGTTGCGCAGACGACACCTCTCCTGAACTGGCATTGTTTGAATTTAGTTGCAAGAAGGGACCCAATGCGACTTAAAACAATGCCAGGATAAGGAAAGGTGGCTTCTACATACAGCTGCTGGTATTGCAAAATAGTTACCCATTCAATACTGACGTGCCTCATCGTCGCTTAACTTCGGTGATCTAACGGGAACCGGTGTGTCAACGTGAGTATACCGTATATGCCTTTTCTGCTATAAGTACCATATAAATTAGTACTAGCTGTTCTATTGTCGGGATGTAGCCGACTGAACTGGCACCCCACCAGCCAGCCGTTTGCTTGTCCGATCAGTTTGAAGGGCAAACACCTTTGTATAAATAATGAAATGTTTCATACGAATTTGCGTTTTGGGTGATGATCGTATTTTTATGGCGGGCCTACAAACGATTCGAATTAAAAACAACCCTTAGGGTTTGCCTTTTCTGATGCTATAAAATTTCGTCTAAACTACTTAATTCTAAAAACCTTTTTTTTAATCCGCGTACGTTCCTATTCACTTGGGCAAAGTTGTACACGAGTCTTTTTTTAACGTGATAATATCCGGCTCCCCCAAAAGGGGCACATTCGATTAAGACAGAAATAAAAATTGCCTCGATCTAGAAACATCATTCCTTTACTGACCGAAGAAAGAAAAGATGAAGTGTAGTATCAGAACAGATACTACACTTTACAACACGTAATGCAGCAGTCTCATTTTATTCGTATGAATCAATATGCTTAGTATTTGTTAACCTGCTTGGTTCTGTTTGTGGCATTGGTTTTCCAAGGTTCCTTTTCAAACCGAGGTACTCACAGGAGGGACCAGTTAAAGGTTTACAATGTCCATAGTGAAAGTTGTACTATTGATCTGATAGGCTTCATACACCTCACTCCGAGTCGTCAATCCGGCTGGTATCCACTTCACGATGGTCACCTCCAAATGCAGCGGTAACAAATAACAATGTTTGCTTTTTGGGGTAGCGGGGTAATTTATGACGAGACTCTTCTACAAAAATCCCAATGAACAGCAAATATAGATGTTTCTTTTCCTATGTTAGTTGCCCTTTTCTGAAACTATAGAGTGTTGTCTATACTACCTAATTTTGTAAACATTCTTTTTAATGTGTTTATTAGAGAAGACGCAATCCCACAGTAACAAATACAAATCTGATGTGGGGGGTATTGGAGGAGGGGGCAGGACTTTTCTATAAAAAAATCACATGGAAAAAAAAAAGATTTCCTTTTTTCGGGCTAGTTACATTTTCTTAGATTGTACATTTTTTTCTAGTGATGGGACGATTCCAATATTTTTTTCCAATTTCGATACAATTACAGATTCTCTTCTGAATTCCTGATTCCGATACAATTACCGAATCCGATTCTTTTAAAACCTCCAAATATTTAGCTACAGAGATTTTTTTCGGATAACCGTAAAAACCCATGTAATATGTGCATATATTTTTGCAAACATACAAATACACTTGTGGGGGGGGGTCTATAGATTTTAGTTTCACTGGTAGTTTAAAATCAAAAAATATTTATCATTTTATCATTAGTACCAGCACTGGAAAATTTAGTTTTAAACAAAAACAATAAAAAAAAAACACTTAAAAAATCGTATTTGGAATCGGAAAATTGGTTCGATTTTTTTCAGATTCCGATACACCAAAAAGTTTCGATTTTTCCGACTCCCAATTCCAATCCCGATTAATCGTCCTAACACTAGTTTCTTCTAAACCACCTAATTCAGAACACTTTTTGTTCTGTGTTTTGTACTAATGAGTCAGCGTTTATCAAGACCCAAAGGCCACTCAGGGATAAGGGTTAATGAGATTATTAGTTTTTTTTGTGTTTTTTTTTAATGGAATAAGCTGCAGACAAGGCATGAACCCACTTGATGTAAGAAGCTAAAAAATACTACTTCAAAGTCAAAAAGCTAGCCAACGATAGATTCCGACCCAGAAAACAACAATTATTCCCCCTTTGTCAGAAACATCGCTCATGTAATGTGAGGACTAAAGGACCAAAATAAGGGAAGCGAGAGTTACGAGGCTGCCGAAAGTAAACCCAAGGTGCACGTTCTACACTCCTTGATGAACAACCGCTTTAAGATAATTGGAAACGATGGGTTAAGCTCGACAAGTATTTGTTAACATTGAACTTAAAACGAGCATGTTGTACTTAGCTGGGAAGTAACCCCGCGATATTGTATTCCACCGACGTATGATATTGTAGTAGACGTAACGTAGTAACTAATTCGGAAAGTTTTTCTCCAAACCATTTTTTGAGAACTTAAAAAAGTTGAGTAAATTTGAAAAATAACAATTAGGTTAAATTGCAGTCAAAGTATCGTAAACAAACAAAAAATATTAATTTATACCAAACGCAGTAGAATTTAAAAATCTAACGACCTGTATACTTTTAACGTACTGAATCTGTTTGTAAGTTTTCTTTATTTCAGTATGTTTTCAATATTCGGGTTACACTCACCAAAATGGCTGACCATGTGAGGCTTTATTTCGGTTAAATCCATGCTGAAAAGATAGCAATAAAATGACTTACTTACCATCAACCCTAAGTTCGAGTGGAAATCTTATTTAATCGCTTTAGTTTAACGCGGTAAAGCCAATACTTCGGCCGCAATATTGTTTTTCGTGTTTCGATAAAACAATATTCATGGGAATAAAATTTGGAAATAAAAAAAACTCACGAATAGTTTTAAGTATACGGGTTGATAGAGAATTTGATTCTACTTCGTTTCCTATGAATTATTTGTTATTGTTTTTGTTTTTTTACAAAATCTAGACTGTAACCATACTGCAATTTTACTACAAGTTAAAATAAATTAAAGATTTAGATTTTTAGTGAAAAATGATATAAATAAAAATAAAAAATAAAAAAAACTTAGTCGTCTTTTTTATTTGCTTCTTTGTTTTTATTCCTTCCGCTCCGACTTTATTTACAGGCGGCAATTCGTAAAACCAATGAATTGAGCGGTGGTAGCGCTGGCGGCATCTGTGGTGGCAGTGCGGATGTTTGTGGGGCGGGCTCGGTGATGGTCCCCGGAAAGGAAATCTCCATCAATGACTGGCCATAGAATAAATCGCTACAAAAGGTCTTGCTGGTAGTTAAAAAGCAGCAAACACAGAATGTCATGTAGCAGTTCACGTTTATTGCTTATAAACCTTTAACCTTTGGAACCCTGTCGATTTGGGGTCTGACATGAACAACGGCTGCATCCGCCACAGGGGAGTAAAACACCTTTTCAAACGGGGCCACCTGTTTGTCATATAGAATGAGTGGTATTCAATAAATCTTTTTTTTTAATAAATCGGCAAAAATCAGTCGTTTACAATGGTCGCGTAAAATAAATCGTTTACAAAGTTTGGAGTAAATCGTTTGCACTACTGTTCTACAACGAATCATTGGATCTGTTGTAGAAGAGAGCTGCCATTAATAAAATAATGAATTTTGCAGAAACCCGCAGTGCGCGCACACGCCTTTGACCTCATTTTGTGAGTGTTGTCTAGATATGCGTCGGGTGAGGATTACCATGAGTTTTAGATTAGTGTTAGCTCGTGTTAGGCTAAGTGTTAGGATTATAGGTAGGTTAATGTAAAGTTAGGGATGGGGGTAGGATCATCGTTTCGTTGTACAAAAAGCAATTATACAAAAAAAACTTTCCAACCACCGATTTTTGCTATATATGGGCTGGTGTATCAACCACTAGTCTCTCTCCTCTTAGACAGGGTACAAGCTTCAGCCCCTGTCCCATCACCGGAATAGTGCATCTCTGTGTTCTTCTCTGACAAGTACTTCCACGGAATGTGCTCTGAAGAATTTGCTGCACTTGTACCCTTCAACGTAGATACGTCCGACAAACAAAACTAACAGCAAAATTACACCCTTCACTGTAGAAGTCCCCAGATGCAGGAAATCTCTCTACTCGAACAGCTTCTTTCTTCGGACTGCTTGCATTACTGTAACCTGATTGTGCGAAGTTCGAATCCCGTTTGTTCCACAGAAATACTTTCACTTAGGATGTCGGCAACCTTCACGTGAACCCGATGTCTTTCTAGAACGAATTCTAACTCATATATCATCTATTCATTGATACAAAATGAATGAATTGTTTTATATTCAATTATCTTTATATATAAGAGTCAATATTTGTTTGTTTGTCTGTGTGTTGTAGAAATTGATATGCTCAGATAAGTTTCAATAAGAGTTAATATATTCACAGAATCTGAAGACACTCTTAAAATTGTCCTTCGATTCCGTCTGGGGTTGCTAGCGTCAATTATCGGTGGGGTCCATAAAATAACTGAAATATGTTAGAACGTACAGAAACGAAATTCTTTAAAAAAAAAAAATTAAATTAAACAAAAAATATCTCAGCGAAAAAAGTTAAAACATTTAAATAATTAGTATTTTAAATAAAATTAGTATTTTATTGTAAAAAAGCAAATTCGTTTCGATTTGTTAAAGTCATTTGCCGTTTTACAGCTGTCTGCAAGAACAGTAGAACAATAAACCCCACCGAGCTAAAAAAAAATATGACTTGACCTCATATTGCAAATATTTGTAACTTTTCTTTCAAGGATAAAATTGTAAACATTACTATAGTTGAATTTGTTTGCGACCAGCAATAGATGTCCACGCGGGCAACACCAGGTGAATAGCGCTAGGTTCAAGTAACCATCTACATTGAGTCATTTGAAATATCGTGTAGAATTAATCGTATGAAATGGCCGTCACGGATGCATCATTTGCGAAAGTCATCTACAATAAATCGTTCACAATATCAGTCAGGAATTTATTGTTTATTATATTTGGTTAGAAACAATCGTTTTAAATAGTCGGGCACAAGGTCATTGATAGATATGGAAAACAGTAATGCAGCTCTCAAAATATACTATTTACCATAAGGTTTGTTTACTGTTTTCATATCAGTTGGGGATACGTCCGTGGCAGAGTTCTGTCGAATAGCGATTGTTCCACTGGCTAGCAGACCCTTCTAGGGTATGGTTAGAACAAGGTACCAGCATTCAGAATGAATGGTTCACCAGCTGTTTTCATACCAGTCGCGGTATCGTTGTTGGCATCATTTGGTAAATAGGAGTTGCCTCGCATGTAAGCAGAAACTTAAACGGCACTTGGCTTTTGGTTAAGAACAAAGTGTAGTATTTGTTCTAATACTACACTTAATCTTTTCTGCCTTCGGTCAGTGAATGAGAACTCCTTCTCTATTGACGCAATTTTTATTTTTTACTTTGATTTTCTCACCACTAAAACTTACCTTGTGTCTAATTCTGTCCTCGCAAGGCAAGGAAATAAGGATATTTTTTTTTTGCCAGAATGAGGCATGATTCGGCTTGGTCCTAGGATGTGCACCCTGCCATACATTATCTCCTGCTTCGAAAAGGGAAGGGTTATTGCCGCTCGCCTGAGATCTCCCGACTTGTGCCAAATTTAGCTTTAGTGGGACACAATTAAATTATATTTTTAACATAAAAATACATTTATTCTATTTTGGGGGTGAAGGGGTCATCTCTGTAAATCGGTGCGTAACACAACAAATGGATACCGTGAAGGAATATGGAGTCGGCTCTCTCGGGTCGTACTGTTGGGAAAAGTACGAACCTACATCTTGCGCTATGAATAAAATAGCACCTTGTCTTCAACTAACTGTATATTTATTGTGTTTCCACCGTAAGACAGGATCGATGTGTGATATTGGGATTCGGCATTATATAGATATCAAAAAAAATTGATATGCCGTAAAAAAACAGACCTAACAAAACCGTGTGTGACTTTAATCTATCTCTCTTCCTCTATTATCACTCTCTTTCTCTGTTACTGTAAAGTTCTCTCTTGCTCTACTCTCTCTCTCTCTCTCTCCCTATTTGCACTTCTTTATCTCTATCTCTGCCTCTTTTTCTCTCTCTTATATACATATATCTCGCTCTCACTTTTTCTTTTACTCTTTCCCTCTCTATTCGCCTCTCTTATTCTCTGCCTCCGACTGTCTTCCTATCTCTCTCCACCTCTTTTTATCTCCCTCCGACGGCCTTTCTCCATCTCTCATACTGTTTTCTCTTTCTCCCTTTTCTCTTTTACATATATATATATATATATATATATATATATATATATATATATTTCTCTCAAGGTTTGTTCCACCCACCCCCCTTTTGTTGATTTACGGACGACAAAAAAAACCATCGCTTTCGAAGACAGTAAACAGGCCGTCGCCAAAAGTCAACATACCATTTAACAGCGAACCTTCCAATTGGTCTACGTGTGTCTCTGTCAGCTCCCCCCCCCCCCCGCTCAACCATCTCCTGTTCTCTCTTCCCGTTTCAAGATTTTTTGTATTAGTCGTGTTTCACGTACAGACCACACAGGTATCACCTCTTTGGAATACAGTAAATAACAGCCCCAACAAACGTCAACAAACAATTTATTAAGACTAAACCCCAACGTTCATACACCTTTATTTTCTCTCTTTCTTTCTCTCCTTCTCTCCCTATCATACATATATATATATATATATATATATATATATATATATATATATATATATATATATATATAGATGATAATTTACGGAGAGTAGAAAGTGGACCTTGGATTTTAACTTTCGGCAGCGTCGTAAATCTCGCTTCCCTTATTTTCTCCTTTAGTTTTCACATTTCATGAATGATGTTTCTGACAAAAGAGGAAGAATTGCTCTTTTCCCGGTCAGAATATATCCCTCTAACACTTATCACTGGCAAGCTTTTGACCATGAAGTGGTATTTTTTAGCTGCTTACTCCAAGTGGCTTCATGCCTTGTCTGGAGCGATTTATATAAAATATATCTCTATATAATATACCTAGCAATATAAACGTCCCAAGACGGGTATTCATCTAGTTAATAAAATTAATTTCCGAAACAGAACAGTTCTGCACCGGGTTTATGACCCCTTATAAGTACATATCAAATAAAACTATGCATATCATTATATAGTACACGTATTGTATTTGTTTCTATAGATGTAAATCCGTTGAAACTCCAGTGTTTATAAAAAGTGCTCAATAACAAGTAGAGCTGTTCTTAAGTATAACTTTTTATTTATACAAGCATAATTGGTTACATATGTGCATACATGTTTCGGTTGAACTCTTCACAGAGAGTCAAACACTTCAGACTAAAGAAGACAGAGACTGTGTTCTTTGGTCTGAAGAGGTTGGCTCTCTGTTAAGAGTACAACCAAAACATGTATGCACATATGTAACCAATTATGTTTGTATAAATAAAGATGTATACATAT
>OY744547.1:47274751-47407251 GCA_963556195.1 Sepiola atlantica | reverse complement strand
GAAGCCGGCTCAATCCGACCAGGGTGAACGCCGTCGCAACAACCACAACAATAACAACATGGACATTAGCGAGTTTTATTTACTCCTCTCCAGGAGTTAGGCACAAGGCCAATTTTATCCGACTCCCACAAGTAAATGTGACCCAAGGTCGGGCCGGAAAGTGGGGGTTGAAAAGCCAGCGCCCGAGAGGTGAGCACTCTGACCATCAAAAATTGCCTGGGCAGCCCCGTCGGCATTCCCCGGTAGAGGCGCCTCAAGCAGTAAGCAATTAACTTACTCCTCCTCAAAGAGGGGAGGCAAAGCCTGGGAGGGTGGACCTCCTAGAACTGCACAGGACAATCCCATAGATCGGCGTAAATCAAGCCCCGAAGGCCAAGACAATACCAGTCTATGGGGTGCAGTATCCATCGGAACAGATACTACACTTTGATCTTAGCCAAAAGGCCAAGACTTTTAGAAAACGTCCAAAATAAAAAAAACACTACCGAAGTCCAAAAAAGTCACAGGATAAAGAATAAAATTAATAACAAAAGAAGTTGTCTTCAACCAATCGAGATGAATCCGCTTTCCTCTATCAATTGTGCTGCGCATTAATTTTAAATCCAACAATCATTATAATACTGTTAATATATCAAACTCTCTGAGAATATGTTTTATACGAAACAAAATATTCAGCTTTTTGTGTTTGTGATTAAAATAATTTAATTTACATTTTGAAATTTAAATTATTTATGTCATATCAATTTTTTATATCTCTTTTACATAGAGGAAAGGTATATGTATATGTTCATGTATTTGTATATATAGGATTCACTCTTAAACTAATTAACCGATCATTATGGATTTTGGAACACAGCTATTAGATGTAGGGTGGGTAATGTGAGCTATGTTTAGTTCAATTTAGTTTTATGCAAATAGAGCCAACAAGGAGCCTTTCGTGAAAATTAAGCTATTTCCGATTCTAGCGAAATGTAAACAATGGGTATTATTTACAGAATTAATAAATATTCTCCAAATTCTAGATTCTTCTGAGTATTTTAAAGGGTTTATGGTGTTAATATGTCTACAACCATGTCGAGAAATTGTAATTCAAGTAAATGTTTAAAACATAAGAATTGACCTTAATGGAGTCTTAAGAAGAAATTGAAAATTCTAATAGTTCAGATTTGCATTAAATTTGATCCACACTCATTAAATATAAATTAAGCAACTTTAAATTCAATTTTTGTTTTAAGATTCCATTAAGATTAAGCCATACATTTTAGACAGTAGAATTATAATCATGTAATGGATTTGATCTAATTTTGAATAAGAGTTCCAAACATAAGGTTAAGTAGCATTATAGCTTTATTTTAATCTTCGTAATGGGACAAAAAGTGACGCTAACTGTTCTGTTCGTTGAAGAATACCTATTTCCTAGTATGAGTATTCTTCCAGTTGCTATATAAAGGTTACTTGAGACATTTTCTCGTGTCTGAATATCAAACTAATACACACATGTCGGAGTCGGTGATTGATGTAATGCATAGCATCTCGGACTATGTCGAGTGTAAATCTGACAGTGTCGGAAAAGTGAGTAAAATTATGAAATCACAATTTTCTCTAAGCTATCTAAAAAATAATGACTTATCTTCAATGAATCGTTTACAGTGCCTACTTTGTGTTGGCATGAAATAATTCAAATAGGGTTGATATGCCATAACAGAGAGGAACAACTAATTCACCACTCTTCTAGAATATGCATGGTGTTTCAGCATTGTACAAACAAATATTCATATGTTGTAAAACAGAAAAAACAAAGCTTATTTTGATTTTGTTGTGTTGTTGTTATTAAGCGAGTCGCACGGGGCTCGTGCCTCAGTATTGTCTGGTCTGCATGAAGTCCTTATCGTTTGTCGAAGCGGTTGCATGCGAACTCGTGGAAGGTTTGCCCCAGAACCCAGAAAAGAATGGCGCAGAAGCAACATTGCTACGTTCAATCCATTGATTTGTGGTTCCGCACCAGATACGCATTTGCTTGCCACACGTAGAGGCAGAGACGACCAGAAGACAACGGATCGTGATGTCGATTCCTCCTGGATTTACATCAGATCCCTGTTAACCGAGTAGCTCCGACACTCCCACGTTGCCAACACCCCTACAACGATTAAGACGAGGTAGAATTAAGGAAGGGCCTTTTGCTGCAATGGGAAGCTGGTAATCTTTTTTAAAGTGATTTATTGAGCGACAGATTAAGCGTGTCATAGCGATGCGAGGGTCCAAAAGAAATGTTAATTAAAGAAAGGCGAGCGCTAATGAATAACCGAGTCTTATTGTTTAGTTTTACATTAATGTGGACTATGGCCAAAAGGTAACGAGGATCTTCAAAATACTTTCGCAAAATAGATTGCATATTTGTAAATAATAATTTTGTGGAATTTTCATAGCAAGAACTCGCCTACCACGAGCACTTCAAATAACTTTCCATGTCGAGCATCAACCGGAATTTCCATGAACAGAGTTTCTTTCCAGGAACTTCCCATTTGTGGAACACACTACTATGTGACTGCTTTTCTGCAGACTACAATATGATCGTATATCAATCCGATGTCTACTTGTCATAAACAATCCTCATAAGTAATCACATTTTTTTCTTCCATCCATCATTTTCAATCCTTCTATATTATTCTTCATCATTATTTCACTGGCAATTCATCCATCTCATTAACCCTTCTCTTCGAATAGGATTTAGCCTTAATAAGTGATGACTGTTTAGTAATAATAAAATACGCTCGATCAGTCGCTCGCTTGGATTTGCGCTGGAATATTAATCGCTAAACATAACGATTCGACAGACGATTCCTCCACTCAATAATATATATATATATATATATATATATATATATATATATATATATATATATATATAAATATTATGCTCTTAATTTGTAACTTTAATTCTAAATTAATCGAGCACTCTGCTGGGATGTTTCCTACCATTTTACAAAGAAGTTATATATATATATATATATATATATATATATATATATATATATATATATATATATATATATATATATACGATGAGTATAGAAACACATTTATTTAAACACACACACACACTCACACACACACACACATATATATATATAAATATATATTATTTTTATTTTTAAATACAGATTTTAATCAGACATGGCCCAGTGGTTTCTGACAAGAAACGGGTTTAATTCCCGATTCCGTCTTCTTCAGCATAGTCTGAAATAGTAAATGATGGACTTTCTTCAAAAAACACTTTTAACCGTTATGAAACGCTATGTACACAGAATTTGAAATGGAAGGCCGGCGAGACGCTTAGATCAGAAAAGGCCGTTAAGTAAGAGATTCTATATTTTGAAGTGAAGAACGAGAAGAAGGTAGAAAGAAAGAAAGAAAGAAAGAAAAGAGAGAAAGAAAGAAAGAAACGAGGGGAAAAATAAAATAAAATTACATTAAATTTATAATAATAAAAAAATTAAAAAACAATTTTTAATTTTTTAATTTTTTAATTAATTATAATTCCTGCGAACACTGGCAAAGGACAATGTTAACGTCATTTGTTTGACGGAGGGTATACACACGTCCGATGAATAGCTGTACTTTCTCTCAACCGGAACTAAAGCGTTTATGACCTGTTGTTTTAGCTGGGAAGGTTAGACACGGGGATTTTCTCAGGTGGGTAAATTACCCAAAAGGGATTTTACATTTATCAGTCGAGATTAAATGAAAGGAAGAGCCGGTAATACGAAGGTCTTCTAACATAATGAGGGAGGCGATGGTCTAGAAGAGCGTCCCGCAATATAATGCGCCAATAATTGTCTATAGGCGGTGAAAATGATTTTATGTTGTTATTTTTTTGTTTTCAATAATATTAAACAAGAAACCATTTCAAGTAAAAATCAATGTATCATAACGTAGGAAGAGGGAAAGGATGGGTTAAAACATCTTTCGTCTGAAACTGTTCGCGCCCATTTATTAGCTATTCACACTCCATTCTTATAGAGTATTTACACATTTCAAAAGTGTTTTCCCACCGATTACATGGGTAATAATACATTGAGTTATACTCGAAATGGTCTTTTATTAAATATTATTTAACAACACAACATGAAACAATTTTCATCGCTTATACACACTTTCTTTCTCGACGCCAATCCAGACCATTGCCATGAGCGAAATTGTTTTGAAAAAAAAAGTAAAGACACACAAAAAAATATTATTTTCAGAAATAATCATAGAAATTGTTTTCGACAAACATTTTAATCTCGTAGAGTTGTAGACGCAACGAAGCACACGTGTATGGATATATATATATATATATATATATATATATATATATGTATATATATATATATATTTATATATATATATATTTATATATATATATATTTATATTTATATACATATATATTTATATATATATATATTTATATATATATATTTATATATATATTTATATATTTTTTAACGGCTTTAATTTTTGAAATGTTAAATTTCTTTCCTTCTTCTTCTCTTTCTCTATCCCTCCACTTCATTCTCTCCAAATATGATCTGAGGTTAAGATCGGATTCTAACTCTGCCTGATGAGATTTCAGTTTATAGTAACTGTTGATCGATAACATCGACATGCCAGTGTCGCAGATTTTGTACATGTCTGTGTAAATAAAATTATCACATATATATATTTATATATATATATTTATATATAAAACATATAAAGGATCAAGTCATTACATTTTGCGTTCTTAGAGTTCCAACAATAAGTCCAATTTGGCGTACAATCATTTCCAAAACATTTTGGAAATACTTTATTTTATTTATACTTTTAAAGAATAATTTTAAAGATTGTCCAGAAGTCTTCATCAGCGCCTGCATCGACACGTTATACAGAAAAGGCCCACAAAAAATACAAAAAACAAATAGGAAAACATCAGGAGAACCAAGAGCTGGTAGGGCGAAAGGGCAAACAAGCAGAGTGACGGACTATAAAACCTTCTAATCCTCCTCCACTAAAATTGGAGTTATTAGAAATTGGGTTTAAAATGTTAAAAATAGGAATAATAAACTATATATGAAAAAATTATAATAGTTGAAGTTAAGATAAAAAAGACAAAAAATAAAAATAAAAAATAAAAATAAACATATAAATAAAGATAAATAAAAAGAAAATAAGAAAAAAACTACCCAGTGTAGCCCCGGTTAGAATGTGGGATAGCATTATATGCAACATCATTGTAGAGAGGGTTTAGTTTAGCAGCAACCGTCATACTGCCAGCTAGATATCTTACTCACCTAACTATTCAGATATATGGTAATACTCTCAAACTAACGCTAATAAAAATCGTAATTTCATTGTGTAACATGTTTTAAAATTGTCATTAGCTTCTTGAAAAAGCAGTCAGAGACGCAAAAATACTTCCATTGTGTTCACATGCAAATTATGTATATGAATACAATTATATTGAAAATACACTTTTTAGAATGTCTTCGTTTTCAGGGCAGACCTGCACAGACAGAGAGGTGTCCTTGCTTATATATATATATATATATATATATATATATATATATATATATATATATATATATATATATATATATATATATATATATTTCATTTGAATCAAAAGGAAAACAGTTTAAATATTATCAAAATTTGCTGAAATTTTGGGAATATACATTTTTTTTGGTCATTTATGTATGGTTTAAGTTTCATTTGAATCAAAGGGAAAACTGTGTTCAGTGTGTGGGGGAGGACCTTCTTAGTATTATAAGAATTTGCTTAAATTTAGGGAATAGACAATATGTTTGGTCATTTAGCAGTTTTCAGTAGAGGGGTGGCCCCGGTGACCCTCTTAATATTATCAACATTTTCTGAAATTTTGGGTATAAACATCATTTTTGGTTATTTAGTTATGGTTTAAATTCCATTTGAATCCAAGGGGAAACAGTTTTCAGGGGGTGTGTTGCCTCCGGGGACTCTCTTAATATTATCAAAATTTTCTGAAATTTTGTGAATAGACATCATTTTCTATGGTTTAAATTAAAATTTCATTTGAAACTAAGGGAAACATTTTTCAGTGGTGGAGGGGGGGGGGCAGCGTTTAAGTGATATATTTCTTATATAGCCTATGACTTTTACGGAGAGATCAGTAGTCCACATGCCAATTTTCAAGCAATTATGTCTACTGGTTTTGGTGAACATAAGACACAAAGATCAGACGGACACATACACACACAGATACTATTATATATATGTATATATATATATATATATATATATATATGATTATTTTTATTTACACAGACATGTACAAAATCTGCGACACTGGCATGTCGATGTTATCGATCAGCAGTTATTATAAACTGAGATCTCATCAGGAAGAGTTAGAATCCGATCTTGACCTTAGATCATATTCGGAAAGAATAAAATGGGGGAAAAAAGAAGAAGAAGAAAAGAAATTTAAAATTTCAATGTTTGGGAAATCATGTGGTTGGGACCGTAAATGAAAATAATCATATATAAAAGCCCTTTTTGATATTGAGCACTTTTTATAAACCCGTTTTAAATTCTTTGGATTACTACCCTGTGGATGTCTTACCTGGATTATTATTATTATTATTATTATTATTATTATTATTATTATTATTATTATTATTATTATTATTATTATTATTATTATTATTATCATATACATATATAGCTAGTTCCGCACGAGCGTTTTATTTTCATTTATTTTTTATCATAGTTTACCCCAAACAAGGCAGGCCGCCACTGTAGACGTAAGGGGCTACTGAGAATTAGGTTTTAGGGTCATCTTAAGTTGGGAGGTGTGCATCGAGATATCTGTTTACATTAGTTTTAATTTTGTGCATGTCGGTACAGTCAGGGAAACAGGGAGTAGGAAGGGATTCCCAAAGGCCGGCATCTCGAGAAAATAAGCTATTGGAGTAGAAGGCTCTCCAGCATCTGGGTAACTCCACAGTGAATGGATTGGACTTAGCTGATTGTCGGGTTGGTCTTGTGTATTTACGTCGAGGGGCACTAGAGCAGCATGTTAATCAGAGCACAATCCATTGAAGTACTTGTAAAAGAAGCACACAGATGCAACATTGCGGCGATGGAACAGGGGCTGAAGCTTTGTAGATAATGACGGACCTATTAAGTTAATGACTCTTTTGTTGGATTTTGTCTAAGAGGGAGAGACTAGTGGATTATGCACCATTCCAGATGTGGCAACAATACTCCATGCATAGGCGGATGGTGGCTTTGTAGAGGTATAGGATAATGTCAGGTGTGAGAAGTTTACTAGCTCGGTAGAGAGAGTCTTCTTTCTTTGCAGCAGCCCTTGCAATTTATTCAATGTATTTGTTCCAATTGATGGTACCTGTGAATGTTAGGCCGAGGAATTTTACGTTGAACTCTCAAGAAGGTAGTTATTTGCCATGGCAATCGGTAGTTGAATAGGTTTCTTGTAGTTATTGAATTAAAGGAGCTTTGTCTTTGCAGCATTTAATCATACCATCCATTTTGCCCACATGACGAGAGTAGAGCGTGATGTTGAACAGTGTGGATGGCAATAACGCTTCATCCTGCCTCCCCGGTAAGTTTATCTTTATTTCAATTACTTCCTGTGCTGGTTGCCAGTAGCCGTTAGGTTCTGAGCGTTTGTCTCGTAATTCTAGCCTTACTCTACGAGCTGCGTTCGATCCTATGCGATTGCCTGCAACCATCACTCCTGCACTGATGAGGGTAAAAAGCCCGTAACGAATCCCAACAAAAAATGAGATTCTAGATTTTGTGAAACCACTGAACCCCCCCCCCCCATTATTTAGAATTTAGAGTGGAGATTAGTTGCACATATAAATTTAACTTAAAATGATCCCCCATTTCCAGGGTATTCTAACTGTTTAGGACTGTTAACTAAAATATTTTAGCACTAACTCTAAGTCCGATTGTCAAAGTTGTAAAATTACACGTAACTGCCGTAAAACATAGAAACAGCCCCCCCGAAAAAAAAAACAATAACGCACAGAATGTATCTCCTATCACAAAATAAAAATAGTAAACTGCCATAAAATTTTAGAATTGCCCGAGAATGAGAGATCATTTTACGTTTAATTTATTTGCAAAACTGATCCCCCAATCTGCATTCTAAAATAATTGTTAAGTAATCTTTTACAACTTTTCGGGAATTAAGCCGCCTCCTCCCAAAATTTAAGCGACAAGCGGCCATTTGTTTTTTCTTGTGTGCGTAAAGGCCGCTTTGCACGAAATAAAACGTTAAAATAATAAAAAAAAACAGTTTCAGCACGTTCAAAGTATACAAGTCAATATATAATTAAATTCTACTTGCTGTTTTTATGTTTTCTCCTGTTTTTACCATTTCTCGACTGTTAACTATTCGACACTCTTACCGACTGAGTGTATACTTTTGTTTAAATATGGGAGTTGGGGCTTAGCTTTTATTCAAAACTATAGCGACGGGAACGTAGCCCTCATCCTCTAAAATAAATACTTAGAAAATTCGATGTTATTTGCTTGACAACAACAGAATGAGTTTCCCACTCCCAAGAGTTAGAGCAGTATATTTAATTTGTATGAAAAACAAATATTAATTTTTAAATATTGGGGGAAGAGGGTTCTTAGCCCTTATATAA
Source organism: Sepiola atlantica (assembly GCA_963556195.1). NCBI lineage: Eukaryota > Metazoa > Mollusca > Cephalopoda > Sepiida > Sepiolidae > Sepiola > Sepiola atlantica. The sequence continues at coordinate 47,398,575 of OY744547.1, read as the reverse complement.
AACTATGGATGAGGGAGTCTAGCCCCGCTGCTTCCGAACAATCCTAATTTTCCGCTACTGAATTGTCCTTGATTTTTGCCATTTTTACATAGTTATTTACTTGTGCGATATTCACCCGTGCAATTTTTACCGGTGTCATTTTTACTGTGTCATTTATTCATGTTCCATTTTACCTGTGCCATTTCTACTGAGCACCATCGATATATACATATACACACTCACACACAAACACACACACACACACACACACACATATATATATATATATATATATATATATATATATATATATATATATATATATATATATAAACGACAAAATGCCTGTGTAAAAAAAGGTTTAATATGCAAATATTTTATTAAAAATTGTTTAATTTTTGAATCTTGACTTTTTCTGATTAATTGCGGACAATTTAAGTATTTAATGGCGATAGTAACAGCGTTTCTATTTTCCACTTCCTAAGCGGTAAAGAGTCATGCAGAAGATTGCAGTAAGTCGCCCTTAATAGGACGTATCCATGTATTACTTTTATGTACGTAAAAAATAATATATATATATATATATATATATATATATATATATATATATATATATATATATATATATATGGGAAGAGAAGGATGAAGGTAATCCGACGTGATGGATATATAGGGGGTGTATTTCATTTGATCTAAATATTCTTGTTATGTAGTTATAGCTAGGCGACAGCAAATTATTCATAAATATATTGACATACTAAGAGAAATAGCGAATCTCTTTACATGACGCACGACTTATAATTCATATATTACCAGTTGAATTACCTTATAATAATGATTCACTATTGGAACCTTTCTTTTCTTCTGTATAAAATGTTATTTTATTTTCAGTATATTTTGTAATGTGTAACCTCGCCGCCATCTTGAATGTATGCAATCATTTAATCTCTGATTCAAGTCTTACTTTTTCTTTTCCTTTTTTTTTTTTCGAAAACAAAAACGCAACGTTTCTCGGCATGTCTCACAGCGGGTCTGTCACTACCAAACAAGACATCTACAAAACCAGGTGTCTTAATCAGCCAACGGACCCTTTCCAACGCGCGTTTCTTTCCCTCATTATGGATTTTACCCCCATAGTTTTATGGCCCCCTCGTTGCCTTTGTTTTTCGTTTCGCTTTTATGCTAACAGAAGTCCCATTCCGACTTTTATGACCACCATTTCGGTTTCTTTTTAACCGTCTCCTGTTTTTCCCCCTTTCTTTATATGTTTTATTTTTCCCCTTTTTTATTAGATTTAAATTGACTTTATATTACACCATTTCTCGTCTGTTTCTAACTCATTCTGCTTTTCTTAACGTTTATTTTTTTCGAGCTATTTTTTGATTATTTGATGTAAATGCTGTAGTTGCCAATTGACCCCTAAACAACAGCAACTACTACTACTATACTACTACTACTACTACTACTGCTGCTATATCAGTACTTCTATTGATGTACTATTGTACTTCTATTACTAATGGAGATTTGATATCTGTCTGTCTGAAACTGAAACTATACTATAACTATTTTTCAACGCTCAATTCAGGGCTAGGGTAGTGTAGCATCTGTTCTGTTGTCATGAAACTCTCCTCTCAGACATTCCCTCCTCCTTTGGGGGCATAGTGTAGTATGTGTTGGTGTCATTAAACTATTCTCCCAGTCATTACCCCCTCTTTTGGGGGGTGTAGTGTAATATTAGGTGAAGTGAACTACTGAAGGGGATTCTTGTCACTTACATTCCAGAAATGATCGAAAGGGCGAAGCGTACTAGAAAATCTTGGAAGACTTGTCGCCACTCAGACTCTAGGTGACACCACCTGCTTTGACGATCATTTGGTAAGGATTCGTGTAATAACTCATAGAAAGTTAGAAATAATTAAATTGGAGGTGCGTGATCTGCCCATTAGATACCGTCGCGGGACACGGCATCGGTTATAAGGAGTTTAAATCCTATCGGATCTGTAGTAATGATGTACGTATGCACTTTAATGTTGAGAAATGCTAAAACCGGACATTTACCTCCAACTTAAGTATGTTGAGAGTATATAAGTGGCATCACCTTTCTGAAATCTCTAGACTACCATTATTGAGTCTACTTTAATTTCATTAGACACTTCATATGCTGTGACATATTTTTCCTGTGCCATTTTTAGCTAAATTCCGTGAAGATAGCCGTAACACCGGAAATACACGTGGGGACAATCTCAGAAGAATCATTCCAGAGAAGGACGAGACATGCATTAACTTGTAACATGGAACACCTTTTAGATTATCTACGAAAAATAAAATACAGCAAATGAAAAATACTCACTGTGTTTCCTAGAATATATATTCTATAATTCATAATGATCGGTAAATTAGTTTAGGGTTGAATACTATACCTAAAAAATATGTATATATATACATACACACATAGTTTTGTGTCCCCTTAAATGGTCTTGCTAAAAACAATAGTGTACCCATATAACACGCCGCGTTGCCTAGAATATATAGCATCATAATGATCGGTTCATTAGTTTAGGAGTGAATGCTGTACAAATAAATATATAAACATAAACACATAGCTGACTTTATTTAGAGAGAGATAAGTCATGTTTGATTTTGGTGAACGGTCAGTCAGCTTTAAGTTGACCGATTGCGCCCAAGCGGACCGTTATCCGAAGTGACGGACTGATTTAGGACCCCCACAACTGTTTCTGCCTGTCAGATTTACAACCAAACGTGACCATAAAACTTAGAGTTATAGAGACTACATATACATACGTATATAAAGTGTGAAAGATCAAACAGTGTCGGTTTTTTTTAAGGTGTTCAGTGACCAGAACTGTGAGGAATTGGCCGGGATAGGGGCAGCAAGAAATGGAATGAGATCAAAGCAAAACAATCGTCACTAAATGTTATTATAGATATAATAACGAGTGGAAGAAATATGAAGAACACTGCAATCACCCAAGGAGCAAACACATCCGCTATGGATTTTTTGGTATCTTGCTGAATATAATAATGAAAATAAATGAATAAAGTAAAGAATTTGCAGTGAACTAATATGTGAAATATATATATATATATATATATATATATATATATATATATATACATGAATATATATATATACATGAATATATATATATACATGAATATATATATATACATGAATTTATATATATATACATGAATTTATTTATATATATATATATATATATATATATATATATATATATGTATATATAAATTTAGATAAATTGCACCGATTGAAATAGCAAAATTCGATAAATAGGAAAAAATTGCAAAAGAGAAAAATTTAGATAAAAATCTCACTAGTCTATCAAAATCTTGAATACAATTCATGAAGGGAACCATTAAGAAGTTTATCAAAATAAAAAATAAATTATATTTATATTTAAAAGTAGATGAGAACCTTCAGCTAAACCCTCCCTACTAAAAAATGAGATTGCTCTTTTTTGGAGAGTATGTGTGAACATCCACCCAAAAGACAAACAATTATTTTAGAATTTAAAGTGGGGGATTAGTTTTGCATATAAATGTAACGTAAAATGATCCATTTTCTGGCCATTCTAGGACGTTAACTATTCAAAATAATCTCTAACACTAAGTGCGACTGGCAAAGTCGTAAAACCACACAAAAACTCGCAACTTACATGTCCCATATAAATCTGACCCCTAATCACAGTAGCCCCTTACGTCTCAATGGCTATATGCCTTTTGTGGGATAAATTAAAAGTATATATATATATATATATATATATATATATATATATATATATATATATATATATTGACAAGGAGAATTGTATTTCTCGAAAGCTCAGATTAAAATAAATTTTATTTATTTTAACACTACACATTGTTATGGGTTTTCAATATATATATATATATATATATATATATATATGTATATATATATATATATATAACAACATTTTACTAAATTCCAAAGACCAAGATTCTATTCATCTTATTAATGATTTTTTAAAAAAAACAAAAAGCTTTGGTACAATTACGGACCCGTTCCGCTAAACAAAAGACCAACCGACATTTGTATGTCAATATCGGATCTTTCTTCCATGGACTCATCAGAAAACCATAAAGTTCTCAATCAGAAAAAAATAGATAGCGATGCGACGAACAAAAGTCCCAAACTGAAGCAACTCAAATCAAATTCGCCTCCATCGAGAGAGATTTAGAAATCGCTTCCTCGGGAAGGCAGCTATCTTGTTATCTTGCTCTTCTCTTGAACGAAACGGGTGCGTAATTGTACCAAGAGGTTATGTTTTGGAAAAATGATTTGTAAGATAAATAAAATCGTGGTTTTCGAATGTAGCAAAATACGGTTTATTTATATATGCTCTGTTGCTACATGTTGACAATCATCGAGCTTTCACTTTGAAGAAGTTGGTATACATAAAGAATAGAACATACTTGCTAAAACATGTATTTTCACACACATATAAAGCCGAATAAATCAGCGGGTTTGTCCCTAAGACTTTTTACTATATATTTTAATTACACAAAGTACATCCTAAAATATCCATCAGTTTGCGTAATGTTTGAAAAATCATCCGTTGGTGAGACCCCACATTCGGGACTTTTTTGTGGGGTCTTAAGTAACCCCTTAGTTATCGTACTCCCACATCCAGTCTGGTGCGGAAGTTCCTGCCAGATGCTCATCTACTGGGTCAATAAAATAAAAGTTTGACATTTAATAAAGTTTACATCATGAATAATCAGTTATGGCAAACATCATCGATACATATTTGATGAGATAACGAACTTGAAGAATACAAACCTTTACTAAAATGATGAAGCATTAAATGACCTCAAAGGGTTTGGAATACCTTAAACCGAAACAAACAAACAAACAAACAAATAAGTAATAATACATTTTAAAGAATAATGGACAAAATTAATCTTGGGATTTGCCTATAAAAATAAGTAAGTATGACGTCAAGCCTCTTATGAAAAGTATGAACAAAAAAAACACGGGTATGAATACAATTCTCGTTAAGGCCTTAAAGAATTGAAAGAATATTTTCGTATTTATTTGTAAAGATTAATACATGCAATTAATCACAGGGTAAGACGTTAGAACTATGTAATAATGCCGCCGTAATCTTAGCACATGCTGATAAAAAGCGACTTTGGGGGAAATTACCATTCGTCATTATAAACGGGGTAGTCGATGATTTTGGACGCTACCCGTGGCGACACATTTTCAACTAGCAATTTGTTCATGTCCGCAATTCAACTATAGTTTACTGCTTGAGACATAGAGATACAACACATAAAGAAGCATACTTTCATTGCGGACATATATATCTTTATTTCAGTGGCAGTAGGGACTTCTGGGGTTCTTGGCCTTTAATTAATTACGTTCATTTGGTTGTTTAGCGGGATTACGTCCCGGTTAAAAATGACTCGCGCGAAATGAGATTTCTCTTGCAGCGTGTCTCACTGGCGATGGTGCTGGAGTAATGCTGTCCGCATTATAAAGCGATATTCTAGCCATAGTTTACCACATAGTAAATGCTAAACTTATTTTTGACCAAAAGTATTGGTTCTACTGCAAATATCATTAATGGCCATCTCTGCACGCATATACCATACACGGGACAATGTGTGTGTGCTTGATGTATGCAAAACCTTTGAAAAGGTCTGGAATGAAGAGCTCATGAACATTAATACTTACGGTATTACTGGACAAATATTTAATATAACCAACTGCTTCTTAACCAAATGCACCGATGACTATACATCTAAACATGGCATTTAAGCAGGTGCGTCCCAGGGTTCGATACTTGAACTTTTATTATTCCTGATTTTCATAAACGATTTGCTTAATGCAATTGCGGCGGAGATGGGTACATCTGCTGATGACACAATGCTCTACTTTAGAAATGTGGAAAAACGAAAGCACACATACCACAAGCAATGGCTGAAACCTTAGAAAATGACCTCCAGTCTACAGTATAATGGGGCCAGAAATGACTGGTTATGTGTAATGCTACTAAGACAAAGCCCATTACTTTAAACAATTATAAGAAACATTTCCAACCACCTATTGTCCTGGCTAATAGCACCTTACCTGAAAGTCTAATATGCCAACTCTTCAGCCTTCAGATGCAACATGAATTGGAACAAGTGCATAGCGGGTACTGCCAAGTCTACTGCAACGAAGATGGGCTCCCTCTACCGGCTAGTAAACTTCACACACCTGTCAGTATCATATATCAGTCTAGAGCACATGCATGGGGTATTGTTGCCACATCTTGTCTCTCACTCTTATACAGGATCCTTAAAAGAGGCACTATTCTAATAGGTCCTTCACTTTTTACCAAGCTTTAGTCGCTGTCCGATCGCTGTAATGTTGCATCTCTCTGCCTGTTTTACAACTTGACGTTTTACCTCCGGTAAGACGGATATTATGTTTCAGGTAGTGTTTTTTTCGTTGTGTCCGTATATCATAGTGTCTACATCGCTTTACAATGGTCCTCAAACTTAGTACAAAATATCGGCCTTGGTCAAACTTTAAACTGCTTTAATTTTGGGATATTTAGGTCAAAATCAATGTAATGGAAACGGTGAAGGCTTTATCGCTTCTGTTCATCGTACAAACTCGCTACTTGGCCCATATTGTCGCCAACGCACATTTATATCACATTGAATATCATCTTGAAAAGTTCTCAGGCTCGAAATTCTGACGGAGTTTTAACTACCTATTTTTACAAATTAATGTACGCTCTTTGATAACAGTAACCGCCCTGCAAAATTTCAGCCTTGTCGGATAAATAGTTTTTGATTAAGCAACGTTTCCATGTAATGAATTTGGGAATATTGTAAACAATATAGAAAAGCCAGTCCCATGGTCTTGTTTATTAATATTTAACTTCAGATTGATTTTCTTATTATAAACAGCAACACAAGTAAATTCATGTATAAACAAAAACAAGAATCCTTTATTATCGGTACTATTTGATTTCCTTTTGTCTAATATAAGCTTTATTCAATAATAATGCCGTTTCTGTACTAATATTACTTGAGATTTTTTTTTTTTTATTTATATATTTAGACGTACTTATGTGCCTCCAGGTTAAAAACAAACACACTTTCTCTTCTGTATTTCTTTAATTCACTTGATTGAGATTCGCAGACAATAAACCGGTGTAGCGTTTTCATTCGTTCGCTCTCAATTTTAACCCGTACATACACAAGCATGAAATAACAAAATCGACACCATTTTCATGATTAACAATTAAGCCTGATATCCAAGAATCCTGATGGGCCTAGGTAGTATAATATTTATTATTTTAAATGTTGAATTGGAAAATATCTCGGTAAAAATGGAAAGTGGAGTCTTGAGATTTGCGACGATTTGCCTTTGATTGAGCCTACCTTCAAAATTAACCTATAGTACGATTCCCATGCAACCCTGATAATTCAAATGCTTCTTTTGACTTGTGTCACACTTAAGTGGTGATATACAGGTGTTTCAAGAGTCTTGGGAACATAACGATTTTTAATAACTCAAAAACTATTAGGAGTTGAAAAATGAAATTGGTACCGTTGGAAAGGTTAAAGTTTCAAGTTTTGTGGGGAATCTTCAAAGTTGCTCAATATGAGCACCATTCGTCACACGGCAGACATCTAGTCGATAGTCCATTTCCTGCCAAACGCGTTCCAGTATCTCGACGTCAATGGTTCCCACAACTGCCGTTACTCGAGCCTTTAGTTCGTCAATATCTCTTGGAAGGGGCGGCACATAGACTTGTTGCTTGACAAAGCCCCAAAGGAAAAAGTCACACGGGGTAAGATCTGGAGACCTAGGAGGCCAGGGCATGAGAACGTTATCACCTCGCCCAGATCTCCCAATCCATCTACCAGGCAGCCTTGTGTTAAGAAACTGCCTTACTCTAAGACTCCAGTGTGGTGGTGCACCATCTTGTTGAAAAATGAAGTCATCAGATTCTGCTTGTTCCAACTGAGCCATTAACCAGTCTTCCAGCATGTTGAGATAGGATTCACCAGTGATAGTTGCCTCTTCAAAAAAGAACGGTCCATAGACACCTTTCTTGGAAATTGCACAAAACACGTTCACTTTTGGTGAATCTCGCTCGTGCTCAAGAAGTTCATGAGGATTCTCAGTACCCCATATGCGAGTGTTATGCTTGTTAACTTTGCCATTCAGATGGAAGGTCGCCTCATCGCTAAAAACAAGCCGGTCATCAAAGCCGTTATCTTCCAACTTCTCTTGCATTGCAATGCAAAAGTCACGGCGAAGTGGCTTATCAGTCTCCTTCAACTTTTGGACCAACTTGAGCTTGTAAGGTACCATTTGCAGTCGTTTCCTTAAGACACGCCAGACAGTTGCTGGAGCAAGCTGAAGTTCCCTGCTGGCTCTTCTCACTGATTTACGGGGGCTCCGCTGAAAGGCTGTCCGAACTTGCTCAACTGCATCTTCTGAAGTTGAAGGGCGACCTGTTCGCTTACTTGGGCACACACACCCATCTTTCACAAATTTAGCATGCCATCTGACAATGGATTTCCTTTCAGGGGCTTCTTTTTTAAATTTCCTGCGAAATGCACGCTGAACACATGTCCACGATTCAGTCTTTGCAAATTGGAGGACGCAAAATGTCTTGTCTTGTTTAGAGAACGCCATTACTGCACCTGGGAAGATAACACGAAAATCATTAGTATGAGCAAAAACTTGATTAAGCAAGCTTTAAAATGGCACCAGTTTCATTTTTCTACCTGGAATAGTTCATGAGATATACGCATTTGTAATGTTCCCAAGACTTTTGAAACACCCTGTATAATAGATATATTTATATATGTAACACAAACAAACGTTAATTAGTATAAAATATCGATATTTCAATTTTTTACTGCTGTTTTGTACGACTCCGAGTGCTGGTCGTCAGGGAAGGAAGCACAAATTTTAAACATGTATGAATTATTTCTGTGTGGTCGCTATTTACTTCTTTCATGTCTGGGTATATAGATTTCTTAACTATGTACTTACATGTTTATTACGAACACACATACAGATTTTGATAGTTATCGTCTTGCATCTGTCTTTCTATAATGATTTCTAAAATAAAACGGTGTTGCGCTTCCATTCGTCCCCTATTACGTTTTTGCCCGTGCATTTTATATTTCTTTACTTTCATATTTACATATTTATTACTGACGCACATTCAACATCTCCAATGTAAATATTTTATTGTACTCTATGTGAAATATACGTTAAAACGATAAATATCCGACAGAATGTATAAGTATTTAAAAATAAACAAGGGAAATAAAAAAAAGCATACACTATACAGAAAAAAAAACATTAATACAAGTCTATGCTGATTGGGTTTGGAAATCTCGTTTCATCAATGAAACTTTGTAAAGAAAATCACTACTCCCAACTTTATGTATATATACTTGACCCTGCTCAATAAAAATGGTTTTATTGACAAAGTTTCATAATTGAAGAAAACAAATATAACAAAAACAATTTATACAATTGTATGCTGATTTCGTTTGAATATTTCATTTCAGCAATGAAACTTTGTAAAGAAAACCACTACTTCCAACTTTATGTATATATGCTTGACCCTGTTCAATAGCTTTATTGACAAAGTTTTATAATTGAAGAAAAAAACAATATATAACAAAAACAATTTATACAAGTTTATACTGATTTTGTTTGTATATTTCGTTTCAGCTATGAAACTTTGTAAAGAGAACGACAACTTCCAACTTTATGTATATATGCTTGACCCTGTTAAATAAAAATAGTTTTATTGACAAAGTTTCATAATTTAAGAAAAAAAAGAAATATATATATAAAAAACAATTAATGAAAATTAATGCTGATTTCATGTGGATATTTCGTTTCAGCTATGAAACTTTGTAAAGAGAACTACGACCTTCAACTATATATTTATATCTGCTTGATCATACACAATAAAATGTTTTTTAACAAACTGTTCGTAAATGAAACGAAATATTTAAATATGTAAAAGATCTCCATTCAATTGGGGAAGGGTAAATAATCTGAATTCAGTTGGCACTAAACCACTAAATCTGAACGTGACAAAGAGAAATTAAAGGAAATTATTGAAACACACGTTGTTAAATATTCAATCATTTCCCAATTTTCGCCTCACACGCATTTATGTTGTCCTCCCAAGCGCGGGTCAAGAGAGATGCGGGTGGCTGGGAAAAATAAAATTATTGATATTTGACATTTTTAAATCTTTTCTTTTTATTTCTCCGCACATGTCATCATTTTTTGTCGACTCGCCCTAAAATGAGGGTGACATGCGTGTCCAGTTGACAGGCAAACAAGCTGGACTTTGCAAATAAAAGGGGACAAGAAAAGGAAATAGCGAGGGATTAGATATGACCGGGACGGGGGTCATACGAGCGGAAAGAAATGTTAATATCTTACCCGAGGGGGTAGAAAGAAGATTCATCAATTCACCCCAACCTCCACCCGATACAGTGCGATGAGTGAAGACGACAAAGGAAACGGAAGACTTGCGAATACATGGGTACATGAATAAAAATCGCTGAAATTTTATAATCGACATATCTATCGTTATATATTTATTTCATATCATACTATACAATGATACTGTTTAACCATTGATACTTAAGGTCTCATGGACACTGAGTAAAGATTACGGTCAAGTAGGTAAAAGTCCACGTTTACCCACCACATCAACTAACGTAGCCTGCACGATGAGCTGGATACATATATAATTTTTTTCCTCTGAACCAAAATAAAATGTACGTTGCCGATGAAACGTAAGATAACCTTAGCTTACATTATTATTATTGTATAGCATGCTATGAAATGAAGATATAGTATGCTCTTACTAACATAAGTAAGCACTCTTGTTTTATTTATCTTTTAACTCAGAATGATACTCCTTCTCTCTCTCTCTTATATATATATATATATATATATATATATATATATATATATATATATATATATATATATATATATATACTGATAATTCCATGATGGTGAACCGTATATGTATGTAGATTACCCCCTATTCCATAAACTTATTTTCTATTTTTTGTGAAATATTCCCTTAATATACACTCATTTTATATATATATATATATATATATATATATATATATATATATATATATATATATATATATATAAAGTACATTGGAACAATAAAATAATTAAATAAGAACTAAACTAAACCAATATCTAAATAGAAAAAAGTATCCCAAAAACGCACGCTTTTAAAATAAGGTTACCAATTAAGTCGACATATTCACAAGAGGATGCTTCATCTCTATACTAAACAAAACAAAAGAAGAAGTAGTAAATATCATCCGAACGGTGATTTAAGAGAAGCCTTACCGTTGCCTAATGAAAACATTAACCATGGAGAGGGAATAACAATTAATCTTATTTGTTTGCTTGTTAGACTAAACACTACGTGTATATATAAACACACCTGGTAACAGGAAGTCCATACATTTTAGTCTGACGAATGCCAACGGACAATTTAAAATGCTCAAGTCTCTGTGTAGCTGAATTGACATGAATACATTTCCATGCCCCAATTTGTTTTTAAATATTTTTCTTATTTTTTCAGAGTAGTTGAAGTATCCCTCCGACGTTATCATGAGCAAATACAGTATTGAAGAACCAACCCACGTTTTACTTTGAGTCAAATGGGTAAAATTCAGAAATCCAGCTGTGTTACCGACGGCATTTTTACACTGCGGCTTGTGTAAATGCTATTAAAGCCATAATAAGCCGTTTTCAAAAACAAGGTGCAGTATGTGACCTGTTGTGATTCAGAAGGTCTCGTTAAGTAAGAACTGAAGACAATTGGGAAGAATTGGAGCAAAGTCTGGAAGAAGATCCAACCGTTTGAATCAGAAGAACACCCCCGACAGTTGGGAGTTTCACGAGCCTCCTTACATAGGTTGTTGCTTGACATGGACATGTTCCATACAAAATTCAGCTTGTTCAGCAGCTTCAGCCTCGGGATTATGAGAAAAGACTAGAATTTGCTATGAGACTTCATGATTTGGTAGTCAGTTTCAGTGACTTTTCGGCACCCCGTATATATATAGCTGTTGATTGATAACATCAATTTGCCAGTGTAGCGGCTAATGTGAATGTCTGTATGAATAAAAATAACTATATATATAAATACTCTATTTAATACTGAGTACTCTTCATAAGCCCGGTTGAAAATGTTTTGATGTTTATCCTGTGGATGTCTACTTTACCTGGATTACTATATATATATATATATATATATATATATATATATATATATATATATATAGAGAGAGAGAGAGAGAGAGAGAGAGAGAGAGCGAGAGAGAGAGAGAGAGAGAGATAAAAAAGAGGCTAGTGCAGTATTAGTGCAGTTCCAACGAGAGAAAAATATATATGTAAAGGAGTAAAGCTACCAACATTTGTAAAAATGATAAAATAACAAAATAATAAATAGATGTTAGAAAAAACGTTTTACAAATGGTGGTAGCCTTACTCCTTTACATACATATATATATGTATATCAATATATATATATATATATATATATATATATATATATATATATATATATATATATATATATGTATCAATATATATATATATGCATATATATACATATATATATACACATATGTATATATACATATATATATATATATATATATATATATATATATATATATATATATATATATATTTGTGTGTGTAAAGTTAGTGGTAAAGAATTCCAGCACAGTGCTGTATTACAAAGGAAAATTAAAAATAAGTGCGTGATATTCATTTGTACATGTATCACAGAAGATTCAGAACAACATCGGTACCGTCGGTTTAAAATCAAACCGGACTCTCTTTTGCCCCTGTAAGTCTAATTCCCCTGAAAATGGCCGCTCGCACGTTTAGTGACTTTTTTACGATATTTCGATCCTCTGCTATATTTTCAATTCTATTATTTTTACTAGTTCGGCATTTTCACCCTCAAATGTTTCCGATATTTACGTAGCGGGCAAGGAAAAATAGTTTTTTGCTTTGATCTTTGAATTTAGGTCGGAGTCACGGTGACATCTGATCGCCCTCTCTTCATCACCGATGAAGGAGTCGTAGAAATAAAATTCTAAAAAATAAAATTCTAAAAATTATAATTGACGGGGGGTCAATTATAATTTTTTGAATTAAAGCGAAAAGAGGGGAAAACCGAATTCGGAATTTATCTATTAATTAATAATAGCGTACGATAATTCCTAGAAAAACAGAGGTTATACGCGCATAGAAACACTTTTACACATAGAGACAAGGTAAACACAGCATTAGCGACCCGGGTATAGTAATGAAGAGATTAGGGGACACCTTTCACCATCAAATGGAAAGAGGTAGAGAGAAGGTTGTCATACTCTCTAGCTTCGAACCGGTGCTGTCTATGCAATGCGGAGAAATACAACATAATACGGACCATTAATGACGCCAGTGATGATTGCCTTAAAAGACGGAGTGAAATTATCCAATAATAAAAGAGTAATATTTATTTATTTGTTTATAACGTTACTTAAGTTAAGAACAATGAGGTCCATTAGATTTCAAGCCAAGGGACCGGACATAGGCGAAAAACAAACTGTTTTTTCTTGAGTTTTAATTATAAAACTTTCTTTGTCTTTCGTCAACAATATTTTGATACGTAGAGTTTCTTATACGTTGTCTTCTGTAGGAAATTTAAAAAAATATTTCTATTATTCCTCTTTTCTGGTATGTAATTGGCGGGGGTCGTCTAGAAAATAATCTTTACTTCAGTAACATGATATATCGATATATATATATATCTATATATATATATATATATATATATATATATATATATATATATATATATATATATATATATCTATATATATATATATATATATATATATATATATATATATATATCCTAATAAAAAACACTTTGTAAGTAAACAAATAAAGCACTGTAAAGTTGCAGCTAATGTTCATTTAAAAAACAACATTGTACATTGCTGATAGTTGCCGACTATCAATACAATCTTATGTGTTTGAGCACTAAAGAGCTGCGATATAGTGAAACAGTCTGTCTGCGGACGAATATATATATATATATATATATATATATATATATATATATATATATATAAATTTTAGAAAGTTCATTTTTTAAAGCATCTTTAAAATTTTAAACTTCAAGAAAGAGGCAAAGTACCTTAAAAAACCATGTGTTAGGTGAAGATATTTTTTATTAAAACTAAACAAACAATATTTTTGTTTCATCTTGACTTTTTTATCTAATAATTTCGCTTGATACAACAAACCTCGTCAGAGCTTTAGACAAATAAAAGTTATTAACCATATATTTTTCGTAATAATCCTTCCTGGTCTTGCAGAAGTAACGTCCGATTTTGTGTGGACTTAACGGTGTAAATGTCTCTTTAAAATTTGAACTTAAATCGCGCATGGTCGCTGGTAGGTATAAATTGTGGAAGATTAATTTTTAAAGCATCTTTAAAATTTTAAACTTCAAGAAAGAGGCAAAATGCCCTCAAAAAACCATGTGTTAGATGCAGATATCTTTATTAAAAAAACAAAACAATATTTTTGTTTCATCTTGACTTTTTTTATCTATTAGATATTTCACTTGATACAACAAGCCTCGTCAAAGCTTTAGAAAAATAAAAGGTGTTAACCTTTTTTTTTCGTAACAATCCTTCCTGGTCTTGTAGAAGTGACGTCCGATGTTGTGTAGCTTTAACGGTGTAAATGTCTCTGTTAAATTTGAGCTTAAATCGCCCATGGTCGCTGCTAGGTATAAATTTGGGAAAATTCATTTTTGTAGCATCTTTACAATTTTATCAAACAGTAAATCCCGAAAGCTTTGATAAACCTCAAATGATCGCGTGCTGTCTTTTTTCTTCTTTGCAAAAAGAAATAGACGAAGACTACATTCATGATAGTGTAGTGGGGAGAGAAGGAATTACTGCTACGGGCTATCTACACAACATGACTCCAACTATCTACGTGATGAGACGCCGTCTGAATAACCGGTTGGAATCAATTGATTCACTGTAGTGATACATATATTTGGACACGTATTTTCGAAATTTCGAGCATAATCTATCTACTATTAAAATGCGATGGTGTGTTTTCAAGTTTCGTGCGCAATTAGAAACTGAGAATTCTACCATTACAGAAAGCTATCCTGCTGCCATATATGAGAGGATGTCACTTTAACCACTCTTTCTTGCCTTATCAGAGTACAAAACCGACTTCGAAATCTAGTGGCAGGGGTTATCTTTTCTCTACGACCTCTTTCACACAGAAAGATGTGGCTAGCCTATCTCTACTGTATCGTTATGTTCATGGTAGGTGTTCGACAAAGATCCTATATCTGCCCCCATAGAAAACACTCAGTCAGAACTCGCTTAGCTACTACCATAGACATAAACTTTCCTCCCCCCTCTCTCTCTCTCTCTGTACCACAAACCAAACGGAACTTCCATAAACAAAGTCTATTTCACATAACATCTTATCTGTTGAACAAAATATCACAAGGCTGCTTCCCCACCGACTACAACATTTGATTGATTGACAAAAAAGGAATAGACAGAGTACACATTACTAAGGTAGTAGATTTTACGATGCCATTGCCCGAGTTCGAATCTCACTGGAGTCTAAGAAGTTGTTGTGTTTTAATTGGATACGTGTTTTATACATTTCAAGAAATTGGCATTAAAAGCATTAAATATATTTTTTAACACAAATGACTATTTTTTGATAATCCGCAAGACATAAATAGTGTAACAGCAAGCAATCTGGGGCAAAAAATCTCGGAAGACGAATAGTACAGGCGAATGTATTTATTATGCGCGCACGTGGCCAACGCTGAATATAACACCTTTTTTTTCACCGTAAAACTGTAAATACAGGAAATAAATACAGGAAATAAATCATGTTCTAAGAAACAAAACAAATAAAATTGGAAGAAAGCGAAAACTTAAATAGGTTCAGAGAACTCTGCGTTGCTTACCTCTATTTTACCAAGCTACTTGTCCCAGAATGACCAACGTCTAAACGCAAGCTCATCGGACGTCCGAATCCCATGCTGGCTGATTTGAAAAAGACCGCTTCTGAGAAAGCAGGCGAGGTTGAGGCAAGACAGTTCCCTGTGCGAATGTCTTCCGGAAGAGGACGGTGCTGAAGACAAAATGTCCCCATCGTGAATTTTGACCGGCTAACACAGAAAACTCTTGCATTCACAAATAGTAAAAAACTTTCTAAAATCTATTGCCTAAGTTTAATGTAGAAATAGAAATTCAGGGAATCCTGCTTAATTAATGTATAATGACAATAGATCACATTTAATGCAGATCTGAAATATTTGACTGTTCATATTACGCCCCCTAAAGCCTATTTTAAACACTTCATAGAGTCTGAAATTTGGGCATATATATTTATTAACTAATGTTTAATAACTATTGTTATGATTTCACGAAAATTGGAATTATTTAAATTTAAAAGTTATCTTTGCATACAACTAAATTTAAATAAATATAACCAACATTTTCACCCCTCACGCCTAGCAGCCGTGTTTCAAAATTCATAATGATAGGTTAATTAGTTAAAAAATGAATACTGTATATAGAAATATATAGCCATATACACATACCTAACTGTATATATATATATATATATATATATGTATGTATGTGTGTGTGTGTGTGTGTGTGTGTGCATTGAAACAGAAAAAAACGCATATTATGGTGGGTTTATCTATGTCTATGAATCCAGCTTGTTATCTTCTACATATTGGTTGAGTCAGCTAAAAGAAAATACAAAAGGACCAACAAGAAGAAAAAAGATCCCTCTGTTTGTAATAACAGTCCTGGCTATTAACAGGAACATTTTTCGAAATAATTATTGTAATGATGCAGTACGGAAAGAATAACTCAAGTCGAGCGTGACGGTTCTTTCGCGGCCATTGGAGAACAGAGGGATGCGATACGAAATTTCCCAGGGTATGAAGCGAGCTACGAATAAAGATATATTTGTGCTCACTAACAAAAGCTTTACAGTTTTGTTCCGATGGAGGATAGGGGTGGGGGTCATATAAGGGGGTGAGGTCAAGTAGCTGTTTGAAATATACGCTGCATAAAATTACTGAGATTATTTCTAGGTATGACCGTGGAATCTTTACGGGTAGTTGTTAGAAGACTCGTATGATTAAATAACTCGGGTATAATGTATCGTGAATTAAATAATTATTAATACCCACAAGGAGAAAGAATGAAAAGGTTAAATGTTATTGGGGTGCAGAAAAAAATGTGACAAGGGAAACAATAGGGTAGGAACTGCCATACTGTACTAACTATGCAAACGATATCAAACTTCAAATAATAAAAAAATGTCGTAATTTGGATCCAATTAAGGTAAGTCGAAAGTTGCTTGTTACATGGTAGGTCCTCGACTGGGCATCAATCTATGAACCATAGACACAACAAAAACGCGTCTAGCTACAACCACTGTCAATAATTTATTTTGCTTCCTATGTGTACGTAAAAATAAGCGGAACTTCCATGAGCAAACATTATTTCATAAAATACCCAGAATGTTGAAAACACAGTACGGGGGGGGGGGGGGGGGGGGCTGCTACTCGGCTGACTATAACATTGCCGTTTTCAAGTCCAATGTAAACAAATTATTGTTGAGCCATCCTCTTAAATAATCAATTTCAGACCAGTTACACTCAATGTTTAACTGTTAACCTGACAAGCTCAATGACCTTTATCCTCGAGTGGCATTTGAACCTTGATAAGCGGTGACTCGTTTGTAAAAAGTAAAAATACACAGCCAACATAACGTATTTGACAAACCTGACCTTTAGCTAGAGGTAGTAATGTTTTGTTTCGTTTTCGAGGATAACAATAAACATACGGTTTTGTAATTGTATTCGATAAAGTATCCTTCCGCTTCGATCACAGGTTTTATGTGAGGTGTGAGCCGACTAGGCGCAGTGGTGTGCAGAACTGGAGGCCCTGGGCATCCAAATAAATAGGGTCATCAAATCATATTTAAACTAAATCTCTTTCTTACAATATTTCTAAATACTTGTACTTAGGTATTTGTGCCATACTGTTAAGGAGTTAGCTCCGGTCCTTATCAGAGGTTTACCAGACCTTTGAACGCAACTGCCTACATGCTAGGATCAGGTTGTCCTTGTTCATCTCGGATATTACTCTGATTATGGAGATTTTCAACAATTATTTTGTTTTACGAAGTTGCCCGTGAATCATTTACTCAACTACACTTCATACATAAGAACATTGAGATTTGGGAAGCTTGGACACTAATTGATAGGGTCATGTGAACATGAAAATGTTTCAACTTGCTCGGAATCTAAGCGATTTTCCTCTTACATTTTTCCATGTAAAAATGTACAAGCCTTGTATCAGAAGTGTTGGAGGCAACATTTTAGTTTGTTCGTTCAGGCGTATGCCTTTCTTTTGCAATCCGTCTGATACACGTTCTAACGTTATCAGTAACGTTGTATAGATAGTATCGTTGTTTACAGCTATTTCAAGGCAGAAATTATTTTAAATCATGCACTGAGTCATCATCTTTTTAAAATCAAAGAATTGTCTTCAGAAAAAAAAATTCGCATGTGTCCAGCAAAAATACAAATGAACGACAAACCATAAAAAGTTACAAATTGCACCAGAAACAACCCAAAAACCCACGATAATAGATTCATTGGCAAATACCTATGTGAAAGAAGTTTCACTTATTAAAATTATTTTGACATCAGAATGCATGTTATCACAATTTATATCATAAATTCATTAATTTCGCCCATGTTTGAATTTAGTATTGAAATGAGAAACTTAAAAATAATTGTGCGATGTGTATATAAGTTTCTCCTAGTTAGGAGTCGTGGGTTCAATATCAAACCACAGTGATCTGTCTATCTTGATTTTTCCCTTTTTTAATTCGACTCCCATGAGAACAAAAATTGTTGCAGGTGTCGAAAGAGTTAGTTAATTCAAGTAGTTTTATGCTATCGCTGTATTCATAAAGTGTCTTAGGTTTAGATGACCGTGAGGGGGCCTAACACTATCCTTCATGCCTTTGGCAGACTAAAAAAAACGGTCTGGATGAGAAATGATTTGTTTTATGCTTTGAGACCCGAACTATACAATTCAGTTGAGATTCCAATAGCTAAATATGATTCTGAGACTTGGACGTTTATAACCAGAGGATTAACGCAGGCTCTTTGTATTTGAAGACAACAGTCTGAGAACAATGCTCAGCAAAACCCACCTGGATCGCTGCAGGATAAACCAAATCAAATAATTTCTTGGCTTTCAAAATGACATTGTCAAGGTGATCAAGAAAAGAAGAATTAACTGGTTTGGTCCCGTCGTCAGAAGATGTCTTAAAAGCAGGGTATACCGAGCATTCAAGGAAGAAATTCCCGGTAAAAGATAATAAACCATCCTTATAAGTAATCGAATTTTCTTCATTCCATTCATCATTTTCTATCTTCCCATAGTATTATTCCTAAATCAACTGACGTCAATCAATCGTCAACTCTTATCCTTGAGTGACTTTTCGCCTTGATAAGTTGTGACTCATTAGTAATTAAAAAAACATAGAATGCGAAAAATGTTCATTATGAAATAAAATAATTAATATATAACTAAAATAAGCTTAAACCGTTTTCTGAACGTAAATTATTAGATTTTATCGTCTTTCCAGGATATTTTTTCGTTTTGTTGGATACGTCTTGTTGGGATTGTTCACATTGAATTCAACAGTGAATGTGTTATTACGTATCGACTCTTGACAAAAGCTCAAATCAGCAGTTTCTTTTAACCAGTCACAGTGCAAGAAATATTTATTTTCAAAATATATTGCGTATCATAAGAACCGAAACGCATTGCTTTCTTTCTCCTTTGTTATTTTTCTTTTAGAGACGTGCGTACGTCAAACTCCAGCCTAGCCACTGTGATGCGCGAAAAGCTCTCGGTAAGTAGCACACACAGTTCACGAATTTCTGCAGGGCCAACGAAACACAAGCACACGCCCCTCAACGAACGCACATATACACAGCTTTATAGACGCACACACACACACTCACTCACTCACTCACTCACTAACAAAACAAACGCACGCTAACACACACATGTTTCATTCCTATTCATTTACACACATGTAAACGCAAACGGCACCAGCTGAAATGAACATATGTATATTCCTGACAGAATAAAAAAACAACTTTTTTCACGAGAACGTTCTCGGACTCTTTGAACTCCCATTCATAGGACCACTTTATTTTGTATTGTCTTCAGTTGTCAATAAAATGTAATTATTTTATATAGAAAAAGTGTGTCATTCTTTCTCTTGATGTTGCCTTTCGTTCTACAAGATATTTTCCTGATTCGTTTTGTTGCGACTAAATATTGAAAAGAACCAAATAGTAACAAATAAAAAGAAAAAGAAAAAAAAGAAAAGAAAAATGTTGGCGTGAGGTTCGTGTTTTAATGGAGTCGGTTACCGTTTCGTTCAGAAGGCGTCGAGAAATCCATTTTCGTTGTGGATGAAGCTTATAGCACTTAATAGGATCTGACAAATCGGGCGTTATAGAGGGCAGAGGAAAAGGGGCCATTTTGAAAATTCACGCCGACGAAATATTGGCCTTTTATTAAGGAGTTTGCTTGCCATTCCCTCCGTTTTTATGTCGGCTAGAAAGATTAGGTGGCAATACAGGTCAGCAAATATGGCCGCTAAGAGGTACTAATAATGGAGAAGATGACAGTCATAACAAAGAAGCATATTCAGCGTCGACAATAAAAATGGAAGAAGCATAGCAACTTCGATATGAAACGGGGCTGTAAACGAATAAAGCAAAGATAAAAACATGGCTACAATTAAAGATATGACTATACCTACTACTACTAATATGTCTACTACTAATATTCATAAGAAATAGAAGATATAAAAAAGAAGAGGTAAAAGAAGAAGAAAAATAGATAAAATGGAAGAAGAGGTAGAAAAAAAAGAAGAAACTGCAGAAAAAGATATAGAGGGAGAAGAATACATTAAATTATATAAAAGAAGGGGGAAGCGAATAAATAGAAAAAAACGACCATCACTAAGGGGGGGGGGGAATGTATAGAGGGGAAAGAAGAAGTTACAGGAGGAGCAGTAGTAATAAAAACACAAAATGTATAGAAGAGAAAAAGAAACACAATAGGATAAAAGAAAAAGAAGATCCCGGGCGTTCTCGATGGCCGTAGCTCCAAACAATAACACATCAAGGCGGTGTACCCCACGGGTTGATACTTTTATCTATATTAATCCTGATCTTAATAACCGACCTCTGTGATGCAATCGCGTCTGAGATGGGTGTATTTGCTGATTTTCTAGCAGCAGAGCAAGGTAATGGCCGCCTAATTGAAATGTAATAGAATGGGGCTAAAATGGATGTTCACATTTAATGCTACTAAGACAAAGCTTCTTTCCTTCAACAACTATAAGAAAACTTTCAACCAACCGAATGTCATGGCCGATAGCATCCTTTCCGGAAAGGCAACGTTTAAACTCCTTGGTCTGACATTCTCAGGCAACATGAAGTAGAATAAGTACATAGAAGATATTGGCAAGCCTGCCTAACAGAAGGTAAGCTCCATCTACCAGGCTAGAAAACTTCTCACATCTGCCAGTAGCTATATCACCATTAACCCGTGTATGGTGTATTGTTGCCACATCTGGGTTGGTTCACTGCACCAACCACTCGTCTTTTGGACAGGGTGCAAAAAAGAATTTCTTACTAAGATTGTCTGTTGAGTACCAGACCCTGTCGTATCGCTCCAGTGTTGAATCCCTGTGCTTGTTTTACAA
Source organism: Sepiola atlantica (assembly GCA_963556195.1). NCBI lineage: Eukaryota > Metazoa > Mollusca > Cephalopoda > Sepiida > Sepiolidae > Sepiola > Sepiola atlantica. The sequence continues at coordinate 47,376,602 of OY744547.1, read as the reverse complement.
GTACTTCCACTGAATGTGTTCCGATGCAATTACTGCGAACATACGTCAAACCGAACCGATTAACAGGAAAATCCCACTCTTTCAATGTATAGGTTCCTAAATGAAAGACAGTTTTATACATCGATAGCGATACGACAGGGCCTGGTACTTTGTTGACAGACTTAGTTAGAAATTCTGTGTTGCACCCTGTCCAAAAGACTAGTGGTTGGTGCACCAACCCAGATGTGACATAATTGCGTTAACACACAGGTTCTCATTAGATCACCGAAGTTAAACGACATGAATGCTAGGCGCTGTATGTCATCTTCTCATTCTAGGGAGAGTTTGGAGACCGCTTTTGAATTTGATATAACTTGTAAACTCCCTCCTTCGGAGGAAGCCGGCATGGTTTACACAGGGCTAATACTACACCATATATTACCGGTTCGGTTAGCTACTTTCCTGGAACTACTTGCCTTCGGAATTCCTTTCCTGATCGTTGTTTCCCCGACCTTCCCAACACGCCGAAATGTTAATGAACGAACATATTGCTGCCGAGCCCCCCCCCCCCCCCCTCCACACACACACACACGTTGCCCCCTTACAGTATGGCCCATATCACAGTAGCAATATGCCATGTTTGGAGTGAACAAAAGTAAAAATTAATGAATAAAAAATACACGGAAGTATATTTAATATATGAAATTATCTCGTGAGATTTTAAAAGTTCCACCTAAGTAGCATTTAAGCGGACATATCAAACTTTGATTACGACTATACAGTTTTTATTTATTTCTGTAGGGTTCTACTGGGACGCTAATAACGTACTTTGCTACAGTTTATTTAATAAATAATGTAGTCCCACCCGAAGAATTGGTAACATGGAAAACATTTTAATGATGACTGAGTAATTAAAAATAAACTGATATTTGTCATTGCAGAATATAAAAATAATTATCTCCCTTACAACTAACATTTCATTTCTTTTTCTGTATAACTTTAAAAGATGTGCAAACCAATACAAATTAAAAAGCAAAATAACTTCACTGCATTCCAGGCAAGGCAGGGTAGATACAGCTAGTAATATTGTATAGAGAAGTCATAGAAGGCTATCACAATGCAAGTAATGGAAATATGTTTGTGTTGGGAAGGAGGACAACACGAAGTGATTAAAAAAAATTTAGCATTTTTTTTTACTAAATCTTCCTTGTTTAATCACAACTTTTAAACACTTATCTAATTTGTGTAAGCGTGTTCCATAATATATTTCGAGGTAAGACCCCTTTATCAAATTGAGGGGGGATTAAATCTCTTGAGAATTTTGTGAACTGATATGTTGATTTTATGGCAGTACTGCAGAAAAATGTCTAATTAGTAATATATATATATATATATATATATATATATATATATATATATATATATATATATATATATATATATAATCAGAACGCATACCGTGTGTTTTTTTTATTTACAGTAGCAGTCAGCTGTCTCAAATATGTAGACTCACTTGAAAAAACATTTTGGAAACTTCTGTAGCAAGATTCAGTGTGGGTGTGTCAAAATAGCGTTAAAATGGTATTTTCCACATTAGGTTGGATTAAGACGAAAAAAGTGAGCATTTACATTAGAAGTTAAATATTAGAATTAGGACTACGTGTTCAGGATGTCGCGTCATAGGAAGTCGCCAGAGTAACGTAGCGGATACAATATTTCTATAGTTGTCGTGTTTGGAGAAGTGGCTTCTTCTCAATAGAGGATGTGTTATTTTGTGTTTATCATGTATCTTCGAAAAATAAACAAAAACGAAGCCATTGTTAAACACCTAATGCTTATGTGTCGTTATTATTAATAACTTTCACGCCCGCTGTTATTAAAAAGAAGAGGAAGACGATATCAACGGGCATGAAGTAGCGAGGGAACGAATGATGGTGACGTTCGATATACACAACGGGACTTAAGCTGTTTCCGTGATGAGTCCCTATTTACTCACCTCCAAGCGAGGGTAGAGTTAGACACAAATCCGTGTTTTTATGTGGGGGAAATCCACACTCTCACACTAACAAAGATACTAGCACACGCAATCACTCGCGCTGACACACATACACGCACACTTAAATACGCACACTTATACACATGGACCATCTGTACAAAATTTAATATCAAATGTAACAGTCAATCCTGGAAACATATACCAGAAAGAAGTGTGGGAAATAATGCATCCACCATTCACGATGACTATTCAATCCTTACAGCAACATACTTAGAAAACGGAGTTGAAAAACCTGACATAGTGATATGGAACAACAGGTAGAAAGTAGTTACTCTAGTTGATGGCAATGCCCTCAATGATGCTGGTTTAAACAGAACTTAGAGGGAAAATATAACTAAATACCAAGGTATTACGCCATGAAAAGAAACTGGAAGATAAGGAACATTTTCACTATTGTACCAATCACAGGAGCAAACTGTTGTTAAAAAAAACTACCTGACCAATATACCCGGTGAACCAAGTTCAAAAGAGATATAAACAATTGCGCTTTTAGGGATGGTTATACTCCTAAAAGGATATCTCAGTTGGAGTCTCTGATATAGCGGGTGAATGTCTGGCATCCGGTCGGATGCCCTAGCAAAACCAAAAAACGCACACGCACACTCACACACACGTACACGCAGCGCGAACCATGAGAATAGATGTTTACTCCCCTGAAAAAAAAACAACACTTTGCAAAAGCTCCTCTGTCGACGAGTTGACATATGCAAAGGCTGCTGGATTCCACATAGGAAGTATTGCATTCTCCTATTAAGATGAACCTACGTGATGTCTACGTATAATTAAACAAATGTCCAAACGCTACGAAAATATGATATTCCTTTTATTTGTCTGCTTAAGTGGTATTTTTCGACAGACCCACGGGAACAAATATGACATAAAGCCGCCGATCTCCCGCCCTCTATTTTTTAGTTTATTATTTACCTTGCCGGCTCCGATATTTACGCCATTGTGTATTAAAGACAAGTGTCAACTTTGCCGGGCTTATTGGAGATATAGGTCATTTTGAAAATCGAGGCGGTCGGGTCAGAAACTAACGCCTACAACTGGAACGTATATAAAACCTTATCTGTATCGTTGAATAGAGACTAATCCTACAGACAACACGGATAGGACAGAAGGTCAGGGAGACTCAAGAGTTCGTGGGTATTCAGTACGTATACACATGTGAATAGGGAGTGCTACACGCATTGGAATTCCCCCCCCACACACACATATATATATATATATATATATATATATATATATATATATATATATATATATATATATATTTATCAAGTTCAAATATGTTGGTAAAATAAACTTTATTTTTAAAGGTACTCAGTTTATATTTACGCACAGATGACGTCGTTTCCAGCGTTTTACTCTCATCAGTGTAGGAAAGCGGTAATTTCAGACAGCCACAAGGCACGAACCCGGTTCACAGAGCCATCTTTTACTCCACACGCTTTAAATATATCCTCGCGGGCATACGGGAATTATCACGTTATACAGAGAATCTAAGTTATATTTATGCCGATTATAGCGTAAACATCAAGACAGACTAGAGAACTCAAGGCACTTACTCTGAGTCTTGCTTTGTAGCTAAGTGAATGTCTACTTTAAATATCTCCTAATAGTGCTCAACTTTAAGTTTCTTAAAGGGCGTTAATATATATATATATATATATATATATATATATATATATATATATATATATATATATCATTATAATTTTATAAGTAAATAGTTATATCCGCAGAAAGGTGCTTGTTTTTATTTTAAGAGTCATCAGTGTGGCTCCGTATACACCTGATCAATCGGTCGCACAGTTCGAACCTTACACCTCAGGTCGTCTTTATCATATGGCTCAACGATCCAGTTGAATGGGCATTTTTATTTTTATCAGTACTATGAATTGCCTCTTAAGAGGGTTCAATTACACTTTTACAGTGGCCAAAACTTATAATCATTAAATATTTATATCCACAGACAAAAACTGGGTTTTCGTCTATAAGACGCATCAGTGTGTCTACATACAAGGCTACTAAATCATTTTCTCTAATACCATTGAGAAAATGTATGAATCTCTATATCTTAACTCCAGCTATGGATGCATTAGTAGGGCAGACTAGGCGAGGGTTAACTATCAGGTAAATGCCGTGAGAGGACTGTGTCAGAATTGTTTACAATTTTACAGTTTCAATCCAGGTGTGTTTATCATAGAACAATGACTGTTTGATGATTGTGGATGAGTAAGGCATGGACTGAAATTGATTTGTACAAAATATTGTTGAATTACAGATAGAATTTTCTTTACAATTAAATGGTGGCACTTTAGGAGGTCAGCACACACGCACACACACACACACACACACACACACACACACACACACACACACATGGTAACAAAACTACTGGTAAATTATAAAGCGATTTTAAAAAAGTATAGGTTAAACTCTTCTAGATCCGCCGGTTCTGGCTATGGATATTGCGTGAAGGGTGTGACACTTACCCAAACACAGGCTGTCATTCCTTATACGTAGAGAAGCTATATCTAGACTGCTACCGCATGAAAGTGTTGAATAAAAATAACCTCATTCTTCAACGTTAAGTTCATATAACATGTGTGACGTAATTAGATACAATACTGGCCAAGTAGCGAGTTTCTACGATGACCAGAAGTTAAGTTATTCTCATACGTATGGCTTTTACTTTTTACGTTACCTTCACCGGGGCCTTTCGGCTTGATTTCACAAATTAAATTAACTTCTTAGGAAGACCATGACTGATATTTCGACTAAGTTTGGTTACGATTGGTCAAGCAATGTGGACGCTAAGTAGTACAGAAACAAACAAAAAACATGGTAACAAAATCGGTCAAATACATAACCCCTTTGGCGTAGAAAAATAGATAAGAATAGGAAAACGAAACAGATAAAACAGAAATTTATCAATTATGAAGTGGCTTCGGTCTCTCCGTGGAAGGGTTTGTCAGGACAAACTAACACGAGGATACTACAAATTACAAGTAAACCCTGACCAAATTTTCAAAATAATATAGTATTTCAAGCCCAAATAAGATCTCCTGGACACGACTATACACTCGCTCATACGAGGAATATTTCCCCTCTTCCTAGTTATGTAACCTCAAGTAACAGCACTAGCGGGATACTAAACCAGACAATTTTATTATTGTCCTAGAATCTGTTAAGAACAAGACACATACAGAAAGATACACTATAACAGATAGGGGTCCCTTGATTTTTGAGAACTTATTGAAGTAAAATGTAAACAATATATATATATATATAATTAGTTTTTGGAATTTGGAGTGAGTTGATTGAACTTTTTATATTATTTGATTTGATTTATTTATCGCTGTAATAATCAACTTAAACATTGGATAACTTTCACTTCATCGATTGCTGACGCATCTCACGATTGGACAACTTTTTCAATTCTTTCAATTCCTCGTATTTGGAATGTCACTCATTACCTGGATCAATCTTCAGTCAACCTTCTGGATATCTTTCCTGATTATGTTTTTTAAATTGTATTACTTGGATGGATTGTATAGATTCAACAAAAAATATGTTTTTGGGTTGATATATTTGATGTTATATATTTTGATGTATTTTTGTATATATTTTTATATATTTTCAAAGTGTAATTGTATTACCGGTAGTAATACCACTGCGGTAATGGTCCTCTGATGAGAAGAATTATCTTTGAAAACTCATGAACTAAGGACGTTAATATACTTTGCTAGAACTTTGAATTATAATAAAATTTGATTGACAGCTATTTTATTATTTACTTTTATATTATAATATATATATATATATATATATATATATATATATATATATATATATATATATATATATATATATAATATGAGAATTGAACCTTGCTAAAGAACTCTCTATAATATATTTTTTCAGCCATTTGGCGATACAATCAAACGAGGTTTTAATTTGACACTCAAAAAGAATCTCTAAATAAAAAGGCTTTACATGTGTGTGGGGGGGGGTGCGTGTGTGCGCGCGTGTGCGTGCTTTTGTCGAAGGGGTTTATTTATTTGCGAAATTCATAGTAAAATCAATTTACAATTTATTTAGAGATCATTTAATGCAAAACTTACAATTTAAACATAAATATGAGATTGAATTTCATCGCTATTTTCTTCATCACGACTGTCTAAAACGCAACAAATTATGAATTAAAATGACCTCTCCTCAGAAAAAAAATCATGAGAAAATACACTTACTTTGACAGGAATCAATTGTCATTGTTTGTTTCAAAACATGTCATTTCATAGTTCAGTTGTCCATCGGAAGATTCAATAATCATTAATGCCATAAAAGTGGAAGAATAGAAGATAAAGAAGCAGTTAATCTTCAAAAGTGCATTCTTAAAAGAAACAATCTTAGATCTTGTAAAACTAGAATAATTGTATTTTTGATTTTAAGTAGTTTCATTTTATTCATCCAATTTAATTATACATGGACGCAATAATATGATCATATATATATATATATATATATATATATATATACGAATTATATTATTGTAATTAATAGGCATATTTTATGCATAGTAAAAAGTATATATGCAAGTATATAATCTTATTAAGTTGGAATTAGTTTTAGTTCAACTTAACTAATCTTAAATTGATCACATTTATATGTTCTTTTATGAAAACAAGATGATATCATTTCTGATCTTCTATTTAAAAGTTCCTAAGTTTTTATTTTGTCCGGCCTATGAATGATAACGTGTATCTTATTAGTTATGATGGCTAGGTGTTTATATCGTTTACTCAATAAAAGAGAAGATTAGATTTAATTTTGATAAGAGATAAAGCTACTACACCACACAGATAACTACTTAAATCCATATATATGGGAATTTATGCTTTTTTTAAATTGACCATTCTATAGAATATGAGAGTTGTCTATTTTAAGTTACCGAATATGTACAAAAAATGAGACTGGGTTTATATGTCTGTCATTAATAAAAATATTGTTATGCGAAGAAACCTTTTGCTTAATTTACGTTGTAGTAGATCCTATACAAATAAATATCTTATATACTCACTAGGAGTTTTCAAGCAGGTCATAATCAGTGATTACTCACGGATAATAAAGGTGGTTTTTCCTAGAGTCGGAGTGGCAATAAGTCTCCCCAGATTTCCAGTACTCTCTCGATAACCATTGCAAATGACTTTGTCTTATCGCAAAAGTCGTTTACTATTTATTTCTGGTTGGCAACGATTATTGGTCTTTTTCAAGATAACTGATTATACTTAGCATCATATTTATCACACCACGGGTCCTTGTACACAACTATTGGATGAATTAAAGGAGCCTTAAACCTATTCTTGTTTTAGATGTGTAGATTTACCACTTACCACTATACATTACTACTTATCACTACATATTACTGTACACACATACACACACACACATATATATGAATGCGCGTGGACATATTTAATTTTTTTAATTTTTTATTTTCATTCACTTTTATTTTTTTTTATTTTTTATTATTTCATGTTTCAAAGTTCACGCACACTCCGCGTACTAAACTTCACACCCCAACTCTAATTTTAAATTACTCCAGACAATTTGTCTGACCACCCCAACCTCTCTTCTCCCTTCTCTCTCCCCTTCTATGTGTTTGTATGGAGATATGCCTGTGTGCGCGCGTGTGTGTGTGAGTTGATGGGCGCGGTCAGTGTGTCGGTGTGTTGGTGTGTATGCGTGGATACGTGTATCGTATTTTTACCTGCTTATCCATCTGTTCACACCCTCATGCCAGGTCACACATGGAATAAATCTATGGTCTACTCGACCATAGAGACAGACACCTGCATGATCATCGTTTCACTGTTTTTCCCTTTTTTTATCTCTTACTGCCACCACCCACCTCCCACCGTACATCCACAATTCTTCAATACACTGACGAAGGCCGAAAGATTACGGCCGAAAATGTTGTTCTTCTTTCTTGGAAAGAAGACTTTTTTTCTATATAAAAAATTGATATTCCTAACGTCAAAATATAGAAAATTAATTGTGAAAATATATAAAAAAATATTTTTACATTGATTTTTACACACACACACACACACACACACACACACACACACACATATATATATATATATATATATATATATATATATATATATATATATATATATATATATAAAGTAATTTAATATTTTATTTATTATTAATACTTCCTATATTGTATTACATTCTATACTAGGTCTACCCAGGAGGTCATTGTCGCCCAACATATACCTTGCTTAATTTAGTCGTATTACTCTTAACTGTTCTTCTCTGTTAATAATTGTAACTTCATCCTATGAGGTTAGATCCTTTCCCTTTTCTCTCCACGCATTACGGCTTCCTACTGTGTTTTATTATTACTTTTAGTGTGCGACATGCTTCACTTTCGTATGTATTTCCACACTTACATGGAATTGCATACACATACTTCTTAGTCATCATTTTTTGCATAGGGGGCTTGACTAACACAAGATGCATTCGCAAATTTAAGTTTCTCCTGAAGACTGTCCTGATGTCATCTAGTTTACATATTCTTTGAATTCTTTTCCGACAAGCCCTTCATATATAGTATAAAAATTATGCTGAATTTTCGGGTGGTGTCCTTTGATGTTTGATGCAGATCTTTTGGAGCTGATGTTCTACTCTCTAAAGGATTTCTCTTATGCTGACCACCTTCTCTTGATATGTATTGCTGTTACTATATATTGTATTTTCTCAATGTTGTAGGCAACGGACGATTCTTTTCTTTACAATTTATAGATAGTGGTAGTTGAAATTCAGATATTGGCCAGTGAAAGTTTGTTTCAATATATGGATAACCTGAACCCCTAATCTGTGCGAGTTATCAACACATGTATAGAAGGATGGATGGAGTTCACTCGGTCCAGTAATGCTTGAACATGTTCCTGGTGAGGCCAGGGAATATATGTGTCATCCACATATTGTAGCCACATTGTTGGTTTCGTTGTGTGGATCTTTAAGCGATTTCCTCGAAATATCCAATGTATACATTGGCCAGTAATGGGGACAATAATGATCCCATAGACAAACCTTCTTCCTGCCGATATAAGTCAGATTCTTACATGAAGTATGTAGTTTCTATACCAAAGGTCAACATCTCCATCAGATTATCTATTGGGATGCAAGTGTGTTTCTCCAGTAAAATATCTAAAGTCAACTTGTCCGATTTCGCCTTCACTGACAGAGAACATAAACACTAAGTCCAGATTCAATACAGATGCTACACGTTGCTCCTAGCCAAAAGGCCTAAGAGTTAACATGTTGGTAATGATGATGATGATGATGATGATGATGATGATGATGATGATGATGATGATGATGATGATGATGATGATGATGATGATGATGATGATTTGTCATAATCTTTCTAAATTTCAAACAAAAAATATTTTCTTTCTTTTATAATGAAGGGGAAAAGTACAAAGTATCCATTTCGAATTACACAATAATATAAAAGTGGAGTATTTGACTAATCAACGTTCCGCCCTTATGTTTATTCATTTTATTATATAACCAGTTTTAATGGCGAATTCATTTTAATGTTTATACTGAAACTAACTAAACTTTATCTTAAAGACCATATCAATTGATCTTTTTCTTGTTTTTTCATAAGAAGCAACATTTGACGATGTTCATGCACAGTATATTTCCCCCATATTGGAATATATCAAATAACACTACGGCAATCATCATTTTTAAAAAAATTACCTCTAAATTAACAAAATGTCAAATGAAAACTATCTTTGGTTTCTGTAAAGAAGACTACAGTAATTACCCCCGGAGGGCGGGTAGTTTTTGCTAGTATTACATAAAACTATATTACACTTAATATAGTACACATTACGACCGGTGTTCCAAGATGTGTAATGGTCAGTTAATTAGTCTAGGAGTGAATCATGCACACACACGTATATAAACATATACTTAACTTTACATAAATAGAGATATATGTGTGCATGCGCATGTGTGTGTGTATATACAAGTATAAGCTGCTGGCTTGTTAATCTGCTGGACTACGTAGCAAATCCGACAAGATAATCCCAAACCGCACTTCCGCAGTCGGCTTTTCCTGTCATAATCAGTTGTTAATCCTACTCATAAAATATTTCCAAGTTGTTGGTCTAAGCCGACAATTAAAGACAAAACATGAGTTCAACATAAAAACGTTGCTTAGCAACGATACCTACCTACTTTTTCCTCTATTATTTTTTTGTTTTTATAGTTTTAATATGTTACCTTTCTTCTATTTTTTCTTCTCTTTCTTCTTCTTCTTCTTCTTCTTCTTCTTCTTTTGGTTACTCTTTATCTACATACACACACACATACATATATATATATATAATTAGTTATGAAAATGTGTTTATGGCAATAAAGCTAAACGGAGGCGTCCGCATTTCATTACTGATGAGAAACGTTATGGTAAAGTGCATGGAATTCGTGTTACTGAGTGTTTTATGTCCCTCAGATTCATTGTTATTCACTCCTACGGGTTAATATTTTCATTCCAAACTTAATACCTAGCTCTACCTTTGTATAGCTTACTTGTAATAAATATCATTTAATAACTGACTACCTAGCTCTACTCGCATATTGAGCACTGTTAGAGTAAATACTGAAAATCTATACATGATATAGTATATATCTTTATAATAAGGAGAGTAGAAATTTAACTTTCGGTGTACTTTCGCAGCCTTGAGCGATGTTTCATGACAAAGGAGGAAGAATTGCTGTTTTCTGGGTCGGAATCTATCCATCTAACACTTATCGTTGGCTAGTTTTTGACCTTGAAGTAGTATGTTTTCATAACTCCTAACATCATGTGGCTGTATGCCTTGTCTGGAGCCATTTCTATAAAAAGATTATGTGTGGATAAATAATATATATATATATATAAATATTAATTATTTATTTATTACCTACATACATCGATGTTTCATGTTTACGCAACTTTCAGTGCAGGAAGTTAATTTCCGACGGTCGGCGGGCGCGAACTCCGATCTCAAATCGACACTGATTAGCAGTCAAGAGCGTTTCCCGTTGGCCACCACAAATTAGCTTAGGATTAGAAGGAATTAAACTTTGTAAATACAAGTCGGTGGGTATTTTATAATATATATATAGTATGTATCACAAGTTCGTTGAAAAAGACAATAATTTCTCGATCGTAGTTTTACAAGAGTTAATATGAAGTATTTGATGACAGTGTCTGTTGGGTGTTACTGGTTTAATTGATCTGGTCATGCCGGGTCTGGGCTAGAAACCGGCTTGTAGAAACAGATCGACTCTTCAGTACCGTTCAATCAGCGAAGACTTTCCCCTGAGTGTTGGCTTACAATTGAGTCGATCTTTTTCCACAAGCCGGTGTCTCCTAAAGACCCAGCATGGCTAGATCGATTAAACCCGGGTACACCCAACAGACACTGTCATGTATGATTTTAAATAAAATACTGTATATATATACAGAGTGGGCAAAAATAAGGGTCCTATTTTTAAAAATTCATAACTTTTTTATTTATTGATTTAAAAAAAAATTTTTTTTTAGAATAAGTAAAGGACCCCTTCCGAAGAAAGCATGAGCCGTATTAGCCCTAAGGAACGTACCCTCATTTAGAAAACATTATTTTTGCTTAAAAAACTCAAAACAGTGTAAAAAACAATACTTTAGTTTTTGTAAGTTTTAAGAAGTGTTTTTCGGCTAAAATTTGTTTTGTTTATTTCAAAAAATCTCGGAAGGGTCAGTCTACACACACATAAAGTTTGGTGAGTTTAACTTTTATTTTGTGGAAGTTATTCAAATTCAAGTTATTCAAATTTAAAGATAGGACCCCTATTTTGGCCCACCCTGTATATATATATATATATATATATATATATATATATATATATATATATATAATAGTAGATATGTGTATATGTTTCTATATTTCTATGTATAGGAGTCACTCCTAAACTAATTAACTGATCATTATTAATTTTTTAAACACAACTGCTCAGTGTTAGAGTAAATAATTAGTTCAATTTTTTTAAGCAAAGAGGGAAAAGAGGAGATAGAAAAACACAATGTGAACATTCTGATATCTACAAGTTTAACAATCGGTATTAGAAATCAATCAATAAATATTCTCCAAATTTCAGTTTCTTTGGAGTAAATTAAAAGTGTTTAGAGAGCATAATATTGACACAAACTCCTATTTGGAAATTAAAAGTGTTTAGAGAGCATAATATTGACACAAACTCCTATTTGGAAATTAAAAGTGTTTAGAGAGCATAATATTGACACAAACTCCTATTTGGAAATTAAAAGTGTTTAGAGAGCATAATGTTGACAAAAGCTCCTATTTGGAAATTAAAAGTGTTTAGAGAGCATAATATTGACACAAACTCCTATTTGGAAATTAAAAGTGTTTAGAGAGCATAATATTGACACAAACTCCTATTTGGAAATTAAAAGTGTTTAGAGAGCATAATGTTGACAAAAGCTCCTATTTGGAAATTAAAAGTGTTTAGAGAGCATAATATTGACACAAACTCCTATTTGGAAATTAAAAGTGTTTAGAGAGCATACTATTGACACAAACTCCTATTTGGAAATTAAAAGTGTTTAGAGAGCATAATATTGACACAAACTCCTATTTGGAAATTAACAGTGTTTAGAGAGCATAATGTTGACAAAAGCTCCTATTTGGAAATTAAAAGTGTTTAGAGAGCATAATATTGACACAAACTCCTATTTGGAAATTAAAAGTGTTTAGAGAGCATACTATTGACACAAACTCCTATTTGGAAATTAAAAGTGTTTAGAGAGCATAATATTGACACAAACTCCTATTTGGAAATTAAAAGTGTTTAGAGAGCATAATATTGACACAAACTCCTATTTGGAAATTAAAAGTGTTTAGAGAGCATAATATTGACACAAACTCCTATTTGGAAATTAAAAGTGTTTAGAGAGCATAATATTGACACAAACTCCTATTTAGAAATTAAAATATCTCAGATTTGTATTACATTCGATCCATAGTCATCAGATACCAATAGTAACATAGCATTTTAGTTTCTTCTTAAGACACCTTAAGTTAGGTATTATGTTTTAGACATTTTCCAGTATGAAATCAGGTAATACATTTTTACCAAATTAAAATAATGGTTTATAGGCAAGGCTTAGTTGTATAAAATCTTGATTTTAATCATCGTAAGAGCGCCTAGAATTTGTGAAAAACTGTTCTTTAAGGGTTGACACTTTAACTTCAAGATTAACTATAGATGTGGGAACAGGATAATAGACAATACGTCTCTGCATTTTACTGGTTTCAGAAACCGTTTAAAATTACAAAATTTAAATGAATTCTATACAGTGGAATTGTTTACTAATACTACTTCTAACGTGCTACTAGGACACACCACTCGAGGAAATTATTGCACAACGAGCTTCGTTAACAACTAAAGCACAAGATCAAGCGACACCAAGAAAAAGTTAAAAAATAAGAGCATGATATTTATTTATATATGTAATTACAGAATATTAAGATATCATCTCTCTCCTCGGAAAATTATAACTTTCCGAAGAGACAGATACAAAGAAACTGAAGAGTGTCCGGCATAGGAGAAAAATATACGACTTCTCTGTTTGTATTTGAAACCAACGGTACCGAGGCTATCTTAATCTTCTGTAATTACAAACACACACACAAATATATATATATATATATATATATATATATATATATATATATGTGTGTGTGTGGGTGGGGGGGGTGTTTGTATTTAAATAAATTATTTGTGGTACACAATTTTAGTTCGCCAAGGAATGTAGACATTTTAGATATTGTATCGGTGGGAGATACAATTTAAAAGTAGTAAAAACGATAGAAAATGTATAATTAATCCGGCTCCACACTCATCAGAGTAAATATCTGGAAGTAAAATGTATGCACTGCGATTAAAACATAAAATATCGAGAGAAATAAAGACTCGCCACAATTGTACATAACATAATTTGGGAGGGGGGTTACAAGTAGATCACATTAAGTCCTAAAAGCAACTCCTTTTGCTTGCATAGGGATAGTTTTAATGATTTTATATAGGTTTTTCGAATATTTTAAGATGGAACGACGAGTGTGATCGACTTGCAAACGCACATTCAGCGCTATTTATAAGGTGTTGCGCAATAGCTGACTCGAATGTGTTTACTAAACGATTTAAACAATTTAGTATTGTAGGAGGGATATGTTGTTTTATTCTGGATTTAAAACGTTGAACTGTCCTTCCGACGTATACGGAATCGCACCGATCCATATATTATTATTTCTGCTCACTAGGAGTTATCACACAAGTCATCATCAGTGATTGCTCGCCGACAACAACAAGTAGTGTTCACTGGAGTCTGAGTTACAAAAAGCCTCCCCCGATTTCCAGTATTTTCCACCTTTTTTTGATCACCACCGCAAATTACCTGGAGGTATTATTATTATTATTATTATTATTATTATTATTATTATTATTATTATTATTATTTCATATTAGTCTCAACTGTTGGATGTTTTTAGTTGGAGTTTTTTTTATTTTGAACATCAAGTCAATTCCCTTTACTTTAGACATTCAAGCTGTACCTTTGCAATTTCGCTGTAACAGTTAAGCCTTTTGCAGAATGTGAAACCGAGAAAAATCTTAGACTTCATCAAATAAATTGGACTCTTCCAAAAAATGTCATTTCAATTTTGTTTCAAAAACAATATGAAATAATAATCCTACCTTAGGATTAAATTTGATAATTTCATTCGGCATTAACTAACCCATAGATGATTGATATGCCGTAAAACAAACCAAATTCGGCATAATCACGTTGATACACCGGTTCTCGTTAAATCACCGAAGTTAAGCCACGTTGAGCCTGGTCAGTACCAGATGGATGACCATTTGGGAATACCAGGTGCTGTATGTAAGAGAACGTTGACACCTCCCTGCAAAAA
The DNA here is from genome assembly GCA_963556195.1 of Sepiola atlantica. NCBI lineage: Eukaryota > Metazoa > Mollusca > Cephalopoda > Sepiida > Sepiolidae > Sepiola > Sepiola atlantica. The sequence goes on along the minus strand of OY744547.1, from coordinate 47,361,515 downwards.
CCTAATGTCGTCATCTTCCCTAACCGGAGTATACATGCGACTGAGGACCGCTTGTGGGTTTGATACTCCCATAAAACTTCCTCATTTGGAAGAAGCCGGTTCAACCCGGCCAGGGTGAATGCCATACCAGGTGCAGGGGTAAAACAAACCAACCCAAACCATCTTATCTCGAGTAGATTTTGCCTTGATACGTGATCTACCCCAAAGTAAAAATGGCTGAGAAATCTCGCTATCTTTGACCTGAGGTCATGTAAAACTTAAAACCGAACAAAAAAAAAGAATGTTTGTATAAAAGTTTAAATATCCCTTTCCTCAATGAATCCACGTGTGTATATGACGTTATTCATTTTTGTTTGTTCATCTCTTCACGGCTTAATAATAACTGTCATGCCGACAAAGAAAAAATGGAAGCAGATCAGTTGCGTCACAGTAATTATAGTATTACGACGTTCGCACTGACTCACCCCCATTGCTTCGACGTGAACGTGACAATATACGCGAGGTGAACATCGCTCACAGGTGCTCGTTTAAATTAGGGGCTGTGCGAATGTATCGCTATGTAAACCTACCTGAATAAATCGTTATATTTTAAAGAAGCGTGCGTGTGTTTGACGGCAAAGATTGACCCCCCTCTCTCCCCCTCTTTCATTTTTCTCTCCCTCTTTCTTATTTCATTCTCTCTCTCTCTCTCTCTCTCTCTCTCTCTCTCTCTCTCTCTCTCTCTCACTTTCTGTACCAGCTCTCCTTCTACGTGTCTGTATTTATTTATTCCCAATCTCGATTTCTATTACTGTATCTCTCAGTGGAGGTTTGCTGCTTTTTTTACTAACGAGTCACCACTTATCAAGGCCTCAAGGCTACTCGAGGATAAAGCTACTCGAGGATAAAGGTTAATGAGTGTCAGGTGGACGGTGACACACCACTATGATTCGGCTCAACAAGAATTTGTTTACATTTGACTTGAAAACGACCATGCTGTAGTCAGCTGAGAGGCAGTCCCGCGATATTGTGTTCCACAAACTGGTAACTCAAGAAAATACGCTTGGCCCATGGAAGTTTCGTTTAGTTTTAGGACCAAAAAGAGAATGGGGAAATTATTGGCAGGGGTTGTAGCTAGGCGAGTTTTTGCTCCGAATGTTTTACAGGGAAGGGACTATAGATCGAAGCTCAGTTGAGCACCTGGCATGAACATAACGAGAGAGTAGAGAAAGACTAACATCATCTTTTCTGTGAGAAAGGGGGTGTAGAGAACAGATTACCCTATATCGTTTCATCACTATCCCCTCCCTGCCGCTTTGCAACTCTGTCTCTCCTTCGTCATTTCCATCTATAATCTCATCCATCATCCGCCGATCCGTCGAACTCTCGCTATATATATATTTATATATATATATATATATATATATATATATATATATATATATATATATATATATATATGATAATTTTTATTTACACAGACATGTACACAATCTGCGACACTGGCATGTCGATGTTATCGATCAACAGTTATTATAGACTGAGATCTCATCAGGCAGAGTTAGAATCTGATTTTAACCTAAGATCATATTTGGAGAGAATGAAGTGGTGAGAAAAAGAAGAAGAAAAATTTTTTACCATTTCAAAATTTAGGGAGGCACGTGGTTTAGGACGGTTAAAAATCAAAAAGTTAAAATCTAAAATCTAAAATCTAAAATCTAAAACAAACAAAACAAATGAATAAATAAAATAAAATAAAGTGGAAAGAGGGAGATATAATGAAGAGAGTAGGGTGGAGATAGATAGATATACAGATAGAGAGATAAATAGGTAGGCAGATAAAGAAATGAAAACGTCTGTTAATTCAGACCGAGAGGGGAGAGGTGGGAGAGGGAAGGTAAACATGCAAGTTATACCACTCGCGATGTATCTTTCTCTCGGTCTCATTTTCAATTTCTCTTTCTATCCTATCCGTATCTCTGTCACTCTGTTTGTTCTCCCTTACATTTGCTCCCTGCGTGCTTCTCTCTTCATCTCCCTCTCTATCCCTTTCTATCTTCCCCTCTGTTTCAATCTATCGCTGTCCCCATCTCTCTCTCTCTCTCTCTCCCTCTCTCTCTCTCTCTCTCTCTCTCTCTCTCTATCTCTCTCTGTTTTATTCCTTCCGTCTCTCGCGAAGTTTGTCCAGCTATATATTTCTTCTGTACACAGGTGCAGCCACCCCTCCCTCCAAATAGTGTATTTGCCCACCAATCCCCATATCTCTTTCTTTGTACATTTCTCTCTCTCCCTCTCTCTCTCTCTTTATTTCTCTCTCTCTCTTCTTCTATTTGTCTCTCTTTGCAGAAATCATGGATATATATTTGGATTTTGTGGGATTTTGATGATTGTCGGGAGTATTTACGTCGATGGTGCACCCATGCAACAAGTTCGTCAGTGTTTGTAAAACAAGTAATTATTATTATGTACTCACTAGGAATTCGAACACGAGTCATCATCAGTAATTGCTTCATTGATAATAACATATTATGTTCCCTGGAGTCTGAGTGACAAAACGTATCCACAGATTTCCAGTACTCTCTACTTTATTATTATTATTATTTACTCACTAGGAGTTCTCACACAGGTAATCAGTGATTGCTCACCGACAACCGGTGGTATTCACTGGAGGCTGAGTGACAACATGTCTCCCCAGATTTCCAGTATTCTCCACCTCTTTACGATAGCCACCGCAAATAAATTTGCAGTATCACAACAGCCGTTTACCATTGATTTCTCGCTGGTAAGGACCATTAGTGTTCTCTGGGGTGTGGGTGGCAATAAGCCTCCCCGAGGTCCCAGCAGTCTCTGCACTTCCAGTGGAGGTCTGGTTTGTGCTGTCCCTCCTCGGTTTTTTCATCCTCCTTGACCTTATGCAAATATTGTGTGCGGTGTAAGCCTAGACTGGTACCATTATATATATATATATATATATATATATATATATATATATATATATATATATATTTTTTTTTAATATTATCTTTTATTTTATTTTTTATTTTATTTATTTATTTTTTTTAAAATATTTTTTATTTATTTAATTTTTTTTTGGGGGGAACTGATTATTTTTTATTAATTTTTTTTTTTTTTAGGGGAGCTGATTATTTTTTATTTATTTATTTATTTATTTTGTGGGGTGAGGGGTGGGGGTGAGCTCATGGTGTTTATTGCTATTTCTGTTCATTGGTCCATTTTTGTGTTGTGTCAGTTGAGGCCGCTGTAATTTATTGGGAGAAGGGGGGCATATTAAGTGATGTATCTTGCATTTTCTGTTTCTTTGTTTGTGGTGTGTTTTTCGTTAGTTTTGTTTTTTTCGTGTGTTAGATTCCGTATGATCTTTCGTAGCTTATGTGGGTTAGTTTCCGCATTCAATAATTTTTCTTAAGATTGTAGCTGTTTTGATCATTGCTTTCCTTTGTATAGTTCCAATGATTCCTTTGATCCCAATTGCTCCCAGTCTTTTTCCAGGTTTTGGGGGATTGCTCCTAGTGCTCCTATGATTATTGATATTATACTGACTTTCTTCATGCTCCATATTCCTTTCAGTACTCTGGATAGTTCTGTGTATTTGCTTCGTGTTTCTGTTTCTTAGCTTTTCACTCTGTGGTCTGCTGAAACGGCGAAGTCTACGATTTTGCAAGATTTTTCCTTCTTGTTTATTATTATAACATCCGGTCTTCTTGCTTGTATGAGTTTGTCTGTTTGTATATCAATATCCCAGATGATTTTGTGTTTTTCGTTATCCAGTACTGTTTCTGGCTTATGTTTGTACCATTTGTCTTCGTATTCGAAATTCAATTGTTTGCACAGTTCCCGATGTACTGCTTTCCCCACACAGTAATGTCTATTCTTATACTCGTTTTGGGCTAGTTTGCTACATTCACTTATTATATGATTTATTGTTTTGTCTCTTTGTCCACCGAGTCTGCATTTACTGTTTTCCTGAGTTTTATCTATTTTAGCTTTAATGTAGTTTGTCCTAATTGCATTGTTCTGTGCAGCCATCAGTAGAGATTCTGTTTCTCTGTTCAAGTGTCTTTTTCTTAGCCATGCCCAGCTGTTTTCGTTGGTTTCTTCTTTTGTTAGTCTTCTGAAGTGTCCGTGTAGTATTTTTCCTTCCCACTTTTCTTTTCTTGCCGTTTTGTTTCTGGTTTCGGTGCTTCACGAGTTGTTCGTTGGATTGGTGTCTCTTGCTGCGGTGATAAGGATTTCCCTGTGTTGAGTTATGTATTTTTCCAGCTCTTTTTTTGAGTCTTCCACACACTCGTCTATATTTACCAGTCATCTTCTCCCTTCGGTTCTTTTCATGTAGAGTCTGTCCGTATCGTCGTTTGGGTGTAGTGCATTGTGCATGGTCATTAATTTTCTTGTCCTCTGGTCCAGGTGCCTGAGTTCCTCTTTGTTCCAGCTTATGAATGGTCCAGAGTATCTTATTAGTGCTGCATAGGTGTTTATTCCTTTTACTAGATTCCTGCTATATAATTTCGTTTCTATGAGTTTTCTTGTTCTTCGTAAATACTCTTTTCCGATCTTCTCTTTCATTTCCGTAGATTTGATGGCGTCTGCCTTCAGAACTCCAAGATATTTATAACCACCTGTTCGCCTAGCGCCCTCATTTCCTCTTGGGTGGGGAGTTCTACGTTCTCTGTTGTCTCCAGTTTTCCTTTTTTATTTCAAGTAGTGCACACTTTTCCACTCCGAATTCCATTTGGATATCCTGGCTAAAGATTCTGGTCATATTTATCAGCTTTTCCAGTTCCTTTTTGCTTTTTGCAAATAGTTTTAGGTCATTCATGTACATCAGGTGGTTTACACTTAGTTCTGTGTCTGTATTATTATTATTATTATTATTATTATTATTATTATTATTATTATTATTATTATTATTATTATTATTTTCTCACTTTGAGTTTACACCCACATAATTATCGATCATAGCTCACTGTCAATAAAAAGTGGTGTATTAGTGACAAGTCATCGCAAATTATCAGCACAACCCGCTTCTTTCAATAACCGCTGCAAATACCTTTGACTTATCACAACAGCCTTTTATCATTCATTTCTCATTGATGAAATCCGTTGTCTTCTCATGAATATGAGTGCCATTCTCCGTGTATTCCTTCTTCTATTTTTATATAAACTTAGATGCGGTTTGTCGGTTTTACCTAATGGTGTTGCTTGGTTTCCGCATTAACAAACGAAAAAGAAGAAGAAGATGTTACAAATTTGACGGTGAAAAATGTAAAAATACGAAAAAAACAATTAATTAAGTACAATATAAGAAGAAGAATACGATGAAGGTGTGCATTTCAACGCCGTGCCATACTGATCATACATGCAGAAAACCAATTTGCCGTCATTATTACACGAAAGTTCATAATCATACCTCATTGGCTGCTTGTTATTGTACGCGCTCTTTACGCGTTTCTTCACGACTGAAAGAATTTCGTCTGCAAATAACCTATTTCATACCTCGAAAAGGATTAATTCAAGACAAAACTGCTGAAAGACGAAGGAGCTTTATTCGATGTGATCTTAGTTTCAAATTCCTGAGTAGTGGAGTGAGGTAAAGACAAGGATAGACCGATACTCGCTGTTTAATCATATCGTATTAGCACATTTTTAATTAACATGTTCACACGTGTAATGCGTCTAAGACACTGCTAAAACATCTCTTCCTCTCTCTCTCTTTGATGTCACACACATTTATATTAATTGCAATAGTCAATTAATTCTAACCTCGAGTTCAGCAATTTGACTCCAGCTTAACTCTCATTTCCTGTTATTTTCAACTAATCAATTCATATGTTAGTGTTTTTACTCAGCCAATATTTAACAGAAGAAGGAAACGAAGATAGCGAAGAAGAAGAAGAAGAAGAAGAAGAAGAAGAAGAAGAAGAAGAAGAAGAAGAAGAAGAACGAGAAGAAGACGATGATTACAGAGAAGTGTGAGAAAAAGAAGAATACCAAAAAACAAAAAAATCAATAGAAAACTGAAGCAATAATAATTAAAGGAAGAAAAAGAAATAATCAAAACAGATGAAAGAGAAGTACAATAGTACAAGGAAAAGCAGAAAAAGAAGATGATGAAGAAGAAAAAAGAAGACGATGAAATAGAACAAATAGAAAAAAACGATGAAGAAAAATTAAAATGAGAAGAAAGAGAAGAGGAAAAGTGAGAAGAATAAAGAAAAAGAACAAGAAAAGGAAAAGAAAGAAAGCAAGAAAGAGAAAAGAAAAAGTATTACATCGACTTTTTAAGGTATCCTATCATTGTGTGTTGTGTACTTGGATACCAACAGCTCCCTACTGAGTGACCTGTTTGCTTCAAACTATGTCAATTTCACAAAAAGCTTGAAAAACAAACAGCACCGAAAATTAAATAAATAAAAACAATCGAGGAAACTCTCTTAATGCTATATTTGTTTTGGTAAAAAAAAGCAAACAAACGCTGCGGCATACTCTAAAGTCTTCTCCGGCAAAGAGAATTATTTATAAAACATTTTTTTTTAATCGTAAAAGAAAACCTACAAAGCTTTTTACTTTAAACATAAACCGCCAAATCATCAAATCCCGGATCAATTTCGTCGACAAAAAGAATATATCCTGCCGACCCGTCTTAAACAAGAACGGTGCGATACAACTGTTATTTTAAACTTAAACCTCAAGTTATATACACCCATACCGATGGGTGTATACAGCCATTTAGGCCCGTCTGTTGATAGTCTCGTAGCTGTCGCCGCCACCAACATGTTTCTCAACCCCAGCTGCTTTTTCCTCCGTTAATACAAAACCACACCGACACTTATTTGTTAGTTTATAAAAAGGTTAATTCAAAAGAACAGAACAGCAACTTCGCGTGTGTGTGCGTGTGTGTGTGTGTGTGTCAGTGTGTGTGTGTCAGAGAGAGATTGCACTACATCAGTAGTTCGACGAGTGCTATCCCTGTTTATAGGGGCAGCGCGAAAAAAATATGTATTTCCTCGTTCAAGTCGCACCGGCTAAGGGATAAGAAAAACCCGCCCGGAAATTACGTGATTTGTGTAACTTCCGTTCGGTGCCGTGAAGCTCGAAACGTTTCCATTAACACCACTACTACTATGAAACCCTTACACTTACCCTAATCAACAACAATACTATTTCAAACGTTTGCGAACTCGACTTCGGTTGCCGGTCGCTATATTTGTCTTGGTTTGGTTTGGTTTGGTTTTGGTTACGGCTTCTTAGGCTTCACGTTCTTTGTATCTTAAAATATGCATTCATGATGTTTAGTTTGATTGTTTTGTTTTACCAAATATCAACCCTTTCCGGGTAAAGTTTTATTCTGCTTCAAGTTCTTTATATCTTAAAATATTTATTCATGGTAATTGGTGATTTTTTGTAGAGAGAAACATGTGTTTTTGTTTTTAGCTTTGCAGAACATGATTTAGTTGTGCAAAGGAAAAGGGAAAACAATAACATGAATGTTTGGTGCATTTGAAGTCAGGAAGCTGGTATCTTCAGACATCCTGATCTGGTAGCACTGCAGATTTGTTTTGGAATCCACGATATAAGTTGTGCAGGACCGTGTGTTGCATATTAAAGACTGGCATTTTAACTAGTGGGATTTAATTGTAATTTTGCGTTTGAATGTATTAACATGAATTCAGGGGCGGCTGGGAAAGTGTTAATCACACGACGAGTGACGTCAATTTAAATAGTTACAAGTTATGGTGTTAGTAAGTCAGAAGTAGTATTTCTACAATGCTTAAAAGACTGATGACGAACACCGATGCATACTAATATGATGATATATCTTTATTGTTGGCGGCGGTGAACGAGTGGGGTGAGTGAGAAAGGCGAAGGAAACACGGAAATTGACGGAGGTTGATTTCTCGAACTCGATCGCCACTCGACTCGATCTCAATTTGGGCTAGTTTATATAGCACAGTTTTCAGTATTTAAACACAAATAAAATAAAGCAAAATATTGTCTTAGTATTAAGTCACCGCTAATTAAGACCAAATGCAACTCAAGAATAAGGGTTAATGAGACTGCGATGATGGTCCGCTGAACCATGAGAAAACTATTGAAAGCACTAACACTGATCAATAGTATAAACTTATTACTTACGGGGTGTTTTTTAACAAGTATTTGTCAAAATTGGACTTGAAAACGATCAACTTGTAATCAGTAGGGAAAGGAATCCTGCAGTAATATGTTCTACAGAAAAGAAGACTTTGCATAGAAGCTCTGCCCATGAAAATTCTGCATGACGCAAGGCACATGGAGGGAGAAATACATTTGTTTGCGATATGGTGGAAACCGAGTTCCTACAGTGAATATCTAAGAAAGAAGGACCAAAGATTAGAGTTCAATCGAGCAATTTCCATGCTAATAATGATAGAGCAGAATGAGACTAGCAACATATCTTATGTGAGAAAGAGCTTGCAGGGAAGAAACAAAGATCACCCCCCCCCACGAGATTTCAAAATCGGTTTTGTATTCTGTCAAAGCAGGAACATACTATGTGGAACTCCTCCCGAGTTCCTGCTGTACATGTCTTACAAGGAAAGATCAAAGAATGGAGCTCAGTCGAGCACCTTGCATGGTGATTACGATAGAGCAGAGAGTGACTAACAATGTATCTCTTGTGATAAAGGGCTTGTTGGGAAAAGTACAGATCACTCTCCACCAGATTTCGAAGTCAGTTTTGTACTCAGTCAAGGCAAGGAAAGAGTGCTCTGTAGAGCTCCTCCCTAAATGTGAAAGCACTATGCCATCTTTGGACGCATCTTAATCTTATATAGGTAGAGGGTCGTTACTTTTAGGGGTGGTAGAATTATCCACCATTTTCCAGGGACCTTAGCAACGGACTGCATATGCGTCGTCAATTTTAGATCTGGGGTAGAAGGTCAGAATTGGGAGCTCATCAAAATAAAGGGATTTGCTTTCTATTGGTGACCGTTTCGGATGCAGACCTCTTATACAATATTAATACTATTAGATTTATGGTAAACCTTTACACCAGAACAGTTGCGCTGGATCTTGCTAAACTGCTTTGTCTTCAGTTTCATTCAAGATTCAGAGACACTGTACAGCATAGATTTTTAGCCGGATCTTATAATAATCAAGTCGAATCATACACAAGAAAATAAAGTGACGCCGCCCCCCCCCCTTTACAAGAAGAAAACAACTGGTAAAATGAGAAGTTAGTTCTTTGAAAAGACTGTTTGAGCGAACATTAAAAAAAAACGTCTCTTATAATAGACGCTAATTATGATAGACTCATTTGAAAGTTAAGTGACGTCAGGACGCCATATTCGTTCTTTAAAAGTTCGCCCGCCTTTCTCTATAACCCTTCTCACATTTGTATATATTTTTTATTATTAATTGTATTTTTATTTTTAATGAAGCTCATCTCTCTGCGTGCTATTAATGGAATGTCAGGGGGAGATTTTTAAGTATGATTTCAGTATATGAATAACGAAACAAAAGATTGATTTTATGAATAAGGAAGAATAAAAAAAAAAATGGTTGCTCTTTCTATCTTCACGTCGTTCTCCCTCCCTCGCCCGTCGGTTCTCGCGAGAGTTTGACTCTATCTTTTTTTTCTTTCATTTTCTACAACGTTTTTTTTTCTTTATACTTTTGCTTTTCTTGTTTTATAGCACCCTGCTGTGTTTATAGTTATTTTGAATTTTCTGTTTGCTTCCATTATGTCAATAAATTAGAGAAAAAATATTGTTTAAAAGCATTGGAAATAAATAAGCGCACGGGGGTGGCGGAGTTGGAATAACTAGGATAAATGGAGAAATATTTAAACATACAGCGTTTTGATGAAAACAAACTGATTTCCAATCCGAAGTGCACCTTCCTGGGGAAGGATTTTACTCGCATTAAAAAAAAAACTTGTGTTGAAACTTGTCCTCGCGGGGAGGTCAGTCCTTAGGGAATCACTCTAACAAGCCAAGTGAAAGGACATCATGAAAAAGCCTTCATTCAATCTATGCGTATAGCGATGAAAATACTATTTGAAACTTAAACGTGACAGACCAACGAAAATATTATTTCACACTTAAGCGCGACAGACTAACACATATGCTATTTCAAACTTCAGCGCGACAGACCAACGAAAATGCTATTTCAAACTTCAGCGCGACAGACCAAAGAAAATGCTAACTTAAACTTCAGCGCGACAGACCAAAGAAAATGCTATTGCAAACTTCAGCGTGACAGACTAACAAAGATGCTATTTCAAACTTCAGCGCGACAGACTAACAAATATGCTATTTCAAACTTCAGCGCGACAGACCAACGAAAATGCTATTTCAAACTTCAGCGTGACAGACCAAAGAAAATGCTAACTTAAACTTCGGCGCGACAGACCTACGAAAATGCTATTTCAAACTTCAGCACGACAGACCAACGAAAATGCTATTTCAAACTTCAGCGCGACAGACCAAAGAAAATGCTAACTTAAACTTCAGCGCGACAGACCTACGAAAATGCTATTTCAAACTTCAGCGCGACAGACCAAAGAAAATGCTATTTCAAACTTCAGCGCGACAGACCAACGAAAATGCTATTTCAAACCTAAGCGCGACAGACAAACGAAAATGCTATTTCAACCTTCAGCGCGACAGACCAAAGAAAATACAATTTCAAATGAAAAGCGTGACAGACCAAGGAAAAATCTATTTAAAACTTAAGCGAAACAGACCAACGAAAATGCTATTTCAAACTTCAGCGCGACAGACCAAGAAAATGCTATTTCAAACTTAAGCGCTACAAACAAACGAAATTGCTATGTCAATGTTAAGTGCGACAGACAAATGAAAATGCTATTTCAAACCTAAGTGCGACAGACCCCAAAATGTTATTTCAAACTTAAGTGTGGTAGACAACGAAAATGCCATTACGTACTTAAGCACGACAGACCTACAAAAATGCTATTCAAAACTTAAGCACGGCATCCCAACGAAAATGCTATTACAGACTTAAGCACTGCAGACCACCGGAAATGCTATTTAAAACTTTAGCGCGACAAACGAGAATGAAAATGCTATTACGAACTTAAGCACGACACTCCAACGAAAATACTATTTCAAACTTAAGCACGGCAGACCGAACGAAAATTATATTACAAACTTAAGCGCAACTAACCAATAAAAATGATATTTTAACCTTAAGCGCGACAGACCAACAAAAATTATATTTCAAACTTTAATAGACAGGCTTACCAACAGACTGAGACAATTATAATATTGATTTGAGGGGGGAAATGGGAAAGAGATTTAAAAAATGAAAGGGAAGAGAAAAAGAGAGAGAGAGGGAAGAGATATAAGGAAAGAAAGAAAGAGAGAGAAAGAGAGAGATGAAACAAAAGGAAAGAGAGGGAATGAGAAAGAGAAAGAGGAAGGCAAAGGGAAGGAGAAAGAGGAAAGGAAAACGAAAGAGAGAGGGGGCGAAAAAGCACGAGGGAAGAGAGCGAAAGAAAGAAAGAAATAAAGAGAGAGAGGGGGAGAAGTGGGAGACTGAGAAAAAGAGAGACAAATATGGAAAACATGAGAGACAGAGTGAATAAGAAAGAGAGGGAAAATAAAGAGAGAAAAGGAAAGAGACAGAGAAGAAGACAAAGAAGGGGAGATAAAGAGAGAAAGAGAGGGCGGGAAGAAGAGAGAGTCAAGAGAGAAAGAGAGAGTGAAGGCACTATGGAGAAGCTTGGATGGATCTTAAACAAAATGCGTCAATTCAATCTGCGCGTTCAGCGATAGAATTTGTATTTCACACTGAAGCATGACAGACCAACAGTTTGTATTTCACACTGAAGCATGACAGACCAACAGTTTGTATTTCACACTGAAGCATGACAGACCAACAGTTTGTATTTCACACTGAAGCATGACAGACCAACAGTTTGTATTTCACACTGAAGCATGACAGACCAACAGTTTGTATTTCACACTGAAGCATGACAGACCAACAATTTGTATTTCACACTGAAGCATGACAGACCAACAATTTGTATTTCACACTGAAGCATGACAGACCAACAATTTGTATTTCACACTGAAGCATGACAGACCAACAGTTTGTATTTCACACTGAAGCATGACAGACCAACAGTTTGTATTTCACACTGAAGCATGACAGACCAACAATTTGTATTTCACACTGAAGCATGACAGACCAACAGTTTGTATTTCACACTGAAGCATGACAGACCAACAGTTTGTATTTCACACTGAAGCATGACAGACCAACAGTTTGTATTTCACACTGAAGCATGACAGACCAACAATTTGTATTTCACACTGAAGCATGACAGACCAACAATTTTTATTTCACACTAAAGCATGACAGACCAACAATTTGTATTTCACACTGAAGCATGACATACCAACAGTTTGTATTTCACACTGAAGCATGACAGACCAACAATTTGTATTTCACACTAAAGCATGACAGACCAAACCAACAATTTGACGAACAAATGATTAAATCTGAAAAATATATCCAAACGATGTATACATGAATACCTTTGGCATTACCCACCGACGTACCTAGCTATACCAATTTGCAAATTTAAAATTTACAATCTACGCGAATAAGAAAAGTGTGTATATTTGTTTACACATTTTAATTCTTATATTGTTCTTCGCTTTTTATAGCACCTTGCTGTTTTTATAGTTTTGTTTGGAGAAATGTCTCGTTGCTACCATTATGTCAATGCATTAAGATATTTATTGTAAAAGCATCGGGAAGAGATAGGGGCAACATAAATATGGAAACTGAACAAATATTTCAAAGTCGAGGATACGAGGTTTACATGGAAAAGGATACATTGTCACGGATTACAATTGATCGAAACAATCTATATAGATGGTTATTACCCCCCCCTCCCAAAAAATACTACTAATTGAACCATTAGTAACATTTTGAATCTGTTCTGATATCCAACCATATCTGTGCAAAAATAAATTTCAATTAATTCCTAACTTGTCCACCATCATGTTTGCACTCTTTGTGTTATCGCCGTTTAATGGCATGGGGGACACTTTAGTAATCGTCTCAGCAGTATGATGGATGATCTTCAATGGGATTAACACTAACTGGACCGTAACTCCGATATTTTTTTTTGTGGTGGGTTTATCCCAAAGATAATATTCATTAAAACAATCTCCAGTATATTCCTGAATTGAAGAACGTTATCATAGCTTGAACCGACGCAGTGCCAAGTGAGGATTTTGTTAGAAGTATTGACAATTTTGCATACTGTATTCCGATAAACACAATGACTGTTGGGCATTCGTGACTGGAAATTGGTGGACAAGTGAGACATAGACTTAGGTTTATTAGTACTAAATATGGTTAGATTGCAGAAAGGAGTGTACATTTTATTAACGATTTACTAAGTGACATTTCTTGTGTTTTCTGATGTTTATTTGTATCAAATATGATTATATTGTAGAAAGGAATTGGGCATTTTGTTTACCGATTCCATTGGTGGCATTTTTGAGAGCCATTCTGTATGATAAGTTTATGGACAGTATCCACATGTTCACTTTTGATTTACTCATATTCACCTCAAACAAAGGCATATTGCATCTGAGACGGAAGTGGCTACTGTGAATTTGAGACCATGCCTAAACGGACACTCTTAGTAGGGAGTTGAGCAGCGAGATGTGCGTTCGCATTACAATAAAATTTCTCCAATGGGGAACACTTTGGTAATCGTCTCAGCAGTATGAGTCGGAGAAGCAGAAAACAAAAAGGAAATTCCAAAGTATAACGATTCGAGGAAAAAAAACTATAAGATTAGAAGGCTCTTCGTCATATGGGGGCGTCTACGGTAAAGGCGTGGGATTTTGCTGCTTGTCGAGTCAGTTGAGTGTATTATGTCGAGGTGGCCCCAGTGCTACGAGTTCGTCGGAGTACGTTTCATTAAAGTACTTGTAAAACAAGCACAGGGATGCAACATTGTGGCGATGGAACAGATGTTGGAGTTTGATTGACAATACGGGTCCTGTTAAATTAGAGACTCCTTTTTGGGCCCTGTCTAATAGTAAGATAGAGTTTAGTGGTTGATGCATCTGCTCATATGTGGCAACAATACTACATGCATGGGCGAGTAGTGGCTTGTAGAGATATAGGACATTGTTAAGAGGAACTATTTTTCTAGCGTGGTAGAGAGAGCTCACCTTCTTTGCAGCAGCGTTGGCAATTTCTTCTATGTATTCGTATCAGTTAATGTGACCTGTGAATGTTAGGCCGAGAAGTTCGAATGATGAACTCTCAGCTAGCAAAAGGTGGCTGAAAAGATTCTTTGCATTTTTTATTAAATAATGGTTTGCCATTTACCAAGACCCGGGGGAAACTCGAGGGCAAAGGTCAAAGAGATTTTCCAGTGGACGATAAACGCCATAACGATAGGATTAGAATCAATGGGTGGAATCAGCAAAAGATTAGTTAAGAGGAATTTATTATCTGCAATTATTCGTTTACATTAAACTTGAAGATGACCATGTTGTAGTCGGTTGTGAAGCAGCCTTGTGCTATTTTGTTCCACGGATAGGATGTTCTAAGAAAAATACTTTGTTCTCTTGGTATTTTGTATTATTTGTTTTTATATTCACAATATTTCGGTCGGTGTAACTCCGATCTCTTTCAGGTTTGGGAATATTCTATTCGAACTCGAGAATTTTAATAGAATTTCGAACTGAACCTTTTATTTAGTCCGCAAGGAGAGATTGTTCTCGTTCCGTCAGCGAAGACCGATTAGAATAGTGAATTTGCGATATTCTTAGTTATCGTCTGTAATAAAAAAAAACATCACTTTTAAGCTACAGAAAAGGCTTGATTGTTAACAAACGCCTTTAACCTTTACGCCTATTTGAACAATTCTAGCGAGATCTTGTGGACCTTAAAGCCTAATCTTGTTTAGATGTGTATTATTACTTCTTATTAACTGTACAACGATTATTGATTATGTACAATTTTTCTAACGTCTTTTTCTGGTGCACTTTCATTTGTTCATAAATAATATGAACATTATCGTTGGCTTTAGTATATGAAAAATTCTTTGGGAGAAACACATATTGCCTTTGAAAATTAAAACTGAGAGGAGGGAGATTAAAATACAAATTACTGCCGCATATACACGTGTAAGGACGACCATATTTAAAAACTAAACAACAAGGGTTTGTTCATTACACGGCATAACTTTTTGAGCATTTAAATGCTTCGTTTCAAAAGAATACTATGGCATATTGGTTTTTAAATGAACGTTGGCCTTAAAAATCGCCCATTAGATGTGAAAATAATATATATATATATATATATATATATATATACATATATATATATATATATATTGATTCCTTTTATATACGCAACAATTAATTCATATATATATATATATATATATATATATATATATATAAACATTCAATGAATTAAAACATTACAATTGTTGTAAGAATTAGAACATCAAGTCCAGTATGGCGTACGATCGTTTCCAAAACATTTTGGAAATACTTTATTTTATTTTGTTTCATAAATTAATAAAGCTAATCCAAAACGTCACTTCATCAGCGCCTTTAGCAACACGTCTTACAGAAAGTCAAAGAAAACATTTTAAAGTTCGTTGTAGAGAAACATCTACTTACATAAAGAGATACGGTTGATATGTTAGCAGCATAGGAGGGGGAAGAACACAATGGCACCTACAAACCAAAACACTTGTACACATAGAAGAATATATATCAATATATATATATACTTTATAGTTGCATTCCAATTACCATAGGAACAATCAATCTAGAACCATAATTTCTATTGATTGTTTCAATTTCTGTATTTTTATATTTCAGCGAATACCTATATTTCTAGTTCATCTCACTAAACAATTTTTTTTAATTAATTTTTTCCAAATGTAATACTATGGTTACACACTAGCTAATAATATGGTTACACACTAGCTAATAATATGGTTACACCCTAGCCAATAATTTGGTTACACACTATCTAATAATATGGTTACACAAATGCTAATAATATTGTTACACACTAGCTAATAATTTAGTTACACACAAGCTAATAATATGGTTACACACTAGCTGATAATATGGTAACACACTAGCTAATAATATGGTTACACACTAGCTAATAATATGGTTACACACTAGCTAATAATATGGTTACACCCTAGCCAATAATTTGGTTACACACTATCTAATAATATGGTTACACAAATGCTAATAATATTGTTACACACTAGCTAATAATTTAGTTACACACTAGCTAATAATATGGTTACACACTAGCTGATAATATGGTAACACACTAGCTAATAATATGGTTACACACTAGCTCATACAATGAAAGTTATGATGCACGCCTCGTTATCCTACCACAACTAACAAAACTAAGCTGGATACTGAGCCAGACAAGCCTAATTCGTGTTCTGAAATCCGGTAAAACCATAACAGAATCACAAGCAAAGTAAACTATGTAATAGTTAAAATAAACTATGTAATAGTTAAAATAAACTATGTAATAGTTAAAATAAACTATGTAATAGTTAATTTGTCCATGTGGAAAAAGAAAATGATTATTCTTCACAGTTTTACTTGAGGTTTGAGAAGTAGGAAATTACTTTAAATGAACAATTATATGTCTACGTAACTCGTAAAGATATCAAGTGTTAGCCCCAAAAAGGGCCCCTTGATCTTTGGGAGCTAACTGAATTAAACTGATAAAAGTAAACACAAAAATACACGGCATAAACAGATGCAATGGTGCATCTTCCCTTTGTGATGCTACCACAAGTAACAACGTTAAAATGTATGTGCTGAGTAAATGATCTACTTTGGTTGAAATGATTAATTATTTGGGAGTAGGATCCATTTTATGTGATATTAAGTTTGTGGTTACTAAACCTTAATCTGAAAGGTGAGTTTGTCTCACCTATGTCTCAGCTATTTGGGCATCTTATGGAAACGATATAATATATAACATTGGGCCTATCACACGTAAGGTGTGGCGGTGGTATTTTAATACGTATATTTGGGACTGTAAAGGGCGAATCTTAGACTTAATGGTGTCGAACTAGTTGTCTCGGTTTATTGCAGGTATAATTGCCATGTTGTGCGTTGTATTGTGTTTCTTGTGTGTGGTAGCATATTTAATAAATTAGGTTGCTGTATTTAAGAATTAATGGGTGGTCTAATTAATTAAATAAGTGTAAAATGTTTAGTTAGAGCATAGGCATGTGTACGCATGCGTTGGCCATAGGTGAAGACTAGGAACGAGGTCATTTGTAGTTTTATGTTCCTACTAGCAGGGCTACTCGGCTTTGACAGGGGCTATAAAAGGCGAAATAGAACCGGTTAAAAAGTGTGGGTAACATCTTTATATTAAAACTGCTATCTACCGCTTTCGATCTCTCTCTCTATCGTTATCTCTTCTCCGTTTTTCAACATTCTCTCCTCCACCCTTTTTTCACATGCGCTCAGCCTATTCCTCCGTCTTGTTTTTGTATATGGGATATAATAATAATGTAAGTCATTCACCTGAGCTCTCAGTGTTAGATTATTGCTTCCGGGCAGCACCGAGTTTTTACCCACCCCTTCCTAAAATAAAAATAATGAAATCTATATTTGTTTTAATTTATTCCATGACAACGCCAAGTTTCTTATCTTCCCGCTGTCTCTTACTAATATAATGCGACTTATATTTATTTTAGTGTATTCGGCTTTTCTATAAACATATACCACATCACAAATGTACTGTAGTATTATTGCACACATCTGCTCTATCTAGGATACTGAGCACTGATTTCCGAGCAACGCATAATACATTTTCTGTTATTTAATAGTTTAACAATATACAGTTAAAAATCTGCTCTATGTAAGATTACTCTATCTAGGATATTGATGGTTCCCGGGAAGCGCCAAGTAAACATACCTGCTCTATCTTAGATATTGAGCACTTTGGATTAACTTATACTACTTACCAAATATAATACATTATTATTACTATTATGGCTACCGGGCAATACCGAGTTTCGTGCCACAGCAATCCCCTCCCTAGTCTGAAGAGAAGCTTAAAACACGTTAAATAATTTAAAAACAATGACTAGTCATTTCCAGAAAAAATACATTAAAATTACAGTCTTTTATTTCCCAATTAAACAGAAAAACTCGACCCCCCCCCCACACCCGACTAGATTTTTTCGATTTCCCCCTTAGTCGTACACTTGGAGATTCCGGAATACTTTCATTTTCGTTCCCGGTTTATTTTAAATGATACACTTAAAAATTTTATGTAGAATCTCTAACCTTTTTCTCTATGGGACACAAACACATACACACATACACACATAGATTGAGTGTTATATATATAGAGAGAAGTAAACTCTTTATGGATGCTGTATTTTTAATACTTGGGTTAACGAATTATAAAAAGCAAATAGTCTGCTAAAATTGTTGTAATAATTTATTGATATGGTAGATATAATAATAGGTATCTGATAAAAAGTTTGGATGCGTATATATATATATATATATATATATATATATATTATACATCCCCTTTAAGAGAATTAAAGTTGGGCACTATTAGGAGATATTTAAAAAAATAAACATTCACTTAGGCCACAGAGTACAGCCTTCGAGTAAGTTTGTTGAGTTCTCTAGTCTGTCTTGATGTTTACGCTGTATTTGGCATGAATATAACTGAATTTCTTCGTACCACGTGATAATTTGAAATGGCTGTGAGGGTAGGGTGAAAGCGTGCAGATTAAAATGTAGCTCTGTGAATCAGATTCGCGCCTTGTGACCGTCTGAAATTATAACTTCCCTGCACTATATATATAGTAGGGTATGAAAAATAATCGTGGAAAAAGACCTGTACGACGTCGTTGGTATATAAATATAATTCAATATTTATTTATAAATATTATTATTATATATATATATATATATATATATATATATATATATACATATATATATAAACAATTCCCATAATAACAACGTTACTAGCACAAATAACACCGACAAGATTGATAAAATGAAATATTACATAGTTCTTCTCCAATAATACCACATATCGTTGCTTACAAAAACAATTCAAATCTGACATAAAAATAGCAACATGAACTTCTAAAACAATTAAAGGTTTATTCAACACGAAAGCCCGTCCCCACCTACTCCCTAAAACATTACTTTCCTAGCTTACATTTACAAAATAAAATGTGACTCATATCCGAGGTTTTATATCGGCGAAACGACCAGAGAAAAAATCTCGCATTTACGAACAGTGTTCCTGTATATCACTAGTGCGTTAGTCGAATTGTTGTGTTTGAGTTTTCGTTCAAAACACAACAATCCGACAAACGCATTAGTCATACACAGAAGCACTTTTACAAACAATTTTTACTTTACAAACAGCACATGCAAATACATCGAAAGTGGTGTAATCTTTCTCTCATCACACTCTAAGGTAAACCTCGACTCGGATGTTATACCTTAACAACACATCTGGCCAACCTCGCTCTCAAACAATGTAATATACATCGCCACTGCATCCCTGTTAAAATACTACTTATTTTTCTGCATTTATTCATGTTTACATTTGTTTCTGTTCCTTTTCTCCTTTTCCCAATTTTAACGTCTTTGTCGAACGCACTGATACTTCTTTTTTTAATAGTTAAAATAAATGCCTAAAATATCTTGTTCTTGCTCTTTCTTTCCTATGCTTGTGCCGTTATTCCAATAAATTTAAAATCTTAACTTTTTTTTAAAGACGTTCATTGATCAGTACGAAACCGCAAATCTCTATTTTTTATGATTTCTTACTATGTTTAATTTGTTTCATCCTTTGTCTTTTTCACACATCTTGTCTCCACAGCATTTTAGTTCATGATACATCGTGTATTTAATCTTTATGTATATATATATATATATATATATATATATATATATATATATATATATATACGCACACATACATATATATATATATATATATATATATATATATATATATATATATATATATATATATATATTAATAAATATGAAGATGAGAATTCCGAGGCAGAAGCAATGCTATGTTTAAAACCGGGAGGTGGAATAATAATGAACAAATATAAATGGCAAGAGACGGTAAATCTCAGATCAATTGATTTATATTTCAAAAGTTAAATATAAAGAGAGTAAATTGTATAATTGGTGGGCATGCTGTTAACTATTTAAAAATCCGCAATTGTATATACTTTAATCATTTCGAGAGTAACAACCTCTCTTTTTCAAAAAGAAAACAAAAGTTGGACTGGCTGTGTAAGTTGAGGAGAGCCAAGTGGGCGCTATTATTCAAAAAATAGAAACATATGTACGTGTGTACGTATGTATATATATATATATATATATATATATATATATATATATATATATATGTATGTATGTATATATATATATATATATATATATATGTATAGGGTATTGTATATATGTGCGCATATGAATAAAGTTTATATATAGGTCAGCTTGGAAAGCATTTATCCGCTGACCGTTTGAAGATTTGGTCTTGTTTACGGTTAAATTAGTAGTTTTACGAGCGCACGCGTGCATAGGCGACAGTTAAAATTGTCAGAGTAGGCTAATTCAATGTATAAAAGGATTTGAAAGCGGTCAAACATACTAAATATACAACAATGATAAAAAGTAAAAGAAAACCAGTGGTGCTAATGTGTAATTTGATATGAAGTTTGCCTGTTTAATTATACACCAATCTTTTCCCAACCAGGATAATACAGAGAATTCAGTAGTTTGTTATTTCTCATTTTATTTTTTCTAAAGGTCTGAGGAAGCTGACTCTTGAGATAGATCGCAGCTAAAATAATGTATGCATATATGCAACCAATAATGTTTGTATAAATAAAAAATATACTAAAGAACAGATCTACTCGTTATTGAGCACTTATTTATAAACACTAGACTTACATTGTATTAACATCTAGAAATCAAAAATAATACATGTACTCTCTCTCTCTCTCTCTCTCTATATATATATATATATACATAAAAGTGTTTTTGAATAAATACAGTCAATATTGTTATAAAATGTTTCATTACAACCAGCACGTGTGTTTCCATTAATTTTCAACACAACATCCATTCTTTATATTTTTGTATTCCTTTAGGCTAGAAAAGTTTTAAGCCATTTATTTTACATTATCGGAACCGATCAATAACTACACTTTGAAAATGCAAACTAATAAGGCACAATATTATGTTGCATAACGACACACATTCTTTGTTTTTCAAAAATTACCTTTATCATAACTCTTTACTCAGGTAACATAAACGCATTAATTGAATCCATATTTCAGGTTCGTTCGATATTGTGAGCCTGCTGGCCTGTTTGTATTTATTTAGTAAAAGTGAACGTACGTGTGTCTGGCATGCTTCAATTCATTCAAAGAGATAGAGAGAGAGAGAACGAGAGAGAGAGGCAGACAGAAAAAGAAGGGTAGGCTTAAGTCCGAGCTAGCAATAGCATTAGTTTTTCTTATTTTCTCATCAATTACTTTTGTCTTTTTCTAATTACTTTTGTCTTCTTTTTTCTCATCCGATTAACTGTGTCTTCTTATAAATGAGTTTCGTCTACCTTATCTTATCGATTAGTTTTGTATTCCTTTCTCATCGATTAACCTTGTCTTCGCATCGATTGGTTTTGTCTATTTATTTTCATAGATTAGCTTTGTATTCTTATCGATTGGTGTTGTTTCTTTGTTTTTCTCGATTAGTTTTGTCTTCTTATCAATTTGTTTTATCTTCTTATCGATTAACTTTGTCTTCTTATCGATTAGATAGGTCTCTATGGATTAGTTTTGTTTCAATGATTTTAAGTAGTTAATAGGAATTAAATTTGGAAGCAATAACAAGCTGGCGAAGCCACCTAGTATGAACGACTATTTCGGTCGTTAAACAATTTCGACCATTTGTAAACATTTTCTTGACTAAAACCTGTTTCTTCGTACACATCACACATTTTTGTGTAAATTTTAAATTGTTTGCAGTTCTCAGCCGCCAGAAAATGTTATGCCAGCCATCTGTTTATGTCTGGAACAATCTGTTTGATTTGTCATTATTTTGAATTGTTTCAAAACAAATATTTCGGCGTGATTAAAATATCTATTGCTGTGAGCAAATTCCAAACAATGCAGAATTTTGCTTTAAACCATTTCTCAAATTCCGGTGTATTGAAGTCTATCATTTCGTAAATTCCGGTATATTGAAGTCTATCATTTCGTAAATTCCGGTATATTGAAGTCTATCATTTCGCAAATTCCGGTATATTGAAGTCTATCATTTCGTAAATTCCGGTATATTGAAGTCTATCATTTTGTAAATTCCGGTATATTGAAGTCTATCATTTTGTAAATTCCGGTATATTGAAGTCTATCATTTTGTAAATTCCGGTATATTGAAGTCTATCATTTTGTAAATTCCGGTATATTGAAGTCTATCATTTTGTAAATGCAGAAATGGAGATAAAAGTATTGTATTCCAAGTGATCCATCGATGAAGGAGGTCAAAAGAAGCGGGAATGTATTGATAGGATACTGGGGTCCCTTTCTTTCTCTCCCTTTTTATTCATTAGTACTTAGAGATCGGGGGCCCCTTTCCACGACTGTATTTCTTTATCAGTTGCATAGATACCGGAATATTTATTTAAAGATCATCTCCACTTCTATAAACTTGAGTTAGTAAAGCAGTGAATAAGCCATACTTTTGTCTCCCCAATGAATTACTTAACTATATTATAGTTTATATTTTCTTGTGTTTTACTTTTCGTTGCCGAATTCCAGGACAAGAATTCAACTTATCTGGTGCAGCATCCAGCTTTATGTTGTTACTTGAGATAACATCACTAAGAGAAGATGCATCATTTCACGTATAAGCCAACGTATAGCCATACCTAGGGCATCTTAGTTAAGATTCGAATACTCTGTTATTTTGAATATTTGGTCAGGTTTGACTTGTACGGCGAAGAATCATCATGTCATATTGTTCTAGAAACCTCAGATAGATCAAAGATGCTCAAAGATGGTTTGGTAGTTTTGTTTTACGGCATATCAACCCTTTTTGGGTTATTTAATGCCGAATCTGGTCTTGTTTTCTTCTCTTTTTTGTTTCTTTCCCCTTTTAATATCTGTTTCTATTTAACCCATAGTTGGGACCCTAACAGGTACTACCACTCCGGGTCAGGGTGGACCTGGGAGCAATGGTAATTAAGAGGAGGCTCCACATTCCCCAAAGTCCGTAAGCCGGATCTCACCATCGGATGTAGTTTAAGGTCATATCCAGGACCGGGAGTAGGGTAGGAAAAATAAAAATAAAAAAGGGGAGGGAGAAAGGGAGAGTGGCTGTTGTTTTTGTTTTTGGTTTTGTAGAACATAATTAAGTTTTACAAAAAAAAAAAAAAAAAAAAAAACGTCAATGTAGGTGAATTTCGTCTCAGGGAGCCACAGGGCAGCCTGATCTGGTATCACCAGCTCAAAGATGGTGTCTAGAAGATATTAAAATATAGTTAACTTTGATAATGAGTAAAACGATCAAAAATAGGTTCTTGGAGATAAAAGTGTTGTACTCCAAGAGTTCCATCGATGTAGTAGGTCGAGAGATATGGGAATAGATTGATTGGATACTGCGAAATGAACATTTTTGGCTTATGTTTTTAAAAGATCAGGGAATATGAAGAATAGAAGGAGATCAGTGTATATGTGAGAGTGTTTGTGAGAGAAACATAGAGAGAAAGAGAGATGGATAGCAAAAGAGAGAACACAGATAGAGGGAAAGAGAGAGAGAGTCAGAGAGATATATAAAGAGAGAATGATAGAAAGAGAGCGAGCGAGAGATAAATATAAAGAGAGGGGGTGAACAAACGAGAAAAGACAGATAGATTTAGATAGAGCGAGAGAGATAGAGAGAGAAATATATATAAAGGGAGAAAGTGAGCGAGCGAGAGATTAATAGATAAAGATAGATAGACTGAGAGATAGATAGATATATATACGTATATATATATATATGTATATATATACGTATATATATATATATATATATATATAGATATATATATATATATATATATAGAGAGAGAGAGAGAGAGAGCGAGAGAGAAAGACAGAGAGAGAGGGGTTAAAAAGAAACGCCAATAAAAATATAGGATTTCCGCCTTTTCTTAAAAACCATGTCATTTTTATTTAACTCAGTCATGCTGTTTACCCCCATGTACCTAATAGACACGTACTTGCCTATCTCTGAGAGTGTTTGTCGGTCACACTTAATGTTAAAATATGTTCTATCGCAAAACGCGCAGTTTAAATGGATGTAACTTATTTTATATGCTTCTAAAATCTTTCTAAGTTCTATATAAATTCTTTATTTTGTTTTGTCAAATTTAATTTCGAAACAGACTTTTCGTCGGTTTGTCACGGTTGAGTTTGTAGGAACATGTTCGTATCATTTTCGTTTGTATGTTACGTCTAACTTTGAAATAGCATTGTCTTCAGCCTGTAACGTATGTATTTAACATAACATTTTCGTTGGTCTGTCACATTTAAATTTGAAATAAAATTCCTGTCCGCACGTGATGCATGTATTTAACTTGGCAGTTTTGTTTTTCTGAGTTTAAACACACCTTTTTTGTCCACATATAAACATACACCAAATATATTTAACATAGCTGTTTGTTGGTTTGTCAAGGATCGTCTTAATTTTAATCGTAAACCGCGCAGATTGAATGGACGCATCATAAGAATATCCGTTCTTGTGTTTTTTTTTGTTTTTTGGGTTGTTTTTTTTTCATTTTAAATTTTTTCATGAAAAATATTTAGATGAGCTCATTAAAATATTTTCCGCTACTTTTTGTCTGGTGCATATTTTTTTTGGATGAAATTTTAAGGAATATTAATTTTCTCAAACATGAAACAAAAGGTCATAGTTTTTTTCCATCTTCTCTTCATCTTTTTCTTCTACTACTTTTTTCTTTTTCTTTGTAACAGATACACACACATAGGATTTGTCTCTCTCTTTCTGTCTCGTTCTGTCTGTATGTCTGTATGTCTGTCTAATATATATATATATATATATATATATATATATATACATGTATATATACTTTACAGTAGCCTTATAATCAAGAACCATAATTTGTATTTATTGTTTTAATTTCTTTATTTTCATATTTTAGTGAATACCTCTTGTCGCACATAGCCTTTGTCGGGACTACGGGTGCAAGCGCGTAACAATTATACAAATAAAACATATGAAAGTGTCTGGAAGTGGCTCGTCGGTCCCTAGGGTCTAATATTATCAACAGAATACAGGGGGAATTCTCCAATTCAAGACCTCACATAAAAAACAAAGAAGAATAACAAGCAGGTAAAAGACGACTAACACACCAAGTATAGATTCAAACAATATTTATTTATAAAACAATAAGAAACGGAAAAACCATATACAAAACAAAGAACATAAACATAACGTTTTATTTTAAGGGAAATGTTTAATGGGTAACGTTCACTAATGGAGAGCAAACTCCATTAAGAAACTAGTGTCTCAAACAAATCACGGAACAAAATAGTTACTCACCCTCAGAATGTGGAAGGTTGTTACAACTAGAGTTGAAAAGTTCAATGATCCAGGAATGTCACAATTCACCCTCATCTAAGATCCACATTGATCTTTGGATGGAAAAGTCATGAGCAGAATTCAAAGATTAAGTGGTCAGAACTCTTATATGCGGATATATCGTGAAAATTTCACTTGGCGCTATAAACCGTTATGGGTGCATTCGTTTCTTCACGACGATGTAATAAGTATATAGTCAACATCAGATTAGGTGAAATAATCTCGTAAGCCTTTGTTTTCTTCAAATCAGCTTTCGGCATGGAAGTAAAATATCGGGAAATTCAACCCGGTTATAGAGTTATTATCTTTCGCAGATTCATGCTTTCTTTCCTCTTCTTCGTTTTATTTCTTTTTCCTTTTTATTATCGGCAGTGCATACTTGATCGGTAACACTTGACTATTCGGCTGACAGGAACTATCTGTTCGACTCGCCAACTCGCCTTTTTATATGTTTTCGGACTATATGTGTTGGCGGGGTAGATGTATGTGTGTGTGAAGAATCTCTAGGCGATTACATTTTGCACTGATTTGGGGTCACGACACTCATAGACGTTAATAGCTGACACCTGGTGTTTGACCGTCGTTTTATTTGTCTTTGTCTAAGGGTTTAGAATGGGGGAGAGTGTATCGCTAACCGGAAATAAGAGTTAAAAAGCGACAACACTTGTCCCTTTGATTTGGGGGCAATTACGTTCGCAAATGTTTTGAGAGACGACAGCAACCAGCTGCATCGTCTTATTTTCTTTCGGTTATGTTTAGTACGGAGCGGGGGGTCTCTAAGTAGACGCAAGATTCGCTTCTTATCAGTGCAAGGGTACAGTATGCGTTCGTGGAGTCAATTAAACATGTCCACAATTATGACTGGCTTGGGTTATAGGACAAATATAAAAATACTAGATAAACTAGACTTGGTTCGCCTCAGTTTAATGTTCATGAAATATATTTTGTTTCTCTAATTTTGATTCATTTGTAACACTTATTTCTTCTTAATCTCATAATACAATACTTTTTATTTATCTTTTTGAAATGTAATACTTTTTCTTACGAGTGTGTCACAGCAAAACCAAGAGAAATAAATGGTCTTTAACTTTGCTGATCATCATGACAATAGTTCATTTAATGATAATATGAAAACATATTATCCCAAAATCAGGAAAAAAGAAGGAAGAAGTTTAACAAGTCTTATTAAAAATAACAGCAAGTCAAAACACATGAAAAAAACTCACTTACTAAATGGTAACAAAAATTCAGGATCCCGCCAAAGAAAACTGGCTTCCAAAATTTGTAACGACTCCTCAAACCGTCACCTATAATCAAACCCAACTGAGTAAACCTGAATCATCTTTAAGTCCAAAGCAAAATCTCGATGGAAAAATCTATTACGAAAAGAAACCTTGAAAATAAATAATATCTGTTAAAAATTTCAAATCAATATAAAAGCTTAATACGAAGATACGGTGTGTTAAGAATACTTTCTAATGTAAACAGCAGATTTGCAGAAAAAGGTAGAACCATTCTTAAATGTGGATTTACACAATCTGAATTCCAGATAGATAAATGGTTCCATTATTATTATAATTCGTTATTTTTTTACGAAGATAAATTAAAAATCATAGTTAATCAGATTTAATTGTTAAGTATTTATTTCATTTTTTTCTAATTTACATAATTAATTAAGAAATATATCTATAGTAAGTAAGCTACACAGAAGCGTCCATGTGTAAGATATGTGAGGGGTTAGGAGGCGCAGCGGAAGCTGGAACTGACGTAATGACGTTGGGAGGCTTTTTCGATTTCTTTTGTTTCTGACTGACGAACAGAACCCAGGTGAGAAAGCGCTGGTCCGCTCACTGTCAGTAGGCTGGGGAGGTCGGAGCAGCGTGTGGCCCAAAATTGCGCGAGGAAAGCTTTTTTCTGATTCCTTCGTTCTCTCCCGTGCTAAATCTTTGACTTTTGTTTTATGTAAAATAACATTGTTAAAACTATACCAGCGTTCCATCGTTATTGTTCAGAAGACAAGATATCCCAGCCGGCGGAGACGATACCTGGGAACCCACGAGAAGGTAATCAGACAAATGTTATCTACGATTTGAGCCGACTAACCTTGGCTTTCCCCAAGAAGGTATATGCGAACAGAGATATCACGTCGGTCCAACGAAAGGAGAGAACGTAAAAGAAAAAATAAGAAGACAGTAGAGAGCTGGAGAGGAACAAAGCGAGAAGAGGAAAAAGAAGACAAAAAAGACAGACAGACAGGGAAGAACAACACATGTTGTAAGTTATTTTTAAAATTTTGTTTCAATGAATTATTAATTGTGATACGAGAATGTTAAAGTAACAAAAATAAGACAAGAAAGAAGAGAAATAAGACGTAGAAGTCGAAAGAAAGTAAAAAGGAAGGACAAGTAAAATACAAAGAGAGCATTTAGAACTGTCTGAAGTTAAACAATAGAAAAAAAAGGAAGGAAAAGTATGAGAACAGTTATCGAACATTGTATTAAGTTAAGGTAGGTAAAGAGACGATGAATGAAACAAGATACGATAAAGAAGAGAGATTGACTTTGAATTTAGACTAAAAAGAGAGAATGGAAAGAAAAGAAGAAAATAAGAAAGAACCAAAATGGACGATTGGAACAATTCAGAAGTTAACAAAATTAAAGTGAGGATGTTAGGTAAAAAAGAGATTACACGCAGTCCAAAACGAGGTGTCGTTTTATGTTGACTTTTTAAACTTGTTTGTGTGCTGTTGTGTAACAGCCGCCATATGTTTTTTGTGCATTGTGAAACGTGTTTTATTATGTGTTTGTTTCAATGCTGAGAGTGAGAGAAAAAGAAATAATGTGGTCTGTTTTTGGAAGAAATAAATAAAACAGGGTGTGTGCAAATTATTTATTACGGTGTATTTAAAACTTGAACGTCAGATTTTGGAGAAAAAAAAGGAAAGGAACAAAACTGAATGTGTGATAAGCTTGTACGTATTATTGTTCAGGAATTGTTTCCTTTTTGTTTTATTATTTATTATTTTAATTTAATTATTGTTTTACTAGTGAAACGTTGAATGATTTTATTGAGTATGAGCAATCAAGATGTCTGTAGTTTGCATGTATAATTGTTTCAGTAAATGTTCTGTTTGTTTTATATTAATGTTTTCAATTGTTAAACGTTAAATGATTATATTGGCGATGAGTAATCAAAGAATGTCGGGCTTCGCGTCCTTGTTGTTCTGTGGCAGAGAGGGTAAGATTTGTCACGGAGAAAGGCAGAAACAAAGTAAGAGGACGATTGCCCAGTTCTTTTTTATCAGAACATTTTACTCTTAAAGACGAAAAAATAAATGTGTGAATTGGAAATGTGGTGATTGGAGAGAGGGACAGGAAAGAAAACAAACAAAACATTTTTCTTTTTTCTTTTTCAGTTTTAGTTACATTGTAACTGTTGAATTTCTTAATATTTGTTGTTTTGTGTGGTTACGAGATTGTCAAACGTTGCAATTAATTTCGAATTGGTGGTATTTGTACGAGGGAGAGAGATTCATTTTCTCTTATTTTGTTGTGTTTGGCTTATACAGAACATTCTCTTTTTTCTTCTAATAGAATAAGTATTTAAAAAAGCAGTAACTGAGCTAAAGGTAACATTTACGTTAGTGGTCCGCCAAGCTGTTGTGTGACGGTCCTATATATATATATATATATATATATATATATATATATATATATATATATATATATATATATATATATATTTATATATATATATATAAATGAAGGAAAAGAGATACAGATGTACAAATGCCAAATCTATTTCATCTTCGATTGTTAAATGCAAGATGTACTCGATAAAAATATGTTTATATTTCTATCCTTAAGCCATGGTTTTTGAAAGATTAAAATCTTATCATCAGAGGAGTTACATATATGAATACGTTGGCAGTGAAATAACTTACATTCAAAATTTGAAAAAAAAGATGAGTGATGGAGAATAAGAGTGTGCCTGTGAAAAAGTTTATCAAAGTATGGAGTCTGTTTAGTTGGTGAATATCCGTTGATAAAATCTCCGGTGGAGAAAGATTTAAAGATGGAAAAGGGGATTTCGCGGAGACAGCGCTAAAAATGTTCAAGATGAAGTAAATGAAATAGAAAGATGTTTAGTTCAATCGTAGAGGGGAGGCACTTATTCGGATGTCATTTTGAGAATTCGGGCCATTTTAAAATACTTCCGTGGACCGAGAATGAAAAAATATTTTTAGGAGTGGAGTTTAAAATACGCAGGCAGTAGGAATTTCAGTAGTAACTCCGATGGAATTAAAACAAATGAGAGGTAGATTTCTGTCGGAGACAAAGCTAGTAAAAAGTGTGGGAAGGAGTAGAGATAAAGGGAGTGGATGAGGAAATTTAGTTTAGTGGATTGAACATTGACAGATGCTGGGAGAAGGGTATGGGAAGGGTTTGTTTACTGACAGCTCGTCGATAGTAAGCAACAATATAATGCCAGGTTTGGGCTGGCTTCACTTAGGAGTTGGGGTAGAGTTACAATATGGGAATGGATCGGTGTGTAAGGGGGTTAGCTAGTAATTGTAAAAAGGGAATAGGAATTAGAGTATTTGAGTAGAGGCGATTAAGGATTAGTAGAGTGGGGGAGAATAATGTTAGGTTTTTAATTTACATTAAGTGTTATGGGTTAATAGAGTTATATGGTGCACAGGGAAAGATAGCTTATGTTATTGGGATGATTACACTGGGTAACAAAAAAATATGTTTTGAAAATCGTCCTGGGTTTGCCAGATGAATTAGACTAATGTTGATGCTCTGAGTCCGTAAATGACCTTGGTTTTGCTCAATCAGGTCAGGTTTTTTTTGGTACAGAATTTTTTAAAAAATCGATTTTTCGTAAAAAAAAAAAATTCTGCGGATCATCAGCTGAGAAACCCCTGACGATTTTTACCGTTTTCCTCAAGAAATAAAAGTCAACGTATTCAAATTCATTCAGTTTTTATTTAGTCCATCAAATTTGATAAGCATAATCATCATAATATTAGTATAAGTTCAGAATTCACGGCATAAATCGGCGTTTCTTCCATTCCCGTTTGTGAGCAGCTGCTTGGTTGTCTCTCTTCAGCGACCAGAGGTAGTCCGTCATCATGACTGTGTCCCACCTCCCCTGGTACCTCTCTTCCATTTGGCGCATGTCCTGATGGAACCTTTTTCCCTGTTCGTCGCTCATCGCCCCAAGGTTTTCAGGAAACTTCTCCATGTGTGAGAACAGGAAGTGCATCTTTATACTCAGCAAACACCCGAGTTTTTGGAAGGCCTCTATCATGCTGCTGATGAGTCTGGCGTGGTTTGCTGCCTTCGTGTTCCCCACGAAGTTGTTCACCACCTGCACAAACGATTTCCACGCGGCGCACTCTAGGGTGTTCATGGAGTTTTGGAACTCTGTGTACTTTATGAGCTGCCGTATCTGTGGGCCATCGAAAATGCCGGCCTTCAGCTTCTCAATGGTCAGTCGAGGAAAGGCTCGGCACAGGTAGTTGAAGCACCTCCCATCCTTGTCCAGAGCGCGCGTGAACTGTTTCATTAACCCAAGCTTCATGTGTAGCGGTGGGATCAATATCTTCTCCCGGTCAACAAGAGGTTCGTTTATGATGTTTCTAGCCCCAGGTACTAACTGCTCTCGCGCCGGCAACTCTTTCTTTACATAGTGCTGGGCTCTGTCTCGACTGTCCCACATACATATAAAGCATGGGTACTTTGTGAACCCGGACTGCTGACCAAGTAGAAAGTTCTACCATCTTTAAGTCGACGCAGATGATCCATTTGTGCTGCTCATATTGGATTTTGTCGAGCACGTACTTCACTGCTTCATATTTCTCTTTGAGAGTTGTGGAGTGCGCAAAGGGGATTGAGGCGAACTGGTTCCCGTTGTGGAGGAGCACACACTTCAACGAGCGCCTGCAGCTGTCAATGAAGAGTCGCCAATCTCTCGGATCGTATTGAGGAGCGCCGAGTTTAACAAGAAGACCGGCGATATCTTGGCAGTACACGAGGTCTTCCTCCTGGCAGAAGTAGCCCATGTAGTCCTCATGCCTTCTACGAAAGAAAGTGATACGCGCGTCCTTGCCAAGTAGATTTTTTTCTTTGAGTCTGGAGGCCAACAGCTCGGAGGAAGTCTTCGACAAGCTGAGATCCCGAACCAGATTATTAAGCTCACATTGTGAAAAGAGATGCGGACAATCTTGTGCTTCATACTCGAACTCTTCTGTATATCCTTGCTCGTCTGTAGTGGTGGCCTCGTCGTCGCAGTCGGGAAGCTGTATGAACGCTGGTACAGGAATTTCTTCGCAGTGAGCCACTGGACGGCGGGCAGATGGAAGGTTGGGGTACTGGAGGCTGTGCCGATTCTTCCTGTTGATGCCAGTAGTATTGATGGCGCAGAAGTAACAATCCGATGCATGGTCAAAGGCTCCCTCCAAACCATCGGAATCCCAAACTTCAGTGAAGTTTTCGCTCCCTTCGTCCACCGCCGGAGGTATTCCATGCACGTCTTGCACACCGTGTGCGGTGCCCAGGACTTATCTTGGTCACCCAGCTTGACTTTAAAGTAAGCCACGTAGGCGCGCTTCACAAATATTGTGATGTTGTTCCTGTCCCCTGACAGCGTGTATTCTCCGCAGATGTAGCAGAACACGTCAGGATTATTCCTGCATGACCGTCGCGCCGAAGCCATCACAATAAACTGAAAGAAAAAAGAAAGATGCAGCTGAGTGTCAGACAATGAAATTTAGAATCAATTTGATTGGTTAAGGGTTAATTAAGTACATTTTGAATTATATTTTATTTATATATTCCTATGGAGTAATGGTGAGACAGGTATTGATTTGATTGGCTAATTGTGGAATTCCCTTTATTGTTCTAAAAACCCGATGAATTCGAAAAAGGAAAATAAACAAATATAAGCTGAATTCCCCGTTTACTGCTCGTTAAATACGCTCATACTGAAACATAGAAATTTAATACATTAGTACTAGGATTTATAGCCACTGAATATGCCATAATTGTACTATTTTCTCAGAGACACGAACCCGCATAAAAAAAAACCGGCGTGCACCAACTTCCACGACTAAACACACACTGAGCTCACAATGAGTTAATTTAAAGCAAAGGCAATGAATGTTAAGGTAATGAGAATATGAGAGAGAATCTAAGAGGCAATATTGTCACTACGGAGTCCTTGGGAAGAATGACCCAAATTTGCTAAAGTATAACCCTCGTTAGCCTAAATTCACACAAAAATATATTAAATATTAAATAAATTCTATACATATTTATACACATAAATTTATGATAAACACAAATATATTAATTATTTATAATATTATTCGTGTCTGTGCATTGTAATTCGATATATTCTTCAAGAAAAATATGATTGAACTCAAAACCCCTGATATTAGCATATGTATAGCTCTTCAGGAAGGCCTATGGCTGTATCTCAAACAGTTGACCTGATAGAGCAAAATCAATGTGATATTCAGACTCAGAACACCAAAATTAGTCTAAATCATCTGAGAAACCCCTGACGTTTTTTGGCTGTTACCCAGTGTTATTTGTAAGGTTATAAAATGCAGACTTAAAAAATTAACAAATTATTGAATTTAAGAATAAGTCTAATGTTAAAGAGGGGGTTGTTGACTTGGAGGAGGGGTGTCAGAGGGAGTAATGAAATTTATGTACTTAAATTTTCGCTTGTGCCTGCAATTTGAGATAAGGTCCTTTGTAGAGTTAATAATATTTTTGGTTTTAGCTGCTGTAGCTTTCATAAATGTTTCTAATGTACATAGTTGGCAGAAAGCGCATCATGGAGTGTAGGAGTTAGACCCTTTTATATTGACGAGTGTAGGAATGCTTTTACTGTTAAAGCTTTTTATTAAATTGGAAAGAGAGGTGCCAGTGGCATTGTTATCATTGTGTTTGAAGGAGTAGATATGGTTTGAGTTTCGAGTCTTAATGGGGTAGGCACTAGCCCCAATGTAAGTTTGTATTTTGGGGTTGTTATTATAGTATGTGTGTTATTTATCGTATCAGGAGTAGTTTTGATTTGTATGCTCAAGTTCTGGGCTAAAGGTAAGTTGGAATTGTAAGGTAGAGAAGAAAAGAGAATTTGAAGGGTGAGATCAAGGTTATTGTTAGTTAACAGGGTGGTATTGGTTAGTGCAAGGTGTGTTATTTAGGGTGTCGTTCAGTACAGGGAGTTGAGGATGTCGCGAGCTTTAGGGAGAAGGGAGAGTTTTCATGCTGGTGTTAGTTCGTAAAATTACATTTTGGGGAATTGTTTAACAGTACAAGCGTATATGACGTTACTTTGTATGCAATTGCTATTTAACGGGAATTCTCTTGATACACACACACACACACACACATATATATATATATATATATATATATATATATATATATATATATATATATATATGTATATATATATGTATATATATATAAGTAGAGAGATTTTGCGTGAACTGACTTGAACTTTAAAACAAAGAAGGAATGCTGCACAAAGGTTAAAATTTATCTTTTGACAAAGAGCGGAGGACTGGTAGAAATATTAAAATTATAATAAAGTTTATAATTTGTCATACTCTTATGTTGTCAATAAGACCATTTTTATGTGTCAAATATAAAGAAATGCATTATCTGTGCCTAAAAACGGATTATAAATATAGTCAATAGAAACAAAATAAAATTATGACATATTATTGCAGGAATTCAACACAAACAATAGTGTTGATGTGGAATCCATGGAAGTTATATAAATACAATATCATAATTTTGTGTATTTCAATTGACAATACAATCGCTCTGTTTGACTAAATAGTTCAAACATTGAGCTGAATAATATCTGCAGTATGTCTTAGTATATGTTACTATGAACTTGCCTAAACCTCTTTTAAATCTGAAGGTGCGTACTACTCAAATCTTAATAGATGACTTACCTATTTAATATATATATATATATATATATATATATATATATATATATATATATATATATATATGTATATATATATGTATATATATATATATATATATATACAGAGAGAGAAGGATATATAGATAGATATGTTTATATATATATACATATACATATATATATATATATATATATATATATATATATATATATATATATATATATATATTGTGTGTGTTGTATTTAGGAATTAAGGAAGCATTTTCTCATTTATGCAACTATTGTTAAAAATAACAGAATGTGTTTGTTTAATAATCCTTTTATTATTTGTTCAATTATTTTCATGGTCTTTTTTTTATTAGAATAATGAAATTAATAAATTTCTCATACGTGTCACGAACGTTTTCGATTCTTCGTCGAATCATCCTCAGGTGTCATAAACAAATCAACAAAAAAGCTGCAGAAAGAAGAACATTTTTAAAAGACGGCGGAGAAACGCACAGAGAACGTTTTTAGCATAGTTCTAGGAAAGTCGTTGACGATTTAAATTCAGCGACGTTGGAGTGGCATCACAGAATAAAATCGCATTACGCCAATCATTTAAAAATGTTAGCACTAGTTTCATATGTTATGTTATACATTTTAGGTTATTGTGTTTTATGTTGATAGCTTCCAGTGTTTTTATTTTTTAAATTGTTTTGGAATGTGTTATGTTTGTGTTATTAACTAAAATTTGTCTTTCATCAGCAAGTCGGCATTTATATTTCTATAGATGTTGGTAAATTGAGCTACAGTTAATAATATGCATCGTGGGGCGGCGGAATAAGCTACTTGTTGTATTATGGGAGTTACATTCTTCTAAAGGCTGTTAAAGTTATAAATAAGATTGGGTCTTTTAAGTGTTTTTTTTATTGGAGAGGATGGTGTTTTTACTACAATATTTAGGGTTTTAAATTTCATATAGTAAATACTGAATCTAATTGTATTATCATTATCAATTGGAGACATGTATATGTGTATATTATTTTTCATTGCTTTTTCTTCTAATCTGAAGTGCTATTGCATTTCATTACAATAGTATATAGTGTTAATTGTGATGTTGTATGTTATTATTCTTAGTACTATTGTTGTTTTAGTTGAATCATTAATTTTATTTGTTCATCGACGATATAATCAGAAAATTCGTTGTTAAGTAATTGTTTTATAGTTTTTTATTCAATGAACAGTATTTGTTTAGGGGAGGAGATTAATTTAGCACGGTTTAACAGATTTTTAACAATAACTACTTTGTAGCGATAGGGACACTCGCTCTTGAAATTTAAAAGACTATAATTTAAGATGGTTTGTTTTTTATAAGTTGAAGTGTTAAACGATTTATTAGAAGCGTCAATAAGAACATCTAAGAATGGGATTTTATTATTTACGTTCAGTTTTATGGTGAATTTACGAACAGAGTTTTTTTTATGGTCTTGAAGTTTGTATATTTTTGCATTGTTATCAGCTAGAATAAGAATATCGTCGACATAGCGTACGAAAATATACTTGTTTTTAATGTTATTAAATATTTTAGTTTTCTTGTTTGAAATATAGAATTCGCAAAGATACGGACCGAAAACCGTACCCATTGAAACTCCGTAAATTTGAGTGTAATTATTTCCCTTAAAGTCATAAAAAGGTACTTGGGTGGTGCAGATTAATAGTAACCTTTTTAGTATATTTTGATGAATTTTAAGTGGAACATTCTCTGAGCGTTTCTGCACCGTTTTATTTAAAGTGTTCGTCTCTCCAGATGTTTCGTTCATTTGCGTTTGACATCTGGAGATGACTCGACGAAGAATTGAAAACATTCGCGACTCTATGGGGCATTTATTTTTTTGTTTTATTCTAATACAAACAGACAATCAGAAAAATTGAAAAAATAAAAAACGCATAATTAAACAAACGAATTATGTTATTTAAACAATGTGTGCATATATATATATATAAAATCCCTGTCTAGTAAATTATTTTTATAAAATTAAATCTGTCACTAGACAGAAATTGTGTTGCGTGAATAAGAAGTCGGCTATCGCCATCTTGGTCTATCCTCTAAACTTGTTTTTGTCACCAAACTACGACATGCAGTCCGTGGGTAAAACCTATTTTATATTAGTTCAATCGTTTGACGTTTTCTTTTACTAAAATATATTTACCGATTCACCATTGGTGGGTTGTAAGTGAAAAAAAACAACAGAGATTGCAAAAATTGAAAATGTTTTGTGTGGTGTTTAGTAAGACCCTTCCGGATTTATGTAGGCATGATGTGCTCACTGTTGGCGAAGTGTTCTAAGAGCCGAAAAATCATGTGAAATCATCTCAACATATTACTTGATACTCGCCTCCCACCCAACGTCTACACGTTTACTTTCCTTCCTTTGGGAACACATTGGCTCTCTGGATCTTTATATCGCCTCTGAAGGGGCTCTTTAGCTGCTGTACGCAATGTATGTTGTAGAATACGGTTTCTTGGTAAAAGTGTGTCAAAGAGTGTCCCATATGGACAAATAATAAGTGGAAATGAAAAGAAAGACACATTCTTACATCAAACAATAAATTAAAAGAACCGCACGGCAAAATAAACAAATCTTCAATTACGGCAATCATTTTCTGTTTACAAAATTACAAAAATTAGATTCCTATTTCTTTTCATTAATTAACTTAATTCAGTGAAGAAGAAAAATCATTATAATTGCGTAAATATATATATATATATATATATATATATATATATATATATATATATATGTATGTATGAAGTTTATTTGGTTTGTGATTATTGTATTAGAATGTGGTAATGAGGGAGTGGTCTCAACAATAAGGATACAATATATATATACATATATATATATATATATATATATATATATATATATATATATATATATATATAATCGAATAAAATATAATACAATGTTATATATTATATATATATATATAAAGTTAGCATGTGTATATGTTTATATATTTCTATGTATAAGATTCACTACTAAACTAATTAATTGATCATTATGGATTTTGGAACACAGCTTATAGGTTTAAGTGTAGGTAATGTGGGATATATTAGATTAATTAAGTTTTATGCAGGTGGGGAAAGAACGGTGGAAGCCCTTTGCTAAAATTCAGATATTTCCGATTTCTATTAAATTATAACAATAGCTATTAGACTTCAATTAATATATATTTCATAAGCTTAAGTCTCTTTGGGGAATTTTATGAGGTTTTAAGGGGCATAATATGAGCACAACCCCTCATCTGCAAAGTAAAATACGTCAGATTGTCTTTGAATTTTGTTCATCGTCATTAGACACCCAATCCGCAAGATTCACTTAATTTCAATTCTAGTAAAGACCTTCTAAGCCTTACATTTGAGACATTTTTGAGAATTAAAATGCATGTAATAGATTTTCATCAAAATGTAGAAAAGAGTTCTAGACATAAGGTTTAGCTGCATTATATATTGCTTTTTTATTATTGTAAAAAGGAAAAATTGTCCCAAACTGTTCTATTCGAGGAATGAATTATATATTAAGACGGGTATACTTCTAAAATATATACGTAGTATTTGCCGAAATGTTCTAGTTGCAGGTTCAATCCGAATTGAAACATTCAGTGTATTTAATTATATATATATATATATATATATATATATATATATATATATATATATATATATATGGACGCATGAATATATAGCAAACATCATATTTCAGATTAGGGAGCTAAATATATTTAGCGTATATTTTGGAATAAATGACAAGAGAAAACCTCAACAATACATACCATACAACAATTATTTCGACCTAAAACGTTCTCTTCGGGAATAAATTTCAAACCCAACCATTCCACCTTTATAATTAGGATCGCGGACGTGTTTTATGCCGCGTTTATTATTGTGCAGCCGTGAGCCACTACCTAAAGATACAACACAAGAGAAAATCAGGATGATAGATAGAGATAGAAACAAAAAAAAAGAAGAAAAGAAAGGACAAATAGAAAAGGAATAGAAGGTTATTTGTTTTACGACGTTTCAAAACTTTTAGGTTATTTAATGCTGACTTTATTTACTTTAGAAAAAAGTCATTATGCTTGACGTTCATAATATCGTAAAACATTTGACAGATTCAATCTTGTATATATGTCATTTGCAGAACAATTTATTTTATATGTGCATATTTTCTGAATAAACAGTCTGCAATTGATTACTTTTTTCTTTCGTTAATCTATATAGCAGTTTGATTTATTGGACGAATAGATATTATATTTTCGGGTATTAACCCAATGTCTTCCAAAACGACATCATGATTTCCACTCTGATGTAATTATATTATTTCTTCATAATACTAATATTTTAGTATATTTGTCGCAATAGGATCAAAATAAACTCATTCTAGCCTAAAGTTTTTCATTGTATATGGGACTTTGCAACTCGCACAAGATGGTGGCTCCTTCTGCTCAAGCAGGTATGAATGAATGTGTGGCTTTTGTGTGGTTAATATGGAGATGAGAGATGACCACTTTCTTCCTCCGTCACCTCCTACAGTGATGTCTCCATTCTCCTAGATAAGGGTGTATTGCATACAATTTATTAGATGTTTTACTGCTCTATTAGGACTTCTATTTCTTGTGGATATATGCATATATGTTTATCTTAACGTATGCGTAAGAAACTTTGAATTTGCTATTGAGGATCTGTTTTGGGCCAGTTTTGTCTGCTGTGTCAGATTTATCATTTCCTCGAATTTCTATGTGACTTGGCATCCAGCAAAATATAATCTCTTAAGTGTCTAACAGTGATGTTATTTTACAGATCAGTTGGTGATCTCATTTTTTTTTATTTTTCACTATTGTTAATACTGATGAGTCATAAAAATGATGAAGTTGTTATTTTTACTTTTCGAGATGATATCAAGCATTGGATGCTGCACTAAAATATGTTAGAAGTTTATTTATCACCTCTATAACAAATAGATGAACCAGAGAAAAACTAAAGAAAGTTGTGTTATAACTACAGTAATGTGTTTGATTATCAGAGTGACAGACACAAGAGATACACGCCTACACACATAGGGCATCAAGCGCGTACATCACACAAATACACACATACACATATACACACATATACACATATACACATAACGACTGCGTGGGACACATACATAAATATATAGATATGTGTGTATATATATATATATATATATATATATATATATATATATATATATATATATATATATATATATGTATATGTATATCATTTTCTATTTATTAAATTCATTTCTTTATTTCGGTCAATGCTTCTATGGTTTTCCTTTATGTCTAATGTGTTTTTCACAACCCGTTAAGAAAAATATAGTCTTTGGTTTAAGAGATAATAATTTATTAATCAAAACAAACCAACTATTCCAATATATATATATATATATATATATATATATATATATATATATATATATATATATATATATATATATATATATAATGTTAGTTGACATTTATATCATTTGAACATTGTTTAAAAAATTAAAAAACTAACCACTAATCGGCGTACGATCGTTTCTAAGACTTTTTGGACACATTTAATTGTTTATTATTTTGATCATACCAAAACGTCATTTCGTCAGTGCCTTTTATAACATCACATACATAAGTATGTTGAGAAAAACACCAGAATTCAGTATCAAAACCCAATACAAGTGAGAGGACTTTTGGAGAAGAAGAAGGGCAGCGAATTGATTAATCAATCAAAACATTTAGGAGATTTAGAACATTCATCATACAGGTTGAATTGAGAAGGATAAATTTAATAAGAGAACAATAAGTATTAGAAAAAAACATGAATAAAAACACAAAATTAGAAACACAAACAATACTAGCATTAAGCTATACCTGGAGCGCTGAGAATATTTTTATAACAAATAATGTTAGAATACAGTAAAGTGAACTGTCATTACATTAATTAAAATGGAGTAAGATAAGGTATATGAAAAAGTAAAATTGTAAATATCAATAAGTGGAATTGGTAATTAGTATACTAAAATAATAATGACTAATTAATAAAAATAAAAATCAATAAAATAAATTGAAATAACAGAAATAAATAAGAAAACTAAGAAAAAGAATAAAGTAATAAAATTAGTTTTAAAAAATTACATAAGGAAAAGAAACAATAGTTTTTAGATACACTTGGACAGTTAAATATATACATATATACACATATGTATATGCATATATGTATATATATATATATATATAAATATATATATATATATATAAATATATATATATACAAATATATATATACATATACACATATATATATATATATACATATACACATATATATATACATATATATATATACATATATATATATACATATATACATATATATATACATATATATATATATATACATATATATATATACATACATATATATATACATATATATATACATATATATATACATATATACAATATATAAGTGGTAGAAAAAAATACTTTTATCTAGAAGACAATCAATTATCTATATATCTACATATAAAAATATGATATATTTGCACATAGAAAATGTAAAAAAAATAACAATGGAGGAAACAAAGGAAAGACAACAGCAAATGATTAATTAGAAAAAATATAAAACGACAGGTCACTTATCGTTAGATGAAAACACGTTAAAAATTTGTCCCTTCAAGGCGACCATGTGCGGTCGATTGTTAATGACCATCGAGAAAGTTTTTTACGCAGCTACTATTGTTTCCATCACACCAAAATCTGTCTACATCGGAGTGCAAATCCATTCCTATTCAAGTGCTGACTTGTATATATATATATATATATATATATATATATATATATATATATGAAAGAAAAAGTTTAAGCCAATTAAATAAACAA
Source organism: Sepiola atlantica (assembly GCA_963556195.1). Lineage (NCBI taxonomy): Eukaryota > Metazoa > Mollusca > Cephalopoda > Sepiida > Sepiolidae > Sepiola > Sepiola atlantica. Next base: position 47,319,906 of record OY744547.1, on the reverse strand, counting down.
TCCATGAGTTAACGTGGGTAAGATTAATTTATATATATTTTTAGTAACAAATACATATTATGTACTCAGGGCATTCTTCAATACTGCAGTTTACAATAATAGGTGATAGCTTTCGTATACTAATAGGGTAGATTTTTAAAATTAAGAACTTACCAATTATAATTTCAAATATTCGAATCAAGCACCCGAAATAATTTTTTTAACAATGTCCGTTTATATGTACGCGTGTTTCTGAAAATCACTTTCATCAGTAAAATTGTATTAAGTAAATTTTCAAAATGAAGAGGGTTTTCTTCATCAGCCTATCAACATTTTTTAATTACAATATCAGATAATATTTATATAAATGTACCTGAAATCATTCTGAATTTTTAAATGAACTTGATTATCACCTTTGAAACATATTAAGCCTTAGGTATTTCTATTTCAATTTTTTATTACCTCCCCTCTATATTTTAAACAAGGATTAATTTTGCACCTGTTTAACCGAACTTCGGACAGTAACAATGAAAAACCCTGAAATAAAACGAAATTTATCATCGCGTGGCTGTTGACCAATCTTTCCAAGAATGTATTCTAACATGGTAATTAGTTTTGTCCTTAAAAAAAAGGATTTCTGATGAAGCTAAGAATGAAACTATCGGCAATTTCCTTTTGTTCGGAGCATTCCAGGGCTTAAGTTAAATTTCATTTTGTTCATCCAGTCTATTGTGTAAGTTGTATAGCAACTGTGCCAGGAGCGTTAATATATAGGGCAGTGAATGCTGGTCTCTCTCTCTCTCTCTCTCTCACACACACACACTCTCTCTCTCTCTCAGTCCTCTCTTACCCGTCTGCAGCGCATGACAGATCCATGATCCATGATCAGATGTATCTGCAATGTGAAATATGAACAAACCTAACACATCAGGTCAGAAGAATAGCTGAAAGCACTACACTTGTCCAGCATTTAGTTTATCCTAAAGATGAATCCATTACACTGCTATGGCCATGTGGAACGTTTATCCTTTTGGATAAACCATTGCAGAAGGTTGACAATCGCAGGAAGGTTGGCCGGTCAAGGAAAACTTAGAAGAAAGTAATTGGACGAGACAGTACTGAATGGAATTTGGAGACTGCTGACCCGCTGAACCGTGAGAAGTGGAGAGTGAGATTGCGTAATATCAGAAAATGTCTGACCCCTGAACAAGGGAAAAGTGACGTTAAATAATTAAAAGAAGAAGACTGAAAGAAAAGTGAAAATATATCCAACTCATTTAATTTGAAAGTTGAATGACATAAGTTTTCGTCTTGCGGACCAAACATGCTAGGATAATACTCCGTTGACATGTGAATGTCCTTTAATAATTTCGGATAATATCTGAAATTTAAATTGATAAATTTGTATATGCTGATGAAGAAAATCATGTTGTTTGTGTTGTTTTCTGTACTAAGAATATCCTCTTTCTTACACTTTAGATTTCAGCATTTTATTTGGTCCTTTACTAATAGTAAAATAATATACGCAATGGTTTTCTGGATCTTAATATTACATACTTAATATTATATATAAAATCAGTATGTCTGCTATTTCCTTGACAGAACAAGTCTTAATCAGAAGCGGTAAATAAAAATCTGTTTGTCAGTGAGTTAGGCCAATTATTGGAACGTGTTTTAAAAATCGTTTATTTTTATTATTAAATTTAAAAATGTTGTGATGAGTATTTTATTTTGTAGTCATGAATAAATTCGAAGAGGTGTCAGCCTCTTATTAACATCTACTCTTACTCTCCCATTGACTAATGGAAAACATTTAAATTAGGTTCAAATTGTATGCACCGGCTCCAGACGCAGTTTAATTGGCTAACACGTTGAAAATCATTCGCTACGGAACAGGCAGTAAAATAAAGATGGCGTCCGAAAATCTTATCCTGCTAAATGTAATTAATACATTTTTGTTTTATTTTCTACATTAGTTGAAATTCGCACGTATAGTGTAATGTTGTGTTTAAAGAAAGGGACCGAGGGCTAAATTACGTATATCAGAGCATATGTTAAAAATAATAATATAATATATATATATATATATATATATATATATATATATATATATATATATATATATATATATATATATTCCATGAAAAATTGCCAGTACACTGAAATCATATGCCATTAATAGAGTTAAGATAAAATTTAATATACACTAAATGTACAAAAGCAAGGAAATATCCACATTTTTACACTTTTATTGTCATTAAGGGTATGCGAGCACAACAGGGCTATGTATTTTACCAGTAGAATTTTTTCTTCAGCGCACCTCACACACTTCATCCACTCATGCATAGAGATTTATACTGTAGTGATGTGATAATGAAATGGTTAGGTTGATATATAAAGTCATATCCTTAATGACTATAAAAGTGTAAAAATTTGGGAATTTCCTTGCTTTTGTACATTTAGTGTATATGAATTTTCATCTTAACCCTATTAAGGGCATATGATTTCAGTATACTGGCAATTTTTCATGGAATGTCACTACTTTTGTAAAGGTTATGTCTCAATACAATGCCTTATCATAACTGATATAGTTGGTAGTTTGATTAATCAAGGTATATGGTAAACTGAAATTAAAATGCCATCAACTAGACACTAGAACCTCTATCTTTGCCAAAAATCAGCTGAATCCATCAAATGGTCGATAAGATATAGAATAAAGTGTATGAATACTGGTAATTTTTAAGTTTTTTTTTAATTTTCTGAAAAACTTAGGTATATGATGAGCTGAGATTAAAATGCCCTCAACTAGACCCTAAAACCTCTATCTCTGACAAAAATGAGCTGAATCCATCAAATAGTTGATTAGATACAGGGTGGCACATACGTACGTACGTACGCACAGATAACATGATTTCATGATTGAACTTTCTAGATCTTTGGGTTGCCTTGACTAATGATGCTGAAATTCTACACACTTATAGACCTATCAAATAAAAATGTTGTGTAAAGTTTTAACTAATTTGGTTTATGTGTTTTTGAGTTATGATTGATCAAAAAATGAGATTTCCAGCATAGGTAATTCGTGCAGTCGATTAAGGGATAGAGCGCTCTCGCGCCTCCCTTGATATATATATATATATATATATATATATATATATATATATATATATATATATATATATATATATATATATATATATATATATAAGTTAAATGAACGAAAAGTGATAAACATGCACGAATGTCCAAATTTATTTCAAACTTCAAATGTTCAAAGCAAGGTCTATTCTGTAATAAAATTATGTTTATTGTTCTTTCCTTAAGCCAAGGCTTTTCAAAGATTGAGATCTTATCATCAGAGGAATTATACAGATAGATAAGTTGGCAATAGAAAAGCCAAAGTTCAACATTTGAAAAAATATTTAGAAAAAGATGAGTGAGAAAAGAAAGTACGAGCAAAAAGATATTGGGTTTGTCCGGGTGATAATTGTCCGCCGATAAAGTGTCCAATGAAAGAGGGTTTCAATGGAGAAGAAAAAGTTTCGTAGAGGCATCATAGGAAGGCATTCAAAAATAAGTTAATCCAATGGTGAAAATTGAGTTCAAAGTCGTAGGTAGAGCGTACTTAAACGGAATTAAAATGAAGATATCTGGACATTTAGTAAAAAGCTTCCATGGCCGAAGAGAATTCCAAGTGAATGACGTAGCGATGGAGAATTGAACTAGTTCTGAAAAAGCCCTAAGTTAAAATCAAGGTCAAATTAGGACGTAGGAAAGAAAGATTAAGATGAAGCAAATGGTGGGAGGGTTAGATGAACAGAGCATGACAGCTGATGGAAAAGGGAGTGAGGTGGGAGTGGGAGGGGGTTAAGGAAAGAACAATAAACATAATTTTATTACAGAATATACCTTGCTTGTAACATTTGAAGTTTGAAATAAATTTGGACATTCGTGCATGTTTATCACTCTTCGTCCATTTAACTTTATAATTGCTCTATCTCGTATATTGAGCTTTTACCCTTTCACTATAGGTTCTTTCTACTAAAAGTTTTACTTTTAGTTTCTTACTTATATATATATATAAATAGAAATTGGTAGTTTGCTGGAAGCATTGCTGGGAGTAATAATAAAGTTTTTAAAAAGGTTGAAAGCAATGCGAAGTTCCGGATCGCTGGAAGCTGTGAAGAACAAAAACAAAACAAAACCGAAATAAGCCAATTAGTTAGTAAATATAGAGGAATTTTAAATGTAAATAGCGAACGGCGGCTAGATACCAAGCAGTAAAGAGTGATCTTACGAACGGCGTTCGAATCGTGCATATAGCTAGTTGCACTGCTTGTTATTAAAGTTACTCGAGAGTGCCCAGCCTTTGTGGGATACATATATATATATATATATATATATATATATATATATATATATATATAGTTAGCAATGAAAATATATATGGCAATCAAGCTACACAGAGGCTCCCGTGTTTCATCCCCGGGGGGAATCGTCAGGCTAAAAGCATTTAGCCTGACGATCCCCCGGGGATGAAACACGGGGGCCTCTGTGTAGCTTGATTGCCATATATATTTTCATTGCTTACTACCTAGCTCTACTTACGTATCGAGCACTATTGAAGTAAATACTGAAAACTGACACATAAAAAAATATATCTCGTTATAATATTTTATGTGGATACATGAAGTACTAATATATATATATATATATATATATATATATATATATATATATATATATATATATATATATATATATATATCTATACTAAGTTATAATTTAATTAGTTAGTGCCCATATCAACCACAGCATCACGACGGGCTTCCGTTGTAGTTAATATTAGAAGGTGAGAGAGAGTGAGAGACAGATAGAGATAAAGAGAGTGAGGGGAGAGGAAGTATCATGACGTACGAGAGAAAGAGACGAACTTAGAACTAGAAAGATATCATTAAATATTTGTTATTTATAAAATAACCTTCACAATGTGTTTACAAATTATATTAAATTACGATTATATTGGCCTTTGTCTAAACTTGAATACAATTAAAAACTATTTGGTTTAATTAATATACGTTGGGTGTTTCTCTGGTAACGTAAATTGAACACCAGAAGTTAATAATGTTTTAATTACTTCATATTTACCACATTGTGTTAATAGGCATTTAAAGGTGATACTGAATATTGAGTGTGAACATTTTTTTCATTCAACATATACAGTTTACTAAATTAACTAGAGAGAAGAAAATTAGGCAGTATCTTTCATTATTTATATATATATATATATATATATATATATATATATATATATATATATATATATATATATATATATATATATATATATATATATATAGTTAGGTATGTGTATATATTTAAATGTATTTTTCTACGGGCAAAATAATCTATAATACTAATGACCGAATGTTCTAATCAATGGGCACATTATTGTTTTTGTAAATTATAATATATATATATATATATATATATATATATATATATATATATATGTGTGTGTGTGTGTGTGTATATATATATATATATATATATAAAGTTATATAAGATATATATCGATACATTTGAATAGGCAATTTAGGAAACATTTGCAGGGCGTAATCTTGTGGCACAATCGGATATTTGAATAAGTGTAAAAAACTGAATACATATAATACCTCAAACACATTTTCTTATATTGAAGACTGTGAAAATACAGCTTATCCGACTGAAGTTATGGATACAAATCTGTTTTTATTTAGCGGGTTTTAAATTAACTGGAAGCTGTTCAAAGTTTAGATTTTGAATGTTAATGGATCGCTTGTGGTTTTAAACGTAATTCGCAACCGTTCTAAAAGTCAGATCGTCCTTAAATGGGGTACTACATTCACATGTGTGTTGGTGTTGCTCAGATCACTTATTCTCGCCTTGAGCAAGTGCGAAACCGACTTCGCAACCAAGTGGGGGAATCTTCTCCTCTCTCTATAGCGTCACAGAAGAGACGTTACGAGTCTGTCTCTACTATATCGCTATTGTCATGGTAGGTGCTCGACCGAAATGCAATATATTGTTCCACCCACCCCGTATACCCTTCAGAGCAGGAACTCGACAAGTTACCACCACTACAAAGAACTGTATGTTCGTCCTCCGTGTACCTTGAATAAAACGGAACTATGAACAGAGTTTGTTGCCACAAACTTCCCATCCGTTGAACACGATACCGCGGGAGTTCTTTCCTGTTGACTACAACATAGTCATGTTTCTGAATTTTTGAGATAAGGATTGATAATTTTTATAATTTCGATTATTCTGACTACTGTTCTGATCTTGAGTGTTATCATTACCATGTTTCGACCGCTGTAACCTCCGGCGTTCTTCATGTGTATTTTTTCGAACTCGCGAATATTTCTGTCGAACTCGGGAATCTTCCTGAATTTCAAAAGATACCTGAAGATTACAGCGGCCGACACGTTGTGATGATACCACTCAAGATAAGAACAGTAGTCCGAATAATCGAACTAATACAACATTGCCGCCTTTAAGTCCACTCTCAACAAATAATTGGTGAGCTGTCCACTTAAGTAATCATGCCCTGTCCTTTCACCCATTGTTTCGCAATGTTTCCAGTCGCCTCGTAGTATTACTCTAAATCTAATTGATAATCTGGTAAACCCTTATCCTCTAGTGGCCTTCGGACCTTGATAAGGTGTGACTCATTATCATAAAAAAAACATCTAATCAGGCATTTGACTTAATACGACCAAGCAGTATATATATATATATATATATATATTATATATATATATATATATATATATATATATATATATATATGTGTGTGTGTGTATGGGTCTGTGGGGGGTGTGTGTGTGTGTATAAATGATTGTTTATTTACATGTGTATCTCTTTGCATCTGTGTGTGTATATTGGTATTATTGGATATACGTGTATGTCTTTAATTATATGTGTATATGTGTATCTCTCTCTATATATATATTGTATATATATATATATATATATATATTTATATACATATATATGTATACATACATATGTGTATGTATCACTGTGTGCGTCCATGGTTCTATGTGTATATGTATGTGCGTATGTGTATGTGTGTATATATGTGTATATTTGTCTACGATGAAGTGTCTACTACGGTTTTGTTTCCCATTACCCACACAAAAAAAAAACATAAATTAGTGGAAAAATAAACACATTTAAGCATTTAGTGTAAGGGAATAGTTATGTTTCGTAAAGCTTACTCAAGCCGTAAAAATGTTTCCAGATGTTCTTATATATATATATATATATATATATATATATATATATATATATATACTATATATATATATATAAAAGACTTGAATTATTTGAAATTATATTTTAAATAAAAAGTAGGCTCAATAGTATCCAAGTCGTTTACAGCTGTTTCCAGACCACTTTCATTTTGAGTGTTATAATATAACACTACACACTGACGAAAATAAAGGGAAAGCGAGAGTAAGAGCAAGAGAAAAAGAGAGAGAAAGAGACAGACAGACAGACAGGCAGACAGACAGACAGGCAGACAGACAGACAGACAGACATGCGTATCTAATAACAATTTCACATTCATTTTTAGAAGATTATTTGAAGAAAAAAATCACACGGAAGAAAAACACAAAAATATTTTAAGTAATTTAATTTTGTTTTTACATTATTTTTTTTTCATTCTAATGAATTTTGGTGGAAATTTTAAACTAAAATTTTTTCACAGATTATTTTCTTTTATTATTAATTTAAAGAGATAATGAAAATGGGGTCGGCTGAAGGGGATAAAGAAAGGAGTAATTTTCAAATATTTGTTAGTAAATATTTGTCGCTAAGATCGTGTGCAAATCAGTGCACGGATGTTTGTATGCATGTGCCGAATTTGTGTATATGCGTATTAGTGCACGAGTGTCTACGTGTGGGTACGCCTGATTGCTGTGCATCCGTACACACATTTGTGGGTGCATTGTCAGCGCACGTATGTGTGTATGTGTGTATGTGTGTATCTCTGAACGGATGTGTGTCTGGGTGTATTAGTGCACGAATTAATGTATATATGAATCATTTTGCGATGCACACGAATATGTGTGCATAAGTGCACACATTTGTTTCTGTTTTCATCAGTGCACAAATGTGTGTCTGCAAGTATCATTGCATTGATATGCGTGTATCGGTGCACGAATGTGTGTATATCGGGCACTACTCTGTGTATGTTTTAATTATTGCACGAATGTGTCTACGTGAACACGTCAGTGAACAGATGTGGGTATGGCTGCATCAGTGCATAAATGCGTGTATCTAAAACATTGAACCGATATATATATATATATATATATATATATATATATATATATATATGTATACGTATGTGTGTCTATTTCTATGTATATATGTATACGAATTTATATGTAAATTTGTATGTAAATGTGAATGTGTAAGTAATAATAAATCAATATATATATATATATATATATATATATATATATATATATATATACGTTTATGTGTGTGTTTGCGTGTTGCCGCGTGCGTGTGTATGTTAATAGGGATATTTTTATGTATCTCTCTCTAACGCAATCTTCAGTCTGGGAACTAATTCCCAACGGTCGGTAGGGCGCGAACCCCGAACACAAATCGCCACTGATTCGTAGTCGGTGATCTTATCCAAACGGCCATCGTCAATTAGTTAGTAAATATAGAGTAACTTTAACTGTAAATAGCGACAAGCGGCTGCTATTTACCAGGCAGATAGAGTGATCTTACGAAACGGTGTTCGGATCGCGCATATAGCTATTAGTACTGCTTGTTATTAAAGCTACTCGAAAGTGCCCAGCCCTATATATATACATGCGTGTGTATATATATATTTCATGTGGACAGATCTATATGTGTCAAACTATCCTTGTATGTGTATGCATCTCTGAATTTATGAGTGTACAATGTGTAATATTTATATGCCCATATCTATGTGTATGTGTGTGAATATCATCGTGCAGGTGTGTTGTCCATGTATGTGCATAGCGGTATTATTATATGTATATACATATATGTGTGTGTAAATGTGTGTAAATGAGTGTACAGGATAATCTCCTAAACAGATAAAAGAATAATTATGAGTTATCGAATATATATTCTAGGGCAACACGGTGAGTTACATTTAATTGTTGTAGATTTTTAAATTAAGGAAATGCATATATATAAAAGTTAGGTAACATATTTTGTTGTACAAAATAGACTCCATAACTCTTTGTAAACTTTACTATGGATGGGTGAGCGCTTACTAAACCTTTTTTAAATAAATTTGATACAAATAAAAAAAAGAATTGCTCTACGTCAAATCTTGATTTATATTAAAAAAATACATTTCAAAATAATCGGTTCACGTGTACGAGAGTCAATAACCATGTATTTGCTTATTAAAATCGTAAACTATTAAATTATATTTATTCAAGACAACAGGATGAGTAACGTAGCTACATTATTATTTTTTGTGTTAATTTTACTATTAAAGGGGCCTGCCACTGAATCCGTACAACATTCCCAAAAAAAGAAAAACATATTAAAATTTGAAAACAGTGCTATGTTTATTAAATTACTCATCTTAGGCGAGTATTCTACTAATATGTGTATATTTATCAACATAATGATGGTAGATATTACATTCCACTGTTCTTCTGCGTTTACAAAAAAGATAACTTTCTGAAAAAGAACCGATTTGATGTAAGGGGATAGTCATTTCTTATGAGGCTTAGGAAAACCTTAAAAATGTTTCCAGATGTGTATACATGCATACGTACATTCACACAACTACACACACACACACACACACATGCACACACCTCAACACACACACACACATATATATATATATATAAATATATATATATATATACAGCTGCTATTACTGAAAGACAGAAAGCATTCCGAAAATTCGGCCGTCATAAGTCAACTGCGAATACACAGAAATTTATAGAGGCAATAAATGATTGCAAAGTAGTGATAGATGAAGCAAAGAGAAGGTATACAAAGATAACCAAGAAACGCATTCAGTCACAGAAACTAGGTACTCGTGATTTCTGGAAAATCTACAATAGTGTGATGAAAAATGGACAACTGACTTCCGCCCCCCCCCTCTCCCCGCTATCAAATCACAACGATGTTGTTTGCACGGCAACTGATAAGGCTGAACTACTTGCCCAGCGTTTCGCCTTAAACTCCACTTTGGACTCAGCTAACCACCCCCTCCCTAAATTCCCTTTGCGGACTGAAGCCACATTTAAGAACCAGATCATCATCCCATCTCAGGTCAAAGACATCATAAAAAACCTTGACACCTCCAAAGCCTGTGGGTTTGATCTTATATCAGTAACTGTAATAAAGAAATGCTCTGCTGAGCTGGCCCCTATCCTCTCCAAACTATACAACAAATGCCTTACTTAATATTGTTTCCCTGATAGTGGGAAAAGTGCCTCAGTGGTACCAGTCTTCAAGAATTTTTTAAATAGAACTGGTCTTCTAAACTACTGCCTAATCAGTCTACTCCCGATCTTTGCTAAAATCTTTGAATTATTAATCAATTAAGCGATAGTCCAGCACTTAGTTTATGCTAAACTTCTTGCTGATCATCAATACGGATTAAAACAAACACGATCTACCGCAGATATCCTAACGGTCATCTCAGAACGCATATACCATACACTAGACAAGGCAGGTGAAGCTGAAGTTGTAGCGCTTGATATATCCAAGGCCTTTGACCGTGGCCACCGAGAGTTACTACAGGCCGGTTGGCTAGAAAATGACGTCACTGCATTGCGTGTCGTAATGATAATAAGAAGGCATTTCGACTTCTCTATTCACTAAATAATCCATCAAAATTCAGGAAATCAACCAATTTTAATGAAATTTTCAGTATTTATTAATTTATAATCACGGAATATAATATATCCATTACTTTATTATAAAGCTTTGTGCAAATGTATTATTTCTTGTAAACAAAAAAACACCTATATTAAAGTTATCCAAAATATCAAAACATGTTGACCATACGATATTGTAAATATTTAAATATTTACAATATCGTATGGTCAACATGTTTTGATATTTTGGATAACTTTAGTAAAGGTGTTAAAGCATTAAAAAACTTTAAAAATTGCATGTAAAAAAAGAAAAGAAAGGAACACGATTCGATTTATCCTGAAACTGATCTTTATTCAATATAAATTTAAAGAAAATAATAATTCACGATCAAATACTACAAAAAACTGAATTATGAATTACCATTATTTAAACTTCTAACCCAATCAACCATAAGTAATTCAGACTTTGAAATTTGTTTAAAAATTATACTAAAAAAAGCTACTTTCTGTCAATAAATACAAGAAACCTCTTCAACCACCGATTGTCATGGCAAATAATACCCTACCTGAGAGTTCATAATTCAAACCCCTGGGCCTAACTTTCACAGATAACATGAATTGGAATAAATACTTTGAATACATTGCCAGGGCTGCTACAAAGAAGGTGGGCTCCCTCTACCGTGCTAGTAAACTTCTCACACGTTACATTATCTTATATATCTACAAAGCAACCATCTATCCACGCATGGAGTATTGTTGCCACATCTTGGCTGAGGCATCATCCACTGGTCTCTCTCCCTGAGACAAGGTCTCAAAAAGAGTCGCTAACTTAATAGGTCCCTCACTATCCACCAAGCTCCAGTCCCTGTCCTATCGCCGCAATGTTGCTTCCTTGTACCTGTTCTACAAGTACTTCAATGGATTGTACTCTGATGAATTTGCTGCTCTGGTGCCCCCACGACGTAAATTCACTAGACCAACCCGACAATCTGCCAACTCCCATACATTCACTGTGGAGGTCCCCATATGCCGAAGAGCTTTCTACTCCAAAAGCTTTTTTCCTCGTGCTGCTGGACTCTGGAACTCCATCCCCACTGTCTGTTTTCCTGACGGTACTGACATGCAGAAATTTAAAACTAATGAAAACAGACATTTCGCTGCACAGCTCCCAATTTAGGTTGACACATCCCCCCCCCAAAAAAAAAACGTTCATCCTTTTTTTCAGTAGCCCCTCACGTCTAAAGTGGTGGTATGCCTTGTTTGGGGTGAACTATATATATATATATATATATATATATATATATATATATATATATATATATATATATGGAATTAATAATCTGACATAATGAAAAAGGACAGCAAGAAAACCGAAATCTGATTAAATGTTTATTCACTTTCGTCTTTATTGTTCAAAGACTTAATTAATATTTACTGATTTAAAGAAAAACTTAACAGTTAAAATTTGAAATACGTGGTGTGTCTATGACATGCAAAGAATACTTAAACAAACATAGACGTTAAACCTTAAAATAGGTGGTGCGTTTTTTTAAATGAATGAATGACTTGTTTTTGTTTTGTTTTTTAAGTACAGCTATTCAGAAAAAAGCTATAAGAAGAAGATTCTTACGTAGATATGGTATAAAAATGAAATAACAATTTGAACAAGCGATGGAAAGTTACACATCTTTGTCAAAAAATGGGATAGAAATAGCTAGCTTTGATCTAAGTTTAGGTTTTGCTTCATATTATTTGTTATTGATTGACGGAGATAAATTGTAGAAGCCATTACGTTGTTTAGTGTTCTAGAGTTTATGACGAGTGCAGATTTACGAAGTATTAAGTGATGTTTATTAAGAATAGAATTTAACGAGTCTGGCTTGTTTAATGGAATTGTCATGTCATAATATATGAGAGAATAATGCATTCAGGAAATTGTTAGTTTTCATATCTCTTTAATGTTCATGCTGCCTATTTTTAAGTTCACGCTGAGTTTCATCAATATATATGTTTTAATGCTATTATTGCATGAGACAGTATAGATCCCTGCTTTAGATACTGCTGTTTTAGGAAAATGTTTTGTTGCTTTTAATGTTTGTTTTATAGTTCGTGATGTAGTTTATTTTGTTGAAATACCTAACTTGTTTAAAGTATTGTAAACTATTGTATTATTGGCCTTGGTAGGTAAAAGAATACGTATGTTTATAAGAGAATTGTTCGGTGTATATGCCGTTTGTCTATTGTTTCTTGAAAAGGAAATTAGGGCTATATCTTTGTATTTAATGTGAAATATGTGGGGTATTGCAATGTTTAAAGTGAATTTGTAACATATTATAATTATTATTCTCAATATTGAGCGCTACAAATTCTGCGTGCACGGAGGAAATATCGATTATCAGGCCTGTTTTGATGTTGTTATTATTGTGTGAATGAAAATGTAAATAGGCTTTGTCCATAATTGATTCCCCGATATATAAAATCGGGGGACTTATGTTTTGAGGCATGTCCGTCCGTCCGTCCGTCCGTCCGGATTTTTCTCCGCAACCATCCATTGAATTTCTCTGAAATTTTGCATGAAGTTGTAACTTTGGTCAGGTTAAACAGTGACATTCTCCGATTTTTGAAAAAAAATCTGGTTAGCCCCCCAGGGGGTCAAAAGGCCCCGAAATGGCAAAAAATGACATTTTTTGCCGCATAACTTTTCATCTATCCATTCAATTTCTCTTAAACTTGGCCAATATGTGGAGGTAATCGTTCCTAATAGAAAATAAGTATCGCTGACCGTCAAATGCCGCCTAAAATGGCAAAAAATGGCCCTTTTCTCCCATAATGTTTGATCCATCCATTTAATTTTTCTGAAACTTGGCCAAAATGTAGAGGCAATTGTTCTGGATAAAAAATAAGCATGCTGAACCTCAGAAAATTATGGTTCACGCCCCCAGGGGGTCAAAGTGGGGGTCAAAATGCCCCAAATTGCCCAAATTTATTGCATTTTACACTCGCTACACCGATTCAGCATTTTTTCGTAATCTAGATTTTAATGGGCCAGATTCTAGGAATTCTAGGAATAAATAAAATAGCACTCCAGTCGAGACTTCTGGTATACTTCTCATTCACACAATTTCTAAAATCTAGCACATTCAAACTTAGATTATTGGACGTCATAGATGCACCATGTATTTCAAATATAAACGTCTATGTATTTTTAACATCAGCAAATTTTGATAAAGTCTTGGAACCATGAAGACGAAACGTCGATGAACATATAAATCATTTTCAGTTTTCCTTCTTTACTTTTTCACCCAGCACACACATACACCACACACACACACACACATATATATATATATATATATATATATATATATATATATATATATATATATATATATATTGCATGTAAGATAAATAAATAAAAACGATTATTTAGGCGGGCCACTCGACAAAAATCAGATTCTGACTATTTCACCATTGTTTTCAATCCTCTCATCATGTTGTTTATCGCTAACTGACAGTCTTATTCTCGAGTTGCTTTTTGGCCGTTATAAGCGGTAACACATGAAGAGAAAAGTGGGTGGGGATCCCTGCTTCTTGAATTAAGTTTCATTTTGTAGCTCTCGAAAAACTAAGCAGTTCAACTGTTTTGGGAATCTAGGCTGTTACTACGTCATCGGAAAAAAAATAACAAAGAGAAGTCAATGAAACCGTTTTTCTCAAATAAAAAAACGGGGAACGGCATCACTCCAACCGGTGAGATGACAATAATCATATCAAAACAATTGAGATGGACCAGTGAATCCAATTAGAAACATTTTAACTAAATGCGGGCGAAGGTATCAACGTAAGGGTTTTATGACCGACCGTGAAAATTTACCAGCTTCATATTCAAAAGGGACCAATTGATTATATTACTTTTTTTTATTTTGATAGTAATAAAAACGTCTCGCGTACGTAAAATAAAGAGACATTATCAAAAATATTACAATAACGGTCCTGTTTTTAACTAGACTGTTCTCCAGAAATTTCTGCATGAATAAATACCTGAGCAACGGGCAAACACACACGTATCTATCTATCTATCTATCTATCTATCTATCTATCTATCTATCTATCTATCTATCTATCTATCTATCTATCTATCTATCTAGCTCTCTTTCTCTCTCTCTCTCTCTCTCTCTCTCTCTCTCTATATATATATATATATATATATATATATATATAGTAAGCTATGAAAATATATTTATGGCAATTAAGCTACACAGAGTATTACGTGGGTATGACCTCCCTTGATTTTAAAACCAGATATTATAACCACAAAAGCACATTTAAAAACAGAGAACGTCGAATTAAAACAGCAAACCACTATTGGGAGCTCAAAGAAAATGGACGCTCATTAATAATTAAATGGAAAATAATACGACAGGGCAGTACATGTAGAAATTTAGACGACCCGTGTAGATTATGTCTGAATGAAAAATTTGAAATCCTAAACTTTAAAGACCCCCAAAATGTATTAAACTGTAGAAGTGAGATAGCAAACAGCTGCCTTCACAGAAATAAATTTACCTTAGGCTAACAATACATAAATCAATCAATAAATAAACAAATAAGTAAAAAATAAAAAACTAAACTAAAGCCTAACTATTTAAAAACTAAAATAGAAATAAAATGAACCACGTGTAAAAATAAGTTCACCCATTATATTGACACAACAAAAGAAACACGATATAGGCCACTCTATAGAAAAGAGACCAACAGAACAGGATATTGGAAGTAACACTAACAAGACCTTTGTTCGTGGGAAGCCCAACGATTGGCTGAGAGAACAACAAAGAATCTGATAGGTTAACTAGCTAGCCATGTATATAAAAACACCCGGCAAAAATAATTCCATGAATTTTAGCCTGAAGATTCCCCTCCGGTGATGAAACGCGGGAGCCTCTATGTAGCTTAATTGTCATAAATATATTTTCATAGCTTACTACCTAGCTCTACTTACGTATCGACCACTGTTGAAGTAAATACTGAAAATTGATACATAAAAAATTATATCTCCTTATAAAATGTTATGTGTATGCAGGAAATATCAACATATATATAAATATATATATATATATATATATATATATATATATATATATATATATATATATATATATATCGGTTTCTTGGCTAAAAACTATCATGTCTTCACATTTGACTACTAAAAATTAGTTTTATGGAAAACAGAAAAAAATATAATATTATAGGTGTTATTATAATTTTAATATTTCGAGCGGTCCCCCGCTCTTTATCAAAATATAAAAAAATAAATGAAATTGAAACCGTTGGGAGATACTTGAACTTTAAAGTTCATGCAGCGTTCATTCTTTGTCTTCATGTGAATATATATATATATATATATATATATATATATATATATATATATATATATATATATAATTAAATTCCCGAAACAGTTTTTCATGGTAAACAACTGATGATCCCTTAAATAATGTTAGAAGTAAACTAATATAATAACTGTAAAAAATTAATAGACTTACATGAGTGATATTCCACTGAACGACTTGGGACTAAAAGTTTTTTTTATATAGTTTTAATGGTTGAGAAACTTCCGAGACTATATATATATATATATATATATATATATATATATATATATATATATTTGAAAGAGTTTTTTTCAAATTTTTTAAAAAAATCAAAAAATCTTCAAAAGTTCAAACGGGCATGGGAATCACCAATAACGAAATCCAAGAAAACGTGGGGCTCAGAAATATTGGTAAATCCAGAGGAATCTGCATAAAAATCCAACGACGACGATTCCACTCAGGTCTGTTGCCCTCTGAGAGGGATCAAATAAAAGTGGCCATTTCAAGGAAAACAATATTCTTCCTGTTTTCAGTTAAGCGTATTCCAAGGCAAAAACAGCTACAAAAGTTTCAATAAGGAGAAAACTTGTATGTCTACTAGAAAGTGATCTCAGGTGACTTAGGTCTCTGTACAGATGTTTGTCAAACCACCCTGCAATGAGGATACTTCCTCATACAAGTAGAGCCTGACTAAATATTTTACATATCATAGTGTTCGAAAACTAATTAAGATCCCCCCAGTATTGTTAACCTACACTGGCTTATATAAAGAATGGTTCACCTTTTCCGAGTGATGTTTTCTCTAGTAACAGCACTAAGCTAGACACTCAACTAGATTAGATGATTTCTTGTCCTGGTATCCGTTACGACTAAAAGACTACATGACAGCAAAACTATAACATAGTTAGCTGGTCAAATAGTCAGAGTAAAATTAATGGTTTAACTTTTTAACTAACTCAACGCTTGGCAGGTAAATGGGAACTTTAATTGAATATTCGAATATATCTGTGTATCTTATTTAGCGATCAATAGGAAGAGGCCCCTTAATTTCTGAGAATTCTCATTGAAGAAAAATGTAACAAGATATATATATATATATATATATATATATATATATATATATATATATATATATATATACGAGAAAAATACACACATCATACATTCACATGCACATTGACCAATAGATGAGCACAATAATACATAAACATACACACATATAAGTTTAGGAAATTATCATGTATATGAATTAATATATATGTATATATATATATGTATATATATATATATATATATATATATATATATATATAATTACTTAACATCACATTAACATACATTATTATGTATATTAATTAATATATACATATATATATATATGTATATATATATATAATTACTTAACATCACACACACACACACACCAACACACATATATATATATATATATATATATATATATATATATATATATATATATATATATATATATATAACTTAATAGAATTATTGTCGGGGGTGATTTCAATGCACAGTTAGGCATGTACCAATGCCACAGATTCATATGCCATCATACATTAAATAGAAATGGAGAACACCTGGAGCACTTCTTAATTGAAAATGGACTGATAAGTGTCAACACTTGTTTCCAAAAAAAGAGAGGAAAATACTGGACGTTCACATATCTAAATGGACACAATGGTCAATTTGACTACATCATCATAAATAAGAAATGGATCAACAGTGTCAAGAACTGTGAAGCGTATCATTCCAAGGGAGGCATTTATTCTGATTATCGCATGGTCACATCGAATATTAAACTCAGTCTGCATGCAAATAAGAAAAGATCAGATCCAACAAGGAATTAGTCTCACCGCACATTGTTCCTGTTTCTTTTGGACTGCATTGGGATTAATTCCTAGTTGGTTTGCATAGTAGCAACCATAATACAAACATCTTATGAGTCACTTTTTAAAGAGGTTTTTTCACTTTCTCTATTTTCTTCTGTTTTCTTCTTAAATGACCTCAATTAGGAACACCACATTGGGTATTGTCAGTTGTTGATATTTTTGTTCCATGTACATAATTTCCCTTGTTATCTGCCAATGACCTGATTCGTCGAGAAACACGTGTAGGGAAAAAAACTCTTTATTTTTGATAAATCTGATGAATAAATGAATAAACTTTGGAAAGGAAAACAGTTTTTGTGGTGATGAATTATGTCGTGAACGAAATGTTTTGGTAAACTTTCAAAAACACAGACACACACACACACACACACATATATATATATATATATATATATATATATATATATATATATATATACCTAACTTTATTTATCGATAGATATTAAGATATTAAGATATTAAGATATTAAGATAGATAGATAGATAGATAGATAAATAGATGAATTAGCAGATATAAGCAGATAATATGTTAAATATAAAATGCTTCTTTTTTATGGTGCAATAAAAATGGTCTTTAAATGGTTCGCAACATGTTCAGGAAAAAAATAACTGTTCTCTTCTTACAAGATTCATCACGTCATGGACATCAGTTGTACATAAAGATGATTGATAGTACAATAATTTCCAATTATCTCTAAAAAATAAAAACGAATATTAAAAAAAATAAAAAACGGGAGAAATATATTGGAGGAAATGTGTAAAAAAATAAAGGAGAGTAGGACGTGGCAAAGGAAATAATATCCGATAAAATAAAAACGGAAATTGAATAAAAGAAGTTGATGGGCTTTTTTATAAATTTAATAATAAACAAAACCCCTCAAATCACACAACACGGATATTATCAATAGGCATCGAAATCAATATTTATTATGAAGAGAGCGGGATTTGAAGAGGGGGAAAAATAAAGGGGTAATAAAGCTGAAAATAAAAGAAGAACAAATACAAAGAAACTAAAAATCAAAGAAAAGGAGTCAAATAAAATGAAAATAAAAATATTCATCCTCCTTTACAATCAAGTAGTCGCCATTTTGAAAAAAAAATGAAAAACACGATAAAACAATTTAATAAATAAAAAAAACAGTTAAGGAAACAGATATAAACGATCAAATTTTTAAAAAATAAATGAATAAAAAGTAAAATTGGGTTCAAAACAAGAATTAAATTAAAATAAATAAAATGAAATAAAATAAAATAAAAATCGCCCTCCTCCAATCATTAAGATCCTAATCATCGCCATTTTGGCTATATTATTGGTGCTAATCTCGTCTTCCGGTGTCTCGACCGGTAGGCGTGCGCGTGCGCCGAGAAGAGACAACTTCCGGCAGGGTTCATACAACTATCGCCATGATGGAAGAGACGGATGTTAAAGTCTTCTCGATTTTACTTCTCTACACAACCCAAACCCAATCTCATCTATTTTTATCAATTTTTTTCTTCTAAATTTACAGATCGTATTTTTTTAATGCTCCCCGACTCTCTTACGTGACCTTATTCAAGGGATATTCAAGAATGTATTGAAGACGCTAGAGACGGCGACGAAGAGAGTGTGGCGGCTACGATGGAAAATTATCGTTCGCAAATCTGGCGACCGGCTACATTAATGAAAAGCACGTTCTAATAATGATTACAAAACACTAAGATTAAAAAGGAAGGAAATGTGACCTTTGAGATGTGACACGAATACTGGGTAATAAAATGATTCTATATCGAAAATGTGTAGAAAAATTAGCGATACAGTTAAAATACGTTGTTGGTAACGTATAAATTATGCGCAACCATACCGCATAAGACATTTATTTCAACCGGAATTGTCTTCACACGGAATGGCCCAAACAAGATATGGTTCTACATCGCGTATACACACGATTCCAGTCCTACCAACATCTATTATTATACTAAATAATAGTTTAATCAACGTTTGTTTCCTTCGGCTTTTTCGCTATATATTTTATTCACACAAAATTCATGTTATAATCAAGTTTAATTTTTCTAATTAGCCGTAATTTGCAATTAACTCTTACTAAGTTTTGTTGTAACTTATTCCCACCCTCTCTCTGAATGTTGTTCGAACCCTCCACGACGCGTCTCTTTTGTACAGTATCACTAACTCTCGCTTCCGTATCTCTCTCTTTTTATTAACACTCAAAGCTAATAAAATCAACTATAATAGAGAAGATTAGAATAACACATTAAAACATTAAGGAATGTTACCGTAAGCATGAATATTATTTACCGGAGAGAAACATGGAGAGAGAGTGAGAACAAGAGAAAATATTAAATAGAGATAAATAAATATATATATATATATAATATATATATATATATATATATCTTATATAGAGAGAGAGAGAGAGAGAGAGAGAGAGAGAGAGTGAGAGAGAGAAAGAGAAAGAGTGTGTGTGTGTAAGAGAAAGTGAGAAAAGAGGAGAGTCATATAACAAACATAAATACTAATTTTCATTTCGTCTTTATATATTTAAACATTTAGCTGGCTTGTAATATTCAAATTATATTCAAACAATATAATCTGAGATCAATGGCTTACCCATCGGGTAACATTTATTTTCAGTGTATTCATAAAAATTGGCTTTGTATATTTACGGATGTCTTTGATATTTCAAATCGAACACCCGTCTTTCCTGGATTCTTCTTCAGCCTTATAATACTAATCCAGCAGTAACAATACTGATATAGGGATATCAGATAGAATATAGATTTAAATATGTTTCGAGATGTTAGACATCCGTAAATATTTAAGGTATAAAAACAGAACAAAAGTGAGTATTACTATTCAATATTGGACGAGTAGATCCGCTAGTATGTAATTTGGTTAGTTTAAAATAACAGATAATGAGGGGGCAGTCATGGTGAATTTAGTAAACTCGAAGATCAGTTTAACTCAGCCGTTTGAATTGAAAGACACGGATGTGACGTTACATGGCTCAAATAGAGTATGAGTGAGGGAAGTCGTCAGTTCGATTGAAAGCCTCGAAGTGCGAGCGTCTTATTCGAAAATGTCCTGACGAGATAGGATTAAACGGTAATTATAGACCTTCCTCTGTCTCTATCCTTCCCATTGGTCAGTGATTTGGTACAAACGAGCCGGAAGAATAAAATGCCTCTGTCTTCGAGTGTTTGGTTTTGACTTGTCCTTTTTTTCGAGGTATGAAATGACTCAATGGCAGTTCCCCAAGTCCTCATTCTGGCCGGATCAGTTTAAAGATACGTAGAGGAGCAAACAGCACAAGTTTAGATTATGAACCTCCACAAATAACAGAAGGTTGAAACACAACATGAGGAAGCCAGCAGAAGAAGAAACGAAAAGAAAAACAGTACAAAAAAGAAGTTTATAAGAACCCCGCCACTATTGAAACACTTAGTTTTGCCAAAAAGATAACCCCCGTCAGCCATACCTCGGGCACTAACACGCGAGTCACCACATTTTGTGAACCCTGTTTAGGCATGCGTCTGGTTAGGGTTAAGGTCACGTTTATATTAGAGTTAGGACGACGACCTTGACACGGAAATATATGAAAAATTAATTTCTCGTCGTACGAAATGCTTAAGATTAGACTTAAGTTTGGTTAGAGTTCATGCGTCCACGTTGAAATTACTGATACCCTAATTTCTGGCCGTACAAAGTATTTCTATTTTAAATTTAAAAATAAGTTTACAGTAAAGCCAATTTTCTTTATACAATAATATATGACCCAAGGACGATTTGGGTAGGGGTGCCAATTAGCTAATCTATCGTCCTCTTGGTGTATTATCTAAACTAGTTTCAGTCACCAACATACCAAATTCACTCTATATGTAAAGCCTAATTAACAGTATCCCCAATGGTTTGACGTATTTTATTTACAAAAAATATATGTACAAATTTATCGGTTGTGAGACGTGGGTGCTAAAACACAACATAAATTGCTGAAAAATGAAATGCTAAATGTAGTAATTAGTAGGAACCTCCCAAATCTATCACGGTATGGGCTGCTTACTGTTTTACGGGTTGTTTCAAATACTGAAAACAAGCAGGACAGTTTATAAATGTAAAACAGGAGGACAAGACTCATTTGTACCACTAGCTAATAAACTTTGCTAACTGAGATGGGGTCTGATAAGACATCGGGTCGGCGTGCACCATGCGTAGGCAGGGAACACGTACTCAAACTTGCTTCGTCTAAATACACATCAGCTAGAGGTGTGTACCCACCTATTTTTTTTTAGTTCAATCGCTTCTTATCACATTCGATTTTGAATTTAATTAAGTGTTTAAAGTGCGAAATCAGATCATAATCAGAAGGCGATTCCCTCCCATTCCCTATGTATATGCGTGAGGTCCACATAACTAGTCTAGCTACGGCTAGGATCGTGATGCAGGTACAAAATACAGAATAAACACCACTGTAGAACGCATCGTGGAATGGTGAACAGCTACTTGTATCAGCTTATTTAAATATAGAAATATAAGAGAAACTATCTTTTTATGTGAATACTTAATTATATGAATGGAAGGAGTAGTATTCGGTTTATTACTACAACTCGCACTTTGTCTTTTCTTGGGGGTGCTCTTCTGCAAAAGATAACAAAAGATTACGATACAACATTGTCAATGGTTTTCACGTGTTATAAGAATGTGCTATTCTTACTGAAGAACTACCAGGCGATGGGCAATTTTGGTCATAAAAAATCTGCCCGATTTTCATACGTAAATTCTTGTAGAACAACATCCGTCCTCGGAAAGGATTGTTATCGCCACGTGATTAAGCACGCCAGAAGAGTAACCGACTCAAAGTCAGCAGCAAACGGTGTTCGCTCAGATTTAGTTCCTGATATTGAAGACTTCCTGTTTTAGGTCGCTTACTCTTCTGGTTTGCCAAGTTGTATACCATTTTTTATTTAATAAATAAATATTTATTTAATTGTTAGGTTAAAGTAAAGAATAGTTAACACAACCCCCGTTCCCATATTATACATGGCTTACTAAGTAATCTCCTGCAGTTTACGGACCGTGCTGAAATAATAACGTAATTATTTAGAAAGCCATTCTTAACATGGGGAGCGGGGTCTATGTTAACTGCTTACTTGGCGTATATACTCTTTTGGTTTGCCCGTAATCAAATGTCTGCATTTAGTCCCGGCAACGATTTAATCCACAAAAAAGTGTCTTCGATATCCAGGGTTACCCCCAAAATGACACTCATTCACAATCGTTTCCGCAATCTAACTATATATTATACAAATAAACTTCAGTCTGTATCTGATTCATCCACTAAGTTTTAAGCATGAATGTCAAAGAGTATCTGTTTGATTGGCGTTCAATCATAAGCACATCTGGATATAAGGTCCAAAATTGCCAATAACTCTGACGCATTCCTCTCTTGAAACGGCCCTCATTTGGGCTGTGATGGCTTCTTTAGTTTAGAAATAGTCTGCGGATTGTTCTGATAGACATTATCTTTGAGATAACCCTACAGATAAAAAGTCTTTATATATAAAAAGTTCAGCAAATGAATCGTGAATAAAATTCACAATCCTTCTTGAAATCTGACCATACTTGATACACATACAATTCAATATGTCTTACTTGTCCATCAAATTTCAATAATACATGCCGAACAATCTTAGTTTTATTGCCGGTATATGATATGTACAACTTTTGTAATCGTCTCATCACTACGAAGGAGTTATCCTGAATAGGCTTCACAATCACCGGACTTTAACGCCCAAATTTTATCTTCGGCGTTATCGCAAAGGTAATGTTTATCAAAACAACCCCAGAATATTCCCGAACTCAAAAGGGTCATTGCAGCAAAAATCAGTCGTATCCAGTAGTGCTTCCAACGCAAATGTGGCCATTTACAGCATATCATTAAACAGCGATAAAACACAGGCTGTTGAACATTAGTGACTGCAACTTGGTGAACAAGTCAAGCATATATTGAAGTTATATGTAGATTGCAGAAGGGAGTGTGAAATTTACTGACGATTCCATGGATGTGTGGTATTTAATTTGGGTCATCCTGTACAATTCTAACACCAAACAATTATCCGGTGTTTGTCCACAAGAAAGCTTTAATATATTTTCGGGCTGAGTTTATAACAATAACAAATAATTAATTACATTTATCCCAAACTTTTTACTACGTTATCATCAGATGTGTTTATGATATTTCTCCTCAAAAATGGGATGGATTTGAATGCAAAATTAATTGAAATATATCAACCCGTTTTAAGATAAATAGTAACACACCTATGATGAAACAGCAGATAATCGCTGATATAACTGGCATAGTTTATTATACAGGGTGGGCCAAAATAAGGGTCCTATCTTTAAATTTGAATAACTTGAATTTGAATAACTTCCACAAAATAAAAGTTAAACTCACCAAACTTTATGTGTGTGTAGACTGACCCTTCCGAGATTTTTTGAAATAAACAAAACAAATTTTAGCCGAAAAACACTTCTTAAAACTTACAAAAACTAAAGTATTGTTTTTTACACTGTTTTGAGTTTTTTTAAGCAAAAATAATGTTTTCTAAATGAGGGTACGTTCCTTAGGGGTAATACGGCTCATGCTTGCTTCGGAAAGGGTCCTTTACTTATTCTAAAAAAAAAAAATTAAAAAAATCAATAAATAAAAAAGTTATGAACTTTTAAAAATAGGACACTTATTTTTGCCCACCCTGTATATGTAAGATACTAGCAGACCCGACTCGACATTGCTCGGGATTTCATGCGGAACAGTATGTTCTTTTTCATTCTCTTATAAAACACTATGACTTTGTTTTTTACTGTCCTCCGTTTCATTCCCTAAAATAGTTGGAAGGAACTGGATTTTGCAAAATCCTCTAAATTATTGTCTTATACATATATGGTGGCTAAAAAGTCACTGAGGAATCACCAAGCGAATTTTTACTTGAATAGATTCTTTATTTTTTATGGTACTTTTATGGAATTTAAAAATTATATGACGAAGACAATGGAGATTTGTTTGGAAAAAAGAACAAAAATGAAAAAGTTGGTAATGTAAACTGGCATTCACGTTCCAGAGACCTGACTAGCCGTGACATTTTCTTGTAGGAGTATTTCATAGAAAAAGTGTATATCAACAAACCTGAAAATCTACAGGAATTGAAGAAGAAAAGAACATGAGGAATTAAGTCGGTGAATTACATCGTAATCGAGTGATCCTGCAATTCGTCATGAATAATGTTTTGGAAAAGGCACAGAATGTGTGAAGCTGAACATGAAAACCATTTAATAGATGTAATTTTCCTAAATAAATTATTTTACGTTTTTGTTGTTTGTTGCAAACAAATCCCCATTGTCTTCGTCATATTATGTTAAAGTTCCATTAAGTTACCACAAAAAATAATCTATTCATGTTAAAAATTCCTCAGTTACTTCTTGGACACCCTGTACATATGCTTTCATTTTCATTGAAATCGAATATACGTATTTAAAGTTTTAAGGGAGTTCTGTCCACACAGCTCCCGTAGAGAGGATACATAGTGATTCGGCACACTGATGGGCACGTAGAGATTCGGGACTACTTCCATTGTCTTCCCTAGAGATTTTTACGCATATGATTTAAATGTGATTAGGACAGATTATATTTGTAATTTTACTAGAAGTCTGCGATCATAGCTCATTTCGGGGTTGGGGGCACTTGGATATTTGAGACTTCTCCCATTGTCTTTCCCAGAAAGTTTTATACATGTGATTTAAATTTCAACAAAATAGGACAATTAAAGTGTTAAAAGGGGTTCTGTCCCCCATACATCCCTTAATGGTAGAGTACTTAGAAAGGTCCGAGTATCGTAGTCTGACACCTTTGATGTTACAACACGCCGCTTTAATAATAAGGTAAATATGAACGGCCTTTTAAGCATTTTTTATTTGTTTACATTCTACGCTAGTGATAACCAAATATGGTTGGATTGCAGAAAGGATTGTGAATGTTATTAATCGTTCCGTGGGTGACCTTTCGTTTTTATTAGTAGAGGGGGGGGGCTCACCCAGTATATATCGTTTACAACCATTTATATGCTAAATATTTGCCTACCGAACGAACTAATGTTAAAACTATTCATATACAAAATATGTATTTTAAGCATAAATAAACATGTGAAGATTTTGAGAATTTGGTAAAAGTACAAAATAGTTCACATTTGAGAACACATAACGCCAAACAACAACACATACTTCATATAAAACACATTAAAATAGAATTTTAACTTGTGAAAACTATTTATAAGCGTTTTTATACGGTTAAAAAATGTTCTTATAAATCGTTTATACACTTTTAAACTACGTGTGTTCAACAATTTTATTTGGTTTACGAGTTCTCGAGTGTTAACTATTCTGTATTTTAATGATTTAAACACTGTTACTAATCGTTTCCACGCGTTAAATCTATGTGAGTTCGTTAGGAAAATTCATTCCGATGCATTTTATATGAACTATGTGTTGTGTTGGTTTAATAATTAAGAGTGTTAATTATTCGGCACTTTTATCGAGAATTTGAAGCATGAAATTGCTTTTACCAAAATGATTATTCTCGACAGTAAATGACCTAAAAGAGTTGATATGCCGTAAAACAAAACAGTCAATTGACTTCTGTTATAATATTGTTAATAATATTTCGGAATTTGTAGATAGAATGTTGCGTTCCGGAAACAGTTCGTATATCGTACAAACTTATAGATGTTTTAAATGCATTCATTTATGAATACCTTTCGGAAATAAGTAGAAATTAAGGGTTTTTTTGTTCTTAATTGCTTTATCAGAAGACACCTGCAAACATGACTCAACATACGCCCCCCAGCCCCCCGCGCAGTAAAATTGAGCAAAATATCCGAAAAACTTATTAAAAGCCGTTTATTATTGTGACTCTCCTTCTTTCACGCAAGGTTCAGTGTGAAATAGGATCTGATTTCAGACGAGCGGGTTTTATAATCAGGCATAGTTTGAAACTGAGTTCGGTCTCAAATTTCATACTTTCTTTTGTTTAACCAATACCGAGTACATATATATATATATATATATATATATATATATATATATATATATATATATATATATATATATATATATATATGTGTGTATATATATGTATATATATATATATATATATATATGTATATATATATATATATATATGTGTGTGTGTGTGGGTGTGGGTGTGTGTGTGTACACACAAAGGAAAAAGAGATTATTTCCGATTTTACACGCTTAAATATGTGAGGAACCATGGTATAGTCATAAGGCTCCCTCTCATCTGCACGCCTGAACAGCTGCGTGACGCTCTACACAAACAACGATCCGAATAAAACTGTCGCCTTTTATAATAATTTCGCAGTAACGTTGTGGTTTCTTCTAGACCTGCTCTTGCAGACTGAGATATTTGTTCTCGGTTGCTCTAGGTGGTCCACCAACCCAGGCTTTACCTTCTCCCTTTGAGAAGGGGTTGGTTTATAGCCAATCTCCTTAGGCGCACCTCCCAGGGAATGCAGACGGGGCTGCTCAGACATTTTTGCGGGACCAGAGTCCACTCCCTCAAGTGCGCTGGCCTACTATCTCCATATTCAGACCTTGTGCCACATCTTTTCGACACATTCATGTTCGGTCACTTAATCATGCCATCGTACTTCAGCAAGAATTCAATGGTAAACGGCTGTTGCAAGAATGGTGATGAAATTAATTCAGTGCGTACTCAGTATTTTTTACACAATGAAAAATACGATGGAAATAAGTGGAGATTACTGGAGATATAAAAAGACTTATTGGTACTCAGATTCCAGGGAACACTACCTTTTTTACGTCAATGACTGGTCACTGGTAATTATTCGTGTGCGAACTCCTAGTGAATTACAGCTAATAATCTACTGATAATGGAGGTTAAACTTTGCCTGTCTTTGTTTAAAAAAGAAGTTCTTAACGAATACAAAAAGAAACTGGTTGACGGGTGGAAAAGTATAAAATTGTGTGAGCCGAAGAAAAGGAGGTTAGATATTTGGAAGATGAAAGAAAAGAAAAATAAACGCAAGAATCGCAATTGGTTTGAGGAGAAATTTGTAAAAGGTTAAAATGCAGAGCGGAAAATATATTTGAAGAAAAATGAAATAAAAATGGAAAGCAAAATAAAAAGGTTGCGAGTTTGGTTAGAGTAAGGGTTAGGTTTAGAGTAAGGGTTGGGGTTAGGGTAAATACTCACGCTCAGCTGTGTAAATAGAGGGCGAAATTTGATCGTTTCTCGCTTGGCATGTGACTGCCCGTTTAGACCAAAGAAAAAATGAGAGAAAAGTAAAGAATGGCGAAAAAAAAAAACGATAATAAGGAATGAATGAATAATAAATAAATAAATAAATAATAATGTAGACAAAACGCAGGAGACAGTAAATGTAGACTTTGTGGACAAAGAGACGAAACGGTAAACCAAATAATAAGTGAATACAGCAAACTAACCCCCAAAACATTACAAAAAAAACAGACGCGGATTAAACTGTCCACTAGGAGCTATGCAAATGGCTGCATTTTGAACATGCAGAAAATGGTACACAGACAAACCGGAGACTGTACTGAGAAACGAAAATAACAAAATCGCCTCGTATATGGTGATACAAACAGACAAACTCATCCAAGTAATGGGATCGGATGTCATAATAGTCAACAAGAAGGAAGAAATAATAGACAAATCGTAGATTTCGCCGTCCCAGAAATTCACGGAGTGAAGATCAAGGGCACAGAAAAAGGAAGCAAATAGATGGAACTTGTCAAAGAACTAAACGAAATATGGAACATGTAGAAAGTCAATATAATACAGATAAATGTAGGATGTGTTCCTACAAACCGGAATAAACTGGGGGAAAAGACTAGGATAAATTTAAATTATGGGGAAGTTTGAGACCATACAACGGACAGCTATTGATGAAAACAGCTCATATTAAGGATAATCTTCGAATGCGGAAACCAACATACGTTAACATATACATATCACACATTTTAAATTCTAACGGCTATGTTTTATTCGAGAAAAGAACAAAACCATTCTTTTCATGTCATAGTCGCACCACATATTCTAAATTCTAACGACTACGTTTTTGTTTGAAAAAAAAAAAAACACTCATTCTATTTTATACACACATAGCCCATATTAAATTCCAACAGCTATGTTTCGTCCCCAAAAAGAACGAAAACATTTTTTACGGCACAAACGGACCAAATATTTAAAAATATTAGTACTTGTGTGTCATTTCTTCAGTTGAATCATCCTGAGGAAGTCTTGAAATAAAGACGAGGCGCTGATGAATACATGAATGATTTTATATTTTTATTTTTTCATTTTCCATTACATTGGAATATTATTTCCATTTATTATCATATACAAATCTACATACACAAGTACATAACCTATTACTCTTGCCACAATAAGAAACAGTATATCTAATATCTAAGGTACAAATCAGAGCACATACCGTACACGTGGGTATATGCAAGCGGCCAAATACCTGTGCACGGGTATACAAACACGAAAAAGCATACACTTATACATATCAATTCAAATAGACCCAATTAGTAAACATATATATGTATATAAAAAAAAGTTAACAAGCATACCCCATACACAAGCATGAATTCAACATATATTCTAGTCGGCACAACACCTTATGTCAACAATAAATTATAAGCAATTGTAAATTATTATTTTGACTAGTTAAAATGCAAGCCTACCAGTATGGATGTCTGTATATTTAGTGGTGTGTGTGTATCGGGTTGTATATACATGTATTTGGGTTTATTCGCTCGCATATTCTATGTATGGGAAATACATATACATACTTGTCGGAGTGTGAAAGAGTAGCTTACTCTCATCTGGATTTGGGTTAGTGTATTTCCGAATCGTTCAAATATATATGTGTGTATATATTTGTATATACATATGTATGTATTGTTCGATTTTGTTTGCTTTACGGCACATCAACCACCTATGACCTATTTAATGACGAATGAAGTTGTCAAATAATTGTATATGTAGGATAAATATTTATATTCCTAGAACACATTGCTCTCGAAATAAATTGCCGTCAGAATAGATTACTCTTAGAATAATCTTTGAAAACATCACTTTTAAAAACAATACGCCTTGGAATTGGTAATCTTTGTCCTCAACACGATTGACCCATAGACACTGCCTTTTAGTATCTATTTGTGAAGAAAAAAAGGAGAAATAAGGTTTTGATTTTTTGAAGAACCAGATTCAATAATACGGATTGATATGACGTGACAAATCGATTGATCGGATTTTGGCCTCTTCGATCTCCCCTCTTAAAGGCTGAAGTGGAAGAATGGCTCAGCTATCGGCATCCCGTCTTAAGGCTTCTCATCCTAAATCATACAGGTGGTTCCGTTTTCTGGGGGGTGGGGTGGGGGGGCTCCTCTGCATGTGGTGGCCGTCGGTGAATTCGTGGTTCAACGGAAAGGGCGGGGTATGTATGTATTTTGCATGCTTATTTTCTCTCTTTTTTATTTCATTTTTCTTATCTTTCTGTTTTTGCTGGAGATGGGGCATCCTACCGGATGGACGACATTCACCGGCTATTTCAGACACTCCAGCCTAGAGATCGTTTTAAGATTCTAACCGTCCCTTTAAGTGCAGTTGTTTGTATTTCTCTTGCACTCGGTGCACCGGGTATACTCGCCAGATATTTCTTGAAATTCTTCTTCATTAGTCCTGTTGCTCCTATAATTACTGGTATGATGGAGATTTTCCTAAGATTGCAGTTTCTTTTCATGTCGTACATAAGACACACCTTCAAAACTCACAATCTAATTGATTTATTGTTTTTAAATTATGCGCCATTTCTTTTTTATTTATCTCATCCATTCTACCGTCTTGTTTAGAATCTTTATTATTAGTATTATAATGTGCTCACTAGGAGTTCTCACACCGATCATCATCAGTGATTGCTCATGATAATAACCGATGGTGTTCCCTGGAGTCTGAGTGACATCAAGACTTCCCAGATTTACAGTACTCTCCACTTCTTTCGATAACCATTGTCAATTACCTTGCATTGTCACAAAAGCTACTTACGATTGATTTCTCGCGGGCACAGATCATTCGTTTTTTTTCTGGGATTTGAGTGACAATAAGCCGCACCGAGGCCTCAGTACTCTCCACACACTTCCAGTGGAGGTCTGTATAGTGCTGTCCTTCCTCGGTCTTTACATACTCCTTGAAAGCCCACGCCTATTTAGTGTGGTATCAGCCGAAGCTGATGCCATCTTTTTTTAGGGGAGGGGACAGTTTATAAGATGTATTGTAGTTTCAGTTCCCTTGAGTTCATATGATGTTCCTTTCATGTTTTTGTTTTATTTCTGTTGCAACTTCCATGTGGCTTGTTAGTGTTCATAGATTATATTTGGTTGGTTTCCGCATTCAATGATTTCCTTAATATTTTAGCTGTGTTCATCATTGCCATCCGTTGTATAGTGGCAGTGTTCCCTTTGATTCCAATTTCTCCTCGCCGTTTTTTCTTTAGTTTCTTAATTCCTTTCTTCTTACTTTTTCTACCGTCTTTCTTTCTTTCTTTCTGTAATTCTTCCTTCTTCCTTTTTTCTTTTTTCTTTCGTCTTTCTTTCTTTCGTTTTCTTTTATTTTTGTCTTCTTTCTTTTCTTTCTTCCTTCCTTCTATCTTTCGTTTCTTTATCTATTTCTTCTTTCTTTTTCCACCGTCTTTCTTTCTGTTCTTTCTTCTTTCCTTTTTTTTCGTTTCTTTATTTCTTTTTTATTTATTTCCCTTCTTTCTTTCTTTCCTTCCTCTTTATTTCTTTTTTGTTTCTGTCTTTCTTTGCATCTATTCATATATGTATGTGCATATATTACTATTTTTCTACTTTCTTTTGATTTTTCCTTCCTCTTATTTTCGTATTTTGTTTCCTTTTTTGTTTCATTTCTTTCTTTGTTTACATCACACATATGTGACTGCTCACATATCTTTTTCTTCTTTCTTTCGTTTCTCTCTTTCTCTCTTTTTATTCAAATTAATCCGCATATGTATATTTATATATCTTTCTTTCTTCTTTCTTTCTTTACATGAACTATAATATTATATTCATGTATCTTTCTTCTTTCTTCGTTTTGTTTCTTCCTTTCTTTCATTTCTTTCTTGCTTGCTTTCCTGACATCTATCTACATATATATGTACATTCATATATCTTCTTTTCTGTACTAGAAGTTTGTTAGTCTGGATAAAATGTTCTCTTGATTAAAAATCCGGTTGTGAAAAAATCTGAATTTCAGTTTTTCAAATTAATGCCATCAGTAAATTTGTTTATATTCTTTAAACAAAAATATTTATATAGCAAAAATTATTTCGAAATGTGAGTTTAGATTAGTGATGTGTAAAATGGTTTAACATCACAACTGTAGAGAAAGGAATTTGAGGGCATATTTTTAAAATGAGGTTATCATGAATTTGTTGATCAAAATGTCGGTAAAATTGCAGTATAGTTAACGATCTAGAAAGTTTAAAGAAGAACTAAAAACAAATCATTCATAGCAAACGAGGTAGAATTAAATTCTCTGTCGACCTGTACACTTTTCACGCGTGGGAAACTGTTTCTAAGTTTTTTAAATTTCAAAATTTTATTTCAATGATTGGCTTAACCTAGTTATACTTAGGTGATTGAGATTTTAAGCGGATATATTTTTTAGGAAGTAGGGCTTGCTACCCAGACTTACGGCTTGTGGTAGAGTAAGTAATGTTTATTTACTATCTTTTCAGCATTAATTTAACTGAAACAAGGCTCCATGTGATCATCTATGTTGGTTTAAGTGGGACGATAACGATACATACATCGAAAACTAATTTTGAAATTTAAAAAAACAACTTACAAACAGTCTCAGCACGTTCAAATTATACAGGTCGGTAGATAATTAAATTATACTGCATTTGGTACAAGTTATTAGTTATTTTTGTCTTTTGGTTACGATTTCTCGACTATTAACTATACTGAAAATTTAGCAGGATCCCCCCTTCCCTGACACTTCTGGAAGAATCGCACAGCCTCAGTCCTATACTTGGCTCAGTGTAATATCTTTGATGTGCAGGGCTGTTATTTCAGCCAATGTTCTCTTTTGGTATCATTCTAGCATTTAGGTGTCTTCTGCGTGTGGCTCCGGGCTGCTGTCTTGCTGGGTTGAGGAATTGTTCAACTGGATCCTTAGGACGGACACTATCCCAAACATGACCTTCTCATTCGGGATAGGTGGCTAATTAATATTGTCCTGAGGCGCTTTATCTCGAAATTACAACGGAGTCATTCTCA
Organism: Sepiola atlantica; assembly: GCA_963556195.1. Taxonomy (NCBI): domain Eukaryota; kingdom Metazoa; phylum Mollusca; class Cephalopoda; order Sepiida; family Sepiolidae; genus Sepiola; species Sepiola atlantica. The sequence goes on along the minus strand of OY744547.1, from coordinate 47,286,365 downwards.
GCTATGTTTGCACAGAACTGATGCCCCTTCGAGTGAGCTGGCTCTATACTCGTAAAATATATTGTCTCACATTGTGCATAAGAGGGATGCACATAAATGCTGCCTCACAACAAGGGTTTCTTATATACAACATAAAGAGCCCGATTTACAATGGCGCGTATAATATACAACAAATACACGTTGACCTAGATCATCATAGACAGTCCCGCCAAGCAACAATTACTGTTTCATGAAGCCACCAGACCATATTTCGCCTCATCTGGCAAATTACTGGTACCGATATTTCCCCATTGCTAGTGTTGTGTTCACTTTATCTTTGAATCTTTGTATGGGTCTTCCCCGATTCTTCCTCCCGTCATATACAAATATTTGCTGTTTATTTGGAGCCTATGGTGCAATGGGGAAAACACCTCTACAACAAAGCTTCTCTTTTTTCCCCACCAATGACAGATACTTTTTTACCTACGTTGCCATTGATAACACAGTACCACGGTGATGCTTCCCAGCTGACTATAGCATTGCCATTTTTAAGTCCAATGTATACAAATTCTTACGGAATCATCTTCTTGATAATCAATGCCTCTACCAGTTACAACCATCGTTAGAAATCTCCTCGGTGTCTCACCGTAAACCTGTCCAACCCAATAACCCTTATTCATTGAGTGGCATTTGCGCCTTAGTAAATGGTATTTCGTTTGTAACTAAAAGTGTTTCTTTGTGAGGAAGCACCTCGTGTTGATAAGCTCCCAAGACTGACTTTCAGTCCAGACTTGAAATGATAGACTTCCATCAAATCTCTTGCTAAAAAAAAGGCTTAGCTCATTTTACCGCTGCAGAAACTATCTGACTCTTGATGAAATCCGAGACCTGCATGAGAGTCAGATGCGTGTTAAGATGGGGTGCTCCTGCCACATATAAGGAGGTGCCCCTCAGAGCACTCATTGTTGCCCTGACAGAGTAATAAATAGACGTTGCAATCTCGTGAGGGATGATCTCTTCTCTTTCCTAGGGCCCCTTTCTCACAGAAGGTATTTGTCAATCTTTCTCTATTCCATCACTACTTCTCTGTACGATGCTCGAGTAAACTCCAATCACTGATGCCCTGCGCGTAAAACATTCGCAGCATCAACTGGATTTCTACCGCCACTGCAAGGGATGTTCTTTCTTTTGCTTAAAACTAAAAGGAATTTCCATGAACAGAGTTTCCTTCCAATAATTTTTCATCTGTAAAACATATTGATAGGCGTCTCTTTTCCCTGCATGGTCGTCTTCATGTTCAATGTCAACAAATACTTGACGAGCCGCCCTCTTAAGTAATCAATACTTTATCTATTACATTCACCGTTTTCAATCATGATACTGGCAATCTAATTAACGCTCGTTCTCGAGTGGCCTTTGACCTTGGTAAGTGATGACTCATTAGTATGAAAAAACTTGTCAAAACTGATATTTAACAGATGTCAAAAGGAATTGGTCTTCAATCATCATCATGAATAAAATTGATATTCGTTTCATTTATTTCAGCAATGTTTTGTTATTTATTATTTTTAACGGTTAAGTTAACAGTAAAGTGTTCAAAATGTGAATATATATATATATATATATATATATATATATATATATATATATATATATATATATATATATATATATAAGGCCGGGCACTCTGAGAGAGTTCAATAACAAGAAGTACCACTAGATTTATTGCGAGATCCAACACGGTTTTTTGTTGTTGATCACTATTCGCTGCTCGTTGTAAATGCCCGCCGACTTGGCATTTAAAAAGTTAAATCCCTCCTAACGTCCAAGCTAATTTGCTGTGGCCAACGGGTAAGACTCTTAATTAATATTCATTTATAAAATATTATGTAATTATATATATATATATATATATATATATATATATATATATATATATATATATATATATATATATATATAGTCTCGGAAGTTTCTCAACCATTAAAACTATATAAAAAAAAAAATATATATATATATAAAAAAAAACTTATAGTCTCAAGTCTTCCAGTGGAAAATCACTCATGTAAGTCAATTTATTTTTTACAGTTATTATATTAGTTAGTTTCTAACACTATTTTAAGGGATCATCAGTTGTTTACCATGAAAAACTGTTTCGGGAATTTAAAAACAAGACAGTATTTAATTTCATGGCTTCCCAGCAGAGTTGATCAGACCCCACTTCCCTTAAAAGACAAAAACATAAACTTTCCTTATACTAAATTTACGTTTTATTCCATATAAATGTTATATATATATATATATATATATATATATATATATATATATATATATATATATATCTCAATAAATAAGAGTAAATGAGGAATTTGATTTGGAGTTGTCTTTTTTTTAGACTACATTAAAGTTAATAACGATTGTCTATTGTCACCGATGGCAAATGGAATGATTGGATGGATATTTAGAAATATAGGGTGGTCCGCATAAAAGTAGCCCGTACACGGGTCCACTGGAATAATCAAAGTACGATTTATTAATCCCATTTCCCGGAGGTAAGACACAAGGTCAGGTTTGGTCTTGTAAAGTCAGCGCACTAAAGTTAGCGCATACTGGTTTACAAAAATGCCTGAGCAACCCCGTCGGCATTCCCTGGTAGGTGCGCCTCAGCCGATTAGCAATAAATTAACCCCATCTTATAGGGAAGGAACAGCCTTGGAAGGTGGACCTACTGAGACTTAACAGAACAATAGTCTCAGCCCGACAGCAACAAAGTCACAGTCGGAATGACTGTCGAGGACGTATCCCCGACTGGTAGGAACACCTACTAAGACTGTGCAAGGTAAGAATATAAGTACGAGTGATGTAGCGGAAACCGGTTTTTCATTGTGCAATTGTTGGTGATGATTTTCATACACATTGAATTAGACAAACAGCGAAAATGTTTGGATCAGAAAACAACATACGAAGCCTGTCTAAAAATTATCCGACCTTAGGCCAGAACAAAATATTTCAAATACCTGACGGAGTTGGGCCCCTAATTTACTTCAAAGTAGGTCCCTTGTTCTTTCACACACTCAGCCCATCGATCCATCCACTACCGGAAACACCTCTAGAAGTCTTGTTTTGGAATGGTGTTCATCCCCGCCTTCGCATTCCGCATTATCTCTTCTCTAGTCTCAAAACTGGAAACTTTCAGTGGCGTCTCCAATTTTCGAAAAAAAAACACGGAGCCATGTCTGTAGAGTAGGGAGGTTGGTGAACGACTAGAATTCCATGTTGGGCCAAGAAATGTTCGATCAATTGGCATGAATGCGCGGGGGCGTTGTTGTGATGCAGTTGCCAGTTTTTCGCCGTCCGCATGTATGGTCTTTTTCGCCGAACTACGTCATGGAGACGCTGGAGAACATCTTGATAGTACTCCTTTGTCACTGTTTGTCCTTCTGGGTTGTATTCGTGATGCCCAATTCTACGGATATCCGAGAAGACAGTCAACATAACCTTGATTTTGCTTCCAACCTGTCGTGTTTTTTAGCTTTGGATACACGGAATCCTTCTATTGCGACGACTGTCTTTTTGTTTCTGGATAGTACCCGTACACCACTGACTCATTTCCAGTTACCACGGTGTTCAGACACCCAGGATCAATGTTGTCGGTTTCCAGAAGGTCCTATGCAACTTGAAGATGGAGGTCTTTTGGTTCCTACGATAACAACTTTGGCACTCTGTGCATGTGCGGAATCTTTACCCACTCCAACCTCTTAGACGATCTCCCGCACGGTTGAACGACGATCTTCCATAACCAAATGTCGCACCCTCTAAACAACAGCTGCACTTCGAGCAGTTTGTGGCCTGTCAGAACGCTGGTCACTCCCCACTGATGTGCGACCATTTTTGAATCATTGGAACCACTCTTTAATTTGTGCTACACCCATCGCATCTTCTCCAAACACCTGCTAGATCTTACGATTTTTTTTTTGCTTTGAGAATCATCAAGCTTTTGACAAAATTTGATGCAGTACCTTTTCTCAACACGTTCAGCCATCTCGAGAGAATCGGTAATCCGACGAACACGTTGTCTAGCACCCTACTCAGCGAACGACAGGCAGCGACTACCGCACAGGAAGGCGGTGATAAAATTCACACATGAGCATGAAGATCTCTTCCTTCATAGTGTAGAGTGGTGCCGCCCTATCGTCTCTATTTCGCATGAAAAAACATAACGGTTGGATACTTTTTAGACAGGCCTCGTATTCAGCATATCACGCATAAATTAGCTTCCGAAATTAGACTACTTTTCAGTGAGACAACTTGTATTATTTCAAGGGAGACGATATTTCATTAAACCTCTATTAAGACCTCATTTAGAACATTGCATTCAGGTCTTGTTTTTAGTGTTTTGACATGAGAATTGGAATTAAATATCGAAATTGGAAGACATACAAAATTGAGTGGCAAAACTAATAAAAAGCGTAAAAGAGTAGGTACAGGAATAGATTAGACAATTTGGATTAATTTGAGAAGTATAAGAGTGGATTAAATTCAAACATTCACATTAATTAATGTATTTTTAAAGATATATAGCCTTACTGTTACAACGTTTTCGAAGGTAGATTAAACAAACTAGATCTAATAAAATAATTGACTCTTTTTTTGCTAATAGCCTAACACATCTTAGGAACAAGTTGTCAAATCTTATTAAGAAGAGCAATAGCGCGAGATTGAACCATATGAATTTAGAAATAATAGTCAAGAGAAATAATTAACAGGGCATTTTTGGGAACTATCAGATGAAATATTTTATATAATTTGAACTGCAGATTGTTACTTTACTAATACTGTAAGTGGGCATTACAATGATTATAAAAGGTTGAATTAAAAATATTGTTAAAGAGGGAAATATTTATTTACTCCTCGCGGAGTTAGGCACAAGGCCAGTTTTATCTTACTCCCACAAGTAAGATGTGACCCAAGATCGGGTCGAGCAAGTGGGGTTAAAAGCCAGCGCTCGAGAGGTGAGCACTCTGGCCATTTAAAAATTGCCTGGGCAGCCTCGTCGGCATTCCCCGGTAGGGGCGCCTCAGACAGTAAGCAATAAACTTACTCCTCCCCAAAGAGGGGAGGCGAAGCCTGGGAGGGTGGACCTCCTACAACTGCACAGGACAGGCGTGCAGTATCCATCGGAACAGATACTACACTTTGATCTTAGCCAAAAGATATCTAAATAGAATGTCAAAACAAATAATGTTTATATTCATATATATATATGTGTGTGTGTGTGTGTGTGTGTGTGTGTGTGTGTGTGTGTATTTTCTGTTTTAAAATCTCCTAACGGTTACCTGGTAAACAGTTTATGATCACTCTTTTCTAAGTAACGATATAGGGTTACGTTCCCTGCTTATGTTTCAGGACTGATATAGCCAGGTCCGCTTCTGTATTTTGTGAATTTTCCAACGGTAAAAGTCGTCTTTAAATCAGCGAGTAACGGCATTTTAAAATGCATAACGTAAACATAATTTATTCTGTGACGTTAATTTTAGCGTTCCTGATTTAAATTATAAACATTCTTCTGGGTCTGAACTGGTTTGTTCTGTCGATGTCTAACGACTTCACATCGCGTTCTCGGCTGCTTTTTGTAACTATTTTTGTTATTCATCATTTTGTACATTTGTTTTCATCACCTGAAGATGATTCGCAAAGAATCGAAAGTGCCAGTGATTCTTATGGAACATTCATTATTATTTTTTGTCTTCGACACAAAACACAAAAATTGTAAAAATTGAAAAAACAAAAAAACGTATAATCAAGCGGAATATTCTACTACGTTTAACAACGTTCTCTTATATATATATATATATATATATATATATATATATATATATATATATATATATATATATATATATATATATATATATATATATATATATATATATACATATATATATATATATATATATATATGTACATAAACTTTAATAATATAAGCGAAGTAACCATAATTACTGAGAAAGAGGGAGGCCATTATTACCAAAAACCGACAAGAGTAGAGGGGATCAAGGATCTGGTTTTCAAGGATCTAGATAAAAGAAAAGAAATTAATGAACAGGAGAGATACAAATGTTATTGCTACCTAAACATCTTAGGGGAAAAAGAAGAAAAAAACTCTATTTGCCCACGACATATTTATCGGATCAAATTTTGCGGGTAGAAATCCCAAATTAGTAACACAATTAAAGGATGAAAATATCGTTGAAATGATCGATTAAAATATCGTAGAAAGTTAACAAAACGCGGAATTTGTCATTTTCCGGGAAAACAGAAATAAACAGAGGCTGAAGAGAGTCCGGCATCAGAGACAAACTATAGGCTCCCTTCGTTTGTATTTGAAACAGACGGTACCGATATTGTGCTTCTGTAAGAATACGCGCGATCAGTTGGATCACAACCACTACCCATATGCATTCTACTTTGAATTCATTCGAAAATTAATAAATTGTGAGATATTTTTAAAGACGTTTTTTGTGCATCAATAAACATAATAAATTTCTTTATAATAATAATAATAATAATAATAATAATAATAATAATAATAATAATAATAATAATAAAATTATTATTATTATTATTATTATTATTATTATTATTATTATTATTATTATTATTATTATTTACTCACTAGAAGTTCTCACGCATGTCATCAGTGATTGCTCACCAACAACCGGTGGTATTCCCTGGAGTCTGAGTGACAACAAGTCTCCCTAGATTTCCAGTATTTTCCATCTCTTTTCGATAGCCACCGCAAATAAACATGCAGTATCACACCAGCCGTTTACCATTGATTTCTCGCTGGTAAGGACCATTGGTCTTCTCTGGGATTTGGGCTGCAATAAGCCTCACCAAGGTCCCAGCAGTCTATGCACTTCCAGTGGAGGTCTGGTTTGTGCTGACCCTCCTCGGTTTTCTCATCCTCCTTGGCCCTATGCAAATATTGTGTGCGGTGTCAGCCTAGGCTGGTACAATTTTTTTATTTATTGATTTTTAATTATTTTTGTTATTATTTATTTATTTATTTTTTTGTTTGGGGAGGGAGGTGATTATTTTGGGGGGAGAGCTGCTAATGTTTCTTGGTATTTCTGTTCATTGGTTCATTTGTATGCCGTGTCAGTTGAAGTAGGTGTAATTTATTGGGGGGGGGGAGCTTATGAAGCGATGTTTCTTGCATTTTCTCTTTCTTTGTTTGTGATGTGTTCTTTCTGTGGGTTTGTTTTCTTCCTGTAGTAGATTTCGTGTGACCCTTCGTAGCTTATGCGGGTCAATGATTTTTCTTAAGATTGTTGCTGTTTTATCATTGCTGTCCTTTGTATAGTTCCAATGATCCCTTTGATTCCAATTTCTCCCAGTCTGTTTTCGGGGTTTTTGGGATTGTTCCTAGTGCTCTTACGATGGTTGATACTAAGTTTATTTACTTGAATAAACAATGCTTCCATTATGGGGAGACGAATACTGCAATAGGATAACTGTTGTGGTGTACAAATCACCTCTATTGAAGAACTAATGGAAGCAACCATCTATAATAAATACCATGGTTGCAAAGACTCAAACAGAGCACACTCCTATCATGTGAGTGTCCACGTGTGGTATCTGTTCCGATGGATACTACACCCTATAGACCGGCGTTGTCTTGGCCTTCGGGGCATGATTCCGCCGGTCTATGGGTCTGTCCTGTGCAGTTCTAGGAGGTCCACCCTCCCAGGCTTTGCCTCCTCTCTTTGGGGAGGAGTAAGTTGATAGCTTACTGCCTGAGGCGCCCCTACCGGGGAATGCCGACGGGGCTGTCCAGGCAATTTTTAATGGCTAAAGCGCTCACCTTCTCGGGCGCTGGCTTTTCAAATCCCACTTTCCGACCTTGTGTCACATACTCCTATCGTGGGTAGGTGTTAAATATCGAGGACATTCCTATTCATGTGAGAGTCCTCGTACCACGTGTGGTATCTGTTCCGATGGATACTACACCCTATAGACCGGTGTTGTCTTGGCCTTCGGGGCATGATTCCGCCGGTCTATGGGTCTGTCCTGTGCAGTTCTAGGAGGTTCACTCTCCCAGGCTTTGCCTCTCCTCTTTGGGGAGGAGTAAGTTGATAGCTTACTGCCTGAGGCGCCCCTACCGGGGAATGCCGATGGGGCTGTCCAGGCAATTTTTAATGGCTAAAGCGCTCACCTTCTCGGGCGCTGGCTTTTCAAATCCCACTTTCCGACCTTGTGTCACATACTCCTATAGTGGGTAGGTGTTAAATATAGAGGACATTCCTATTCATGTTTTACCGCATGGTAGGAATCCGGTCATCTCCTACCACATTTAGTGGCGTTACTGTATTGCTATGAATAAATACATTGTATATTTTAACCTGTCACAATTTGTGGTTGTTATCTTTGTGACCCCTAGCACGGGTCTACAACACTGGCGACGAGAAATTTAGTAAAGAACATACGTGAGGATTTTGATTTTATACCAGTCACGACAAACTGGCTACCAAGATTACTCAAGAAAGTTACGGGATCATTCGACAAAAAACTGAATAACGAAGATTCGGGCAAGGATTTACTTGAAAAAAAAACGTCAAACAACAAAAGACGTCGTTAAAAAAGTCTTATCTTGCTGTTGAAAAAAAAAGCCACAAGAAGCCTAAACTACGAGTTAAAACGGAACTCATAAATGGCGTGGATTTACGACAACTGAAAAAAACAAAAAAAACGACCCAAAGTTTCAGTAAGTACAAAAAAAAATTGTTCGTTCTAAAAAGATTGTCTTAAAAAGGCATTAGCATTGAAAAACAAAATTAAAAAGTTACGTCGGATTTTTCCGATTAAAATAAATTTTTCTCTGACTGACTGGCACGTTGAAAAAAAAACACTTTCGATAAGCAGGTACGGCATAACACTTTGTGTTAATGAGAAAATATGATATTCTGTTACGCACTTAGAGCGGAAATTATGGCCAATTTTTAAATAAATGCTATGAACTCGTTTTTTTTTCACAAAAAAAGAAAAACTAATTCTTTTTAAAAGAAAAAAAAAGTGTACGTTCAACAAGGATTTGAACTAAATACTTACACGTTACGAAAAGAAAATTGAAGAAAAAAAAAAGGTCAAACTTTTTTCTGTATAAACACAAACACTGAATTATTTTCTAGTGGAAAATTGCCACACAAAGAAAAATTAAATTAAGGAAATACTCGTCAATATAACCAGATACAAAAATTGTAAAAGTTTTTTTTGTAGAGTTGGTACTATAGAAAAAGAATTGGTTTGTTTCTGAAAACGCTTTTTTGTCATTAAAAAAAAAAAAAAAAAAAAAAATGGAGGATTTATTAAAACAGATTTTGGAAATTATAAAACTTCCACAAAATCAACGATTAGAACTTGAAAAAAGGTTTCGAGAAGAACAATTGATAGTACAGAAACAAAATGACGAGAAGCGGTTAAGTTTAATGAAATACTTCGAGGAAAAACAGGGAAGAGAAAATAAAGAAATGAGGAAATACGCCGCGGGAGAAAAGAAAGAAATGAACGAACAAATATTGGAATTGAGAAAATTACATTTAGAGCATCAAAACCAATCAGATAAAAAATGGATTTGTTAACGCAAGTTTTAATGAATAAGGACAACGGACAGGAAAACAGTACGACTTTTTCGCAAAATGCGATCTGGTCAGCCATTGATACATTTCGCCATGCTCCTGAGGAAGACCTAACGTTTGAAGTATACTTCAGAAGATTTGAAGACTTATTCAAGATTGATTTTGGTTCATGGACGGATCAAAAGAAGGTTCGTTTATTACTACGGAAGTTGGGTGCATCCGAACATAACAAATTCGTGGATTATATTTTGCCAAGAAAAACCAACGAATTGTCGTTTGACGAGGGAGTCAAACTGTTAATGGAGTTATACTGTCCAAAGACAAGCCTTTTCCATAAAAGATGGAAATGTATGAATATTACACATAAGGAAAATCAGGATTATACGACTTTTGCGTCTATAGTTAATACAAACTGTGACGACTTCAAGTTGTCATCATTAACGGCAGATAATTTTAGATGCCTAATATTCACACAAGGTTTGATAGCCACAAAAGACGCCGATATAAGACGTCGTGCTCTAAATAAACTGGAATTAGAACCTGATTTAACGCTTCAGAAACTGGCTGAAGATTGTCAACGGTTCGTGGCAGTGAAACAATATTCCCGAAACATAGAGGAAGCAGGTATCGCTCACATTAAAAAGATACGCTCCAAAAATAAAGGACACTCACCCGCCAGCTATTACCAACCAAGAGGCAAAAAGAACCCTTCACAAAATTATCAGGATAGACAAAAGCCTAGGACCCCTTGTAGTAAATGTGGAGGACCTCATGGGTACAATGCATGTTCGTACCATAAGAAAATAACGTGTGACCTTTGCAAACGAGCAGGGCACAAGGCCTCATATTGCAGAGCAAAAGTAGGAAAAAAGAACTACATAAAAACTGCAAAAAGGGACCCTTCACCAACAGAGAACATAAGGAAATATGTTACGGTGAGAATCGGAAATAGAGAAGTAAATCTGCAACTCGATTCAGGGTCGGATATATCGATTATAAATGTTCACACGTGGAAGAAATTAGGTAAGCCCACGATGATGAAGACGAATAAAATCGCAAGATCGGTAACTGGTGAAAAGATACATTTTGAGGGTGAATTAATTATTAATGTTTCACTAAAAAGAAAGACAAAAAAGCTAAAAGTATTCGTTCTTAGGAACACATCAAATTTATTTGGATCTGACTGGATCCAAGAATTTGAATTATGGGACTCGCCAATGAGTGATTTTTGTCAAAAAGTCGAAAATTTAACGGCCGAAGCCGACAAACTAAAAAAGGATCTAAAAACATCTTTTCCAAGTGTTTTTTCTGAAAAGCTTGGATGCTGCACGAAAATAAAAGCGAGATTCGAATTGCTGGATGAAGCAAAAGCAATATTCAAAAAACCACGTAGCGTACCGTTCGCTTCAAGAGAAAAAATTTAAGAAGAATTGGAAAGACTAGTTAACACAGGGATTTTGACCCATATTAACTATAGTGAGTGGGCAGCCCCCACCGTATACATAAAAAAAAATCAAAAGAAATCAGAGTATGCGCAGGTTTCTCTACCGGATTGAATGCATCGCTCAAGGACCACCACTATCCGTTACCAAACCCAGAGGAAGTATTCGCTAAGTTAAATGGCGGAAAAATCTTTTCCAAAATAGACTTAAGCGAGGCATATCTACAGATACCAGTAGAAGACGATAGTTCGAAACTTTTGTGTATATCAACACACATAGGTCGTTTTAAATTCAACAGATTAGCATTTGGGATAAAAGTAGCACCTGCTATTTTCCAACAGATAATTGACACTTTGCTAAGCGGTTTGGATTTTTCAATAGGCTATCTGGACGATATTCTCATACGTAGTCAAAATGTTGAACAACATAGAGATCATGTATTTCAAGTGTTTGACAGAATACAAGAATACGGCTTCACTTTGAAGGAGGCAAAATGTGAATTTTTTTTGGAACAAATAAAATACCTGGGTCATATATTAAATAAGGACGGGAGAA